>VWZZ01005584.1:0-27220 GCA_013399095.1 Psophia crepitans
GAGTGGGATAATGACTTCTTTATTTCTGCTGGCAATGCCCTTGTGGATGCAACCCCACATCCTGTTCGCTTTCTTGGCTGCTGCAGCACACTGTTCACTCATATTGAGCTTGGTGTCCACCAGGACCCCTAGGTCTCTCTCCACAGAGCGGCTCTCCAGCCAGGTGGATCCCAGCCTGTGCTGCTCTCTTGGATTGTGTTTTCCCAGGTGCAAAACCTTACACTTGTCCTTGTTGAACTTCATGAGGTTCTTGTTAGAATCACAGAATCACAGAATCGTAGAGGTTGGAAGGGACCTCAAAAGATCATCTAGTCCAACCCCCCTCCAATACAGGTTAGCTTACTTTTCCAGCCTATCTAGGTATTCCTGCAGGGTGGCTCTCCCTTCCAAAGTGTCTGCTTCCTCACTCTGGTATCATCCACAAACTTCACCAGGGTGCACTTGATCCCATCATCCAGATCACCTATGAAGATATTAAACAGCGTTGGGCCCAGTATCAGTCCCTGGGGGACCCCACTTGTGACAGTTGCCAGTTTGAAAAAGAGCTATTTACCATGACCCTCTGGGTGCAGTCTGTCAGCCAGTTCCCCACCTACGACACGGACCACTTGTCTAGACCACAACACATCCATTTCTCTAAAAGGAGGCTGTGGGGAACCGTATCGAAAACCTTGGAGAAATTCAAGTAGTCAGTGTCCACCGCTCGCCCAACATCAACTGAGCAGGTTACTTTGTCATAGAAAGCGACCAGGTTTCCAAGCACGATTTGCCCTTGACGAATCCGTGCTGGCTTTTCCCAATCACATGCTTTATCTGACTTGTGATAGCTGATCTCTGAGTTGGCCATACCTATGCGTTGCTCTGGACTGATTTCACAGCTTGACCCCAGCCATGTCTTGTGACTGTAAAGATGCCTGATGATCACTGATCTGTGTCTGACCCTGGTTACCTTCACCATGCCTGACCTTGACTTGTGGACTGACTTCCTAGCATGACCTTGCACCAGCCTTTCTGACATAACTTGCCTGATGATCTGGACTGGGCTACTGTCCCCTGAACTGCCCTGCAAGAAGAGGAAGCTTTCTAATCCTGCTCTTCTCTGATGGCAGAGTGGTGAGAGAGTGACTTTAATCTTACCCCTGATAGTAATTGCACCTGACACATGGGTATTCCTGAGCCCCAGACTGCTGCTGTTCCATCTACAGCTGGTGTGGAGTTGCTACCCAGTACTCGATGAGAGATCAATCAGGCAGAGCCCTTCCTTTAGTTCAACTTAAGTCTTAGGCTGGCATACGTGGGGGAGGATGATTATTTTTTTTTTTAACATATTAGAATGTTATTAGCTATGTAAATGTCATCCTCAATTATGCTGGCAAGAATACTCAGTTTGTTATTAGCTCCTTGTTATTGCACATATTCCTGCAGTAGAAATTCTGCCCTTTCACTATGACTCCAGTAGTGTTCTTAGGTTTGCAGTCTCATTACTGAGAGAAATCTGGATGAAGGCATGTCTGCAAATCCTGAACAGATCCCTCATAGCCTTATGTCTGTCTTGCTAAGCTGGGCACTACAAAAATATTTTTAAATAGTACTAAAATCTTCACTGTTGATGGGATAAGAGACAGTGATCTCAACTACATTCTTGTATCATGATTTCTTTAGCATATATTTTTAATTCTAAAGAATAAAGTATCTAAATCACTGATGATGATAATAATAGGAGAAAAGTTTCCAGCGGCTTTAAGAATTGCATGTCTGAATGAGATGTTGAAGCTCCCATACAACTGGGAGTAGAAATCATCAATGAGTGGTGACACTACTTGCCTTTAAATATCATGTTCAGAAAAACTGGTATTATTTTCAGCACTGAGCAGAAGAGACATTAGAAAAGGATGTAGCCCGCAGAACTACTTTTTAGGCACTTACAGAAAAACTGTGTGATTGCTTGGGTCCTCAAAAATATTTAGTTTTCAGAAGTTTGGTATTTAGTTCATAAGATCAGTTGTAAGTTTTGTAAGTTTGATACTTATTTCTCTTAAGTTTTTTTTTTCTCCATCCTAAATCAGTTGTCTTAATGCCAGCATGACGATAATTAAATTCCTGAGGACCTGGGTCTCAGGCCACTCTTTCTGTCATATCATCCAATTGTCCTGGAGCACATTTATCTTTGGAAGAGTAGTTCTGCATTGTGACTGCTACTGATACATTTGGTTAACGCAGCACTTACTCCCTGGTCAACTGGGATAGACATTTGGCCTACATGCCATTTCAGGAAGCAATGTGACACTCCCTCAACTGGCCTCCACAGTTTCTGTTTCCCTTCACTCATTTTGATACCTCAATTGAAAGCCTAGGGTTCTGATCTGGTCTCCGACATGACAAAAGTTAGAAAGAAACAGCCTGAGCAGAGATTCCCGGCCCGGCTGTGTAGCAACAGTGCCATGTTCCAAGGAACAGTCTGACCCATCCATTGCACTTGTGGTGTTCTCACACAAGGCACAAGTAGTTTTTGCACTGAGTACTCAAGCCAGCACTTGCCTCTGTCTCAGATGGATCTTTCATGCAGCCTGGTTTCTGCCAGATTCCTGTTGTGCCAGTACATCTTCAGCAACCAGAGTCATTGCTGCCTCTTGGCTCCTGTGCCGTGACTTGCCATTATTCTGACAGATCAGGTCCTTGGAGCTAGAGAGCTTCCACCCCCAGACTTTTTGCAGAGCTGGGCTTCCTGTATGTACCTTCTTTGCCTTGCCTCTCCTCACAGGGCTGATCTGTGGCTGATAAAGCCCACAGCAGAACTCAAACTGTGTTTCATATCAGAGAGAGTTTTCTTATTCTGAGCTAGTGGATGAACCTTATTCTTCATCTAGCACTGAAAATGCTAAAATCGTACGGTCCGTCCCCAACTCTTCCACAAAGTGATAACAATATACATCTTTTTACATTTGGGTTGTGGATGTGAAGAGGTGCTCAGCCATAAGCAGGAGGGGAGTTCTGAGCTCATGTCCAAAGAGACCCCCCAGGTACTTGAAGAGAACATGAGGAATGAGGCAGTGATGATGGACGCCTGGCACATTCTTCTCAGGCTTGGGAACTGGTACCAACCCTATTCCATATGCCTGTTCTAGTGCATACTATCTCTGGAAAATTTAGCATAATCAGAAGCAAAACTACATGGCCTGTGGGAACTTTGAGCATGTATCAGGTCTATTTGTCCATTGGATCCTTGCCAAAGTGAGAAGTTCTCCTGGAAAGAACCCTGTATTTTTTAAAGTTGCTACTGCCCCTTCTGTGAACTGGCAATTATTCCCAGGCCTCACAGGAATCTTATGCTTCTGTCTATCCCTCCCTAATTTTAAAATACTAATGAAATCACCTGCTTACCTCAGTGGTAGAGGGTGACTTGTTTAGATACCAGATTAAAAACTTCTGACCTATAAAGGCCTGGATCAACAGAACGTTTATCTCTGAGGGCAAACTGCACATTAAGATGCTGTGGGCTTCTGTGTAATCCTCTGGGACAAACTGTCAAGTAATAATGAAGTAGAGTAGTAAGATACCATTGGAGTCTGTAGTCAGATGTTTGCTATTTCCTAGGTAAAATTATTTGTGTTCACTTCAGTCTTGAAGCCCATTGACTGGATATTTTTGGTAGGGAAAAACTGAAGGCAATTTCTGGACCTCTGGGGAAAAGTCTGCTATTTATTTCTCTTACGATTTGTCTAGACAGCATCTAACCAATTTGAAGAAAACTGTAAATAGTGAACAGAACAAATATAAAAGATAAAACAAGTTTACTGGCTGAAATCAAGTACAACTGGTACTCAAAGGATGTTGCTAACATAAAGTGTTTCTCTGAAAGTAAAATATATTTCTCTGATAGTATCTGAAATCATGACAAGGTCCACAGTCTTATGAGTGAGGACACTGAATCCATAAAATCTACAGTATACTCTTTGCTCAGAGTGCCCTTGGCCAGTAACTTCTCAGTCAGAGATGCCTAAGTAGGTCTTGAACTATGAGCTTCCCTTGTGACCACAGAATGGCTCCTCTTGTGCCCAGGCAATGCCAGGTGTGCATCTGTGTGACTGCGTGTGAACTCAAGGGTTATTCTGCTAAGGGAAAAAAAAGGTATTTAACCAAGCACCTTTCAGCTGCAGCAGGACCACTTTCACTGTGTGAACTTGATCTTTATGTTAATTTAAAATACATATTCAGGCCAGTGTAGCTTTCTGCTACTGAATCCTTTGTGGCTTTCAGTCACACAGATAGTTACACTACCACAAAGAACTAATACCAATCTTGATTTAGTCCTGTGAAGTGCTTACTTTGCTGCTTCTCAGTGCAAAAGATAAGTGTTCTCTTTGCTCTGATGGCTTACTGAGACACCACCCTTTGTATGGTGCAGGCTGTTTAGAAACTGTACTGCCCACACAGGCATACACAGATAAACCTGTAGGTCTAGGTGGTACCTCTTAGTATGCATACCTTGTCTTCAAAATACTTCATAAAACGTGGACATGGATATGCAGAAGCCTCTTTTAGCAGTCAAAATACAGTATCAGGTAGAATCTGGCTCATGCCAGTGTTCTCCAGCTATACTGCTGGAGTGGCTGCGAGGAGAAAGTTTGAAAAATGTTTGGGTGACAGGGAATGTCAAAACCTTCAAAATCAGACCATAATAAGTTTGTTTCAGCCTTTATCTGTTGCTGTATCTAGTCTTCTGCATGATCATTATGCTTATAAGAGATGATCTTGGTATGTCAGAGCATATTACCATGCTAGGCAAAAGGGTCAAAACAGAAAGGCTCTTATCCAGCGGAGCCACATTATGGTTTCTGTGGAAATTCCCAACACTGGTTGCAACTTCATGTGTCTCAGTGATACAGGACACAAGAAAAAAGGAAGAAGCTTCTCTGTGCTCTTTACTTTTCCCCTATCCATAGCATCTGCTTGTTCCCAAAGAACAGATTGCTTTATTTATGTCCCAGAAGAAAGAACAGCTGTAGAATTTCCCTATGGAAAGCATCCTTATAATTTCTCCCTTCTGGAAGGGCTTACCTACTGACAGATTCAAGGCTTCCCAGACAGAGTGACATACTAAATACATAATAAAATGGAGTTTACTAAACCTGTGCAGTGCTCTTCCCCATCAATGGCTAGCTCTGTGCTGACAGACTGGAATATGGAGCTAGCTAGAAGTAGTTGCCAGGGGTAATGGTGTTGACACAGCTAGAGCCAAAAAGCAGAGAGGCTGGTGCATGACTTTCTACTTCAGTCACTGGCTCTGCTCGTTTGGGCCCATTTTCTGCAAGAAGTGTCTCCATGTGGATTACTTCTGAAAATGAAACCCAAGGATCCTGGTGCTCCAGACTCCCAAGACAGCTACTGACCCACACAGGGCAGGCAAAAATTAGACTGTTTTCCCAGTGCTTCACCCTTGTGATCTTTCTGGTACAGTCTTATCTTTCAGGGTAACGTGACGTACAAAGAAGCAGACTCTTCAGGCAAGTTCCTAAAGCAAGCTCTTCCTACAACACAGCATGGGGCATAGATACTAAAGTGGGAATACTTGTTTGTCACCCTTCCTCAGTTTTCGTGCTGTTCTTCAGCAGTATTTGGGATTCAAATTGATGGTCATAGTTATACGTTTTGTCTTTACATCACTTCTGCTGTACTCTTCCTCTGAACTCTAGAGGCTCATTGTGTTTTTCTGTCATGACAAACCTAGCAATCCTAAATTCCCCTGATTTAGGAAATACATGTTCTTCTCTGTCCAGCAATACAAAGGGCTGTGTCACTCTCACTCCATTTTCCTTTTCTGAAACGGCAGGCCCAACCCTTGGTTTTTATGTTGTTCCTACGTATAATCTTAGAATGGGTTTGAACTTGAATTTATACAGATACCTTCCTGTCTTCAGAAATCCCTCTGGTTCAAAATTATGTAACTGCTCTTGCAAAATCTCACGGTCTGGGCCTACATTCACATTTCTGCGTCCAAATTCTTACAGCAACACTGGACTATATCTGTGCTTTGCTTCTCTGGAACTCATGCATGTTCCTTTGGGAAGAAAGATTCAGTAAACGGTGCAGTACATCTATGAATTGTGCATTTACAAAGTCTTGTTCCTTGATTAATTTTGGCCAGGCCTTTATGGGACTCAGCACAACTTATCACTAACAGAAAGGCAAACACTGCCAAACATCAGCCACCTGATCAAAGGTATGTCACCACCACGGCTTTTCAGATGAAAGATTGTCCACACTTTCCAGTATGAGTAAAAAGTTGTTGAATTCTTGATCTAAGTTAAAATGTAAAAGAAAACCAAAAATCAGATATCAGGCTGAGGCAGATATCTCCTACCATGGATAATTCCGGCCCAAAGTCACAACATTTGGCAGTATTACAAATTGTAGAAAACAGATTCTCATAATGGGAACTGTCACACACTCTTAAGAGCGGACCATATCAGTCCCACCTACAAGCACCCACCCATGCTTCTGCACAGTACTTGCATAACGCCTGCTTGTGAAAAAAACAGTATCGTTTGACCAGAATAAAAAGCTTTTCCTCCTACTCACAATTCAAGGGATTCCTTTTTAGATTGAAGCTTTTTTGCCTCTCATTTTTTTTATCTAATCCCTTTCCAAATGGACAAGTTCCACTCAGCAGAAGGTCCTGAAGTCAATCCTACGACTTCCATTAGTCATGCTGAGTGAAAGAAAAGGGTCTGTGGATTATGGTGCCACACTGTCTGCGGCATAACGGAAGATCAGTCATGTTCCAGATTTCAGACTTCCTGTTTGCTGTTGAGCAGGTAATTGCATGTAGTTTTCTAGCTATAATCCCATGCATATTCAAAGTGCTATTGTGAGAGTAAACATACTGGAGCTAAGAGGTGCTTACCTTGCAAGGTATTGCTAGCTTGAGATAGGTAGGACAGAGGTCATTGGGGAGCTCACATGCTGAGAAGATGTAGGTGGATTTTTCATAATCTTCTGATGGACAGATACACTGACTAAAAAAATAAGAATCTGTGGTCGCAGATTTGCTGTCTTGCAAGTAAGTGTGTGTCAGAGGAAGACTTGAAACTTACTGATCTCGGTTTGTTTTGGTAATGGAAAGTTATAACTAATGGCTGCTTTTCTCACAAGAAGCTCCACCTACTTCTTGCTCAATTTGTACCATTAGTGTAAACATATAAAGATGATGACAGGGAAAAAAAGGGGAAAAAAAAAAGTTAAAGGCACATTATTAGAGGCTTGAAAATGAAGCAGCCAGAAGTAAGGAAAAGCCCAAACACTGCATAGCGTATGTGCATTCTTTTACAGTCTGTAATTAGTCACAGTGTGACAGTGTACACAGACCACAGGGAAAGACTATCCAGAAAGAAATAATGAGGGGCTTCATTATTTTGCCCAGCTGTGGTTGGGCATTTGCTGGAATGGCCCGCAGCTGAGGCAAACTGGGTCTGTAGGAAAAAACAAACTGCAGGGGCTAAAAGCTTTGTTAGAAGTACTGGTGATAGCTAAATAGGGTTGGTTTTTATTTGCTTGGCACAGATGCTGTGCTGGAACTCAGAGTAGTGGTTTTTTGCTGGTCTGGGTTGTGCTTTCCTCCTCCAAGGGAGTTCAAGAATGGATTATCTGCAAAATGTGGAGAAGCTGCAGTTTGCCTGTGATTCTGTTGTGTCCAGAGTGTGATGCTGAGCCTTGATGTCCCTGGGAGAAGTGAAACCTGTGGCTGGGTATGTAGAAAGTTGTTAAAAAAGATGTGTGCTCTTTCTTTCCTCTTATGCTCTGGCTGGATACTCACAACTGTGCAATGAGGTTACTGCTTCAATCTAAGGCTGACAGGCACTGGCAGGGAATGATCAGTGCAACTTTTCTGTGGCACTTGTGAAATACTGACCCAGCCTAGTGATGGTACCTGGCAGTAACATGTTGATGGACTCCAAGTTGAATAAGATTTAAGTATGCTTGTTGGTCAAGTGTGTCCTGAGAAGCATGTGCAAAGCTCAGCTGATTGAATTCAGTTGAGTGCCTTCTACTATGGTAGGTCTGTTTTGCTGTGGAAACTCACTCACTCACTCACCAGTGTGAGTATGAATGTGAGCTGGGTCAGTGTGGTTTGCTGTGCCTAGTCTTTTGTGGCTTTCAGTAATACGGATTGCTGATCATGATGCAATAGCAGCAACCATAAAAGAGCTATTTGAAATTAGGTCCTTTCTTGCACCTACGATTTATTTGCATATCATCCCTGCTCTGTAGGTTTGAAATTATATGGTGACTCAATTAGCTGTGCACAAATACCCTTGCACAGAAATCCATGATTTCAGTCAATCTTAAATTGTAGGAGTTTAACAATATATTTTCTGGTGGTATATACAGCAAGTTTTTATGGAGACCAATGGATTTATGGGATATAGAACTTTTTTTTCCCTAATGACTGCTTTCAGCTTGACCCATCTCAGAAACTGAGCCACTTGTAGGCAAACTTTCTGCTGATGTGAATGAGAGACTGGGTTCGCCCCAATGGAAGGGTGATGACTTAAAAAAACTTTGGTCCAGAAACCTTGAAGGTCCATTTATGAATAAAAAGGTGCCTGTCTTCTCTAGTCTTCTAGGGAACAGGAGTTTGCCTCCCACTAACTTTCATCATGGCTGGTCACTAGTTTATTTTCTTGGATCTGTTTAAAAGTTCTTGTTTGAAAACTTGTTCTTTTGACAAATAAATGACCTATGGTAGCCACCGAAGAAGAAACACTAGATGTTACAGGATCCTGTCTTCTGTGTGAAAGGTATACTGCTCATTAATGGCTGTAAGGCACAGCCAAACAAATTCAAACAGAAAAGCAGGTGCACATTTGTTTTTCTCTTTAATTCTACAGTCAGGCTAAAGCTAGTTCTAGTATTAGTGTTTTCCAACAGTCTTGCTCTGATGGTGAGGACTGTTCCCACAGAACCTCTGAAAAGGACACATATGTTCTGTTCTGTCATTAAGGAAAATATCTACCATTCCTACTCCAGGAGGATCTGTGGCAAAATCCATACTTTTCTTTCAGGAAAATGTTTCTAAAAGACACACTAAAAAAGAATTTTTGTTAAAATACATTGAACTAGGGGAAATTTACTTGCTTTCTAGAATATGAGCCATTGTTTCTTTTATTTCTGTAAATAAGGATGAAGTGAAACCTGGTATTGTGTTTGAAGAAGAAGAAAAACCAAAGATCCAATTAAAATAAACTCCCAGATTCTAGTTACGTGGCATTTCAGTTGCCACAAGTCTCAGAGTTTGTACTGTTCTTCAGAGCTGTATTGGGAATGACTGTGAACATACTGCAGTAATTCACCCAGGACTGCATTCACCAGCATAATGTCAAATGCTACATTAATACAGTATTTTGCCGCTACATCATGAGCAGATGTGTGGAATAATTAAGCATCTAGATGATTGCTGGGGGAAGAACTTTTCCTTTCACCTCTAGCCTTTGCTCCAATTCAAATGTGGACTGAAAATGCTCTTTCTCCTACAGTCTCATGGGAATACGTTCATTGATGTGCCTCCAGATATTTTTTTTTTTATCTGGTTATTCACGTCTTGGTGCGTGAGATTACATATAGACTTGTGAGTGTTCTTTCTGATGTGTTTGTGTGTAAAATCAAGGTAACTGTTCTAAAATCCAGTATCTGATCTTTAATCTCCATCTTATATGTCAAGAAAGTAATAAAAGTTACCTTTTAGGGTGGACTGGGAATTTTACTTGAGCTAAAACAGCACTTGATTCATTGTGGGAGTTTCTGTGCGTTTTTATTCTTGTGAGACTTCAGGGAAGACTTGAAGTTTTGTAGATGTTGAATCTGAATGTTTAATTCTAAGGCTCTTTTGGCCAAAAGAAATCAAGGCTTTCAGAAATTCAACATCCATCGTAAATCTATTCCCAACGGGCACATGTTGATGTGTAGTTGGAAACCTCTAGTTTGGGGGCTGTCATTTTCCTAAACAAAAGCTGATCTTTTTCCTAAGCTGCTCCATGCCACCTCCCTCTAACACACCTCCTCTCCAAAAAACAACACACACACACCCTTCACTTCCTTTTCTTTCTTTCTGTCCAGCAGTTGACCAGGAAAAGTCATTATGATGCTTTCTCTGCTGTGAGTTTGCTGTGTGACCTCATGATAAGGAAATGTGGGGAGCAACCACCTGCCTGGTCCTGTTTTTTTCTGGAAGACTTCCAATTCTTGGGGAGCACAGGCTAATGCAATTATATCATAGCTCCTGCAGTGAGGTTTTCTTCCTTCATTTTTCCATCCAGTGGCTGATTAGCACCCTGTTCCTGATGCCAGTGTGCTACCTAGCCATAGGTACAATAACGCTAAGAAGCAAATGGTCTGCATTGCCCTGACCTCCAGCTTCAACAGCTAATTGCTCCTAAAGGGTAGTCTGCCTTGGCTATTGCTCCAATAGCAAGCAGCATGAAGGCTCATGCAATCTTTCCAACAAAACTCTTGACAATACCACTTATTTTTTACTGCCTAGGGGGGTTCATGTTCAGGAGGAGGACCACCTTGTCACTTGACTCTCAGTAGTCAGCATTGCTGTTTGCTGTCCCAGTTCACCCTGACCTGCCTGTTCCTGAATGATTAGTTGCTTGGAGCTGAAGATCTCTCTCCACAGCACCAAGCTTCCTGTGCTGTCAGTCTGGGAGAGAATGTGGAAATAAGATATAGTGACTATCCCTTCTGTTTTTCACTTCTCGCACAGTGGTGTGAAGATAAATTTTACATTAGTGTTAGGGAACTGGAGGAGGGGGGGACCTCTAGACCACAGGGGTCGGTACTGGGACCGGAACGGTTTAACATCTTTGTCAGCAATGTGGACAGTGGGATTGACTGCACCCTCAGCAAGTTTGCCAATGACACCAAGCTGTGTGGTGCGGTCGACACGCTGGAGGGAAGGGATGCCATCCAGAGGGACCTTGACAGGCTAGAGAGGGTGGCCCATGCAAACTGCGTGAAGTTCAACAAGGCCAAGTGCAAGGTCCTACACATGGGTCGGCGCAATCCCAAGCACAGCTACAGTCTGGGAAGAGAATGTATTGAGAGCAACCCTGAGGAGAAGGACTTGGGGGTGCTGGTTCATGAAAAGCTCAACATGAGCCGGCAGTGTGCGCTGGCAGCCCAGAAAGCTAAACGTGTCCTGGGGTCCCCAATACAGGAAAGACATCCCTCTCACTGTTCAAGGCCAGGTTGGATGGGGCTTTGGACACCCTGGTCTAGTGTAGGGTGTCCCCGCTCATGGGCGGCAGGGTTGGAACTAGATGATCCTTGTCCCTTCCAACCCAAACCATTCTGTGATTCTATGAAACATGTTCTACCTCCAGTAGCGACAGAGTGTTAGCACTGTCTGGACATGACCCCAGCTTTTCCCCCAGAAAAATTACTAACCTGCAACCTTTTCTTTAAAGGCCAATGCCTGAACGTGCCCCAGGACAGAAAAGTAGCAATAAGGGCTCTAAACCTGCTTTTGCAGAAAGTTGCTGTGCCAGCATGGGGGAAACAGTGAATAGCGGGGTGAAGTAGAAATGTTTGCTGTTTATTCATCTTTAGATATAAGAGGCAGCCTTAAAATTGAGTATCTCTGTCTTCCCTTGCAGCCTGCTTTGTGGTTTCTCTCCCAACATAAAGACATATTGCCTCTAACTGGAACACAAGTCCACTGTCACATGAGACCACCATCAGCACTGAAGAGAGGACTAAGTAGGCCCTGCTGTTTAAGCAGGTGTCCTCACCTGCCCTGTCCCTGGCCATTGCTGCCCACCCCTGTGGGTCCCCTCTGTGACCCCTGCTGCCTGTGGCAGCCTTGTGGTAAATCAGACCACAAAGTTGACTCGTTCTTGCCTGCTGAATTCCCTGTCTTTGTTCAGTGAGCAGCTGCATAAGCTTATGCCAGCGTCAGTGATGGGGAACACTGCAGAGGTGGGAGTATGCTGCTAGCAGTGGGGTGGGTAGAGGGGGGCCTTTGAGGCCAGTTCCCTATGGCACAAACAAGGAGCAACAGCATTTTGTTATGTACTCATCTTGCTGAGACAACAAACAATAGATCAAGGGAAGGCTGGGATTTCTCTTGCTTTCATCTCTAGCTCTGGATGCTATAGTACATTTTTCCTTTTGAACCATGCGCTTGCCTTAAAGTGAGGTTTTTTGCCAGTCACCACAAAAAAAACCCAACCCTGGCAGAGGACTATTTCTGTCATCTCTCTGCCAGTTTGGGCACTTTAGCACATGTGTTACTTCTTCATGGGCATCAGGGGACATAGAAGCAAGAAGATGCAAACTCTTTGTAAGGGTTTCTAATGTAACATAGTCTTATTCTATCTAGAGCAGACAGATTTAGGAAAACATATATGCCACTTCCTGCATCTTTGTCCGTGTCTTTTTACACGTGAAACTGGAAGTCATTGTAAGAAACTAATTTTCCTGTTAATTTTCTCTTCCTGTTTCCACTTGTATGAATCAGCATGTAGAAAAAAAGCAGGATGCTCTACAGGTTAGTATGATAGCTTGTCTGTGGGATGGCATGGGTTTTGTATCCCTGTACCAAGCTTCAGGAAATACTCTGAAGTGAGAGCATCTTTCAGTGTCCCAGTGTTCCCATTCACCATATTCAAAGAGCAGTAGTAGGGATAGGAAGAGACTTGTCCTAGGGACTTATAACACTGAAATAGTTGTGTTCTGGTTTTAGCTGGGGTAGAGTTAGCTTTCTTCATTGTAGCTAGTATGGGGCTGTGGCTTAGATTTGTGCTGAAAACAGAGTTGATAACACAGAGATGTTTTTGTTACTGCTGAGCAGTGAATACACAGAGCCAAGGCCTTTTCTGTTCCTCCCACCAGTGAGGAGGCTGGGGGTGCGCAAGGAGTTGGGAGGGGTCACAGCCAGGACAGCTGACCCCAACTGATCCAAGGGATATTCCATACCGTATGGCATCATGCTCAGCATATAAAGCTGGGGGAAGAATAAGGTGGGAGGGATGTTCAGAGTGATGGTGTTTGTCTTCCCAAGTCACCATTATGTGTGATGGAGCCCTGCCTGATATGGGAAGTGGGCAATGAATTCCTTGTTTTGCTTTGCTTGTACGTGCAGCCCTGAGGTTGGAGGCTTTTCTTTACCTATGAAACTGTCTTTATCTCAATCCACAAGTTTTCTCACTTCTACCCTGTGGATTCCTTCCCCCACCATCCCCTGAGTAAATGGTTGTGTGGCTTGGTTTCTGACCAGGGTTAAACCAAGTCAAGTAGTAAGTAATGTGGAAGAGACACAGGTGGTGATGCTGGAGTGGTCTCTCTGAGATCATTCTGCAAGTGAACAGGATGTGGGAGGCGTTTAATGTAATCCCTTGGGGCAGTCTCACCAAGTGAGGAAAAAAAAGAGTCTGTGGTGAGTCTGCGGTCTCTCAGTTGTGCATGCTTGCTGAGGAAGGACTGAAACACAGAAAGGTTAGTTCTTATTTAGTGGTGGAGGATGGGGAGAAAAGTTAGTGTGATCTCTGAATTTGTTATAAGTTTTACACCCTACTAGGAGTTGGTTTTGTTTGTTTTTAATTTGAGGAGGAGATCAATAGTTTAAAACTTATATATCAAAAAAAACCCCAACCTTCCTCCTGTCATGCCATGACCTAAGCTGCCTCAGCCTCTCACTTGCTCTCCCCTGTTGGGATGGGAGAGAGAATTGGAAGGGTAAAAGTGAGTGTCGTGGTTTAACCTGGCTGGCAGCTAAAAAAACCGTACAGCCGTCTGCTCACTCAACACCTCCACCCCCTGCAGTGGGATAGGGTGGAAAATTGGGGGGGGAGGGGAGGTAAAACTCATGGGTTGGGACAAAGACAGTTGACTAAGTAAAGCAAAGTCTGCACTCATAAACAAAGCAAAATAAGGAATTAATCTGCCAATTCCTATGGCAGGCAGGCATTCAACCGTCTTCAGGAAAGGAGATTCTCTGGCTCTTATTCCATACCGTTTACGTCATGCTCCAGTCATAAACTATCCAATACATCCCCATTAACCACTGCCCTTCATACCATCCTTTGATATATATACACACAGGTATCATTCCCTTAGTTTGTTGAGCACCCTCCTGTCAAACGTCTGTAAAATATTCACTGAGTTCATGTAGTCTATGAGTATGGGCTCCATCTGTTATGGTGGTCNGTTGACTAAGTAAAGCAAAGTCTGCACTCATAAACAAAGCAAAATAAGGAATTAATCTGCCAATTCCTATGGCAGGCAGGCATTCAACCGTCTTCAGGAAAGGAGATTCTCTGGCTCTTATTCCATACCGTTTACGTCATGCTCCAGTCATAAACTATCCAATACATCCCCATTAACCACTGCCCTTCATACCATCCTTTGATATATATACACACAGGTATCATTCCCTTAGTTTGTTGAGCACCCTCCTGTCAAACGTCTGTAAAATATTCACTGAGTTCATGTAGTCTATGAGTANGTGGTGTTTTGTATGGAGTTATTGGGCACCAAAGCCAGCTTGGGTTCAGTCACTGCTGCACTTGCTCTGCTTCTTGTAAGGTTGATCCTCCATTGGTTTGGGTGGTTCCTGCTGTACACTTCCTATAACATGTAACTCAAATCAGGGGCTAGAACAATTTAAAGGTATATCCATTACAATCTCCACCCCTGGTCTCTTTGGACCAGACCATTGGGTTTAACACTGCGATGAACTCCTCCTTGTTACCTTGTTCCAGCCTGGACTTATCCACGGACTGCAGTCCCTTGGAGGAGTACCTGCTTCAAGTAGAGCCTTATCTATGAGCCACAGTGTCTCCAGGGGTGCACTTGCTGTGGCATAGACCTATCCACAGCCACAGTTTCTTTGAGGTGCATCTGTTCCAGCATGGCTTAATCTGTGGGCCACAATCCCTTTGAAGATGTACCTGTTCCAGCGTGGCCCCACTCTTGGGCAGAGAGGCGTACCTGCTGTGTTGTGGACTTATTCATGGTCATAGACACTTCAAGGTGTTCCAGCATAGCCTCATGCACAGCCACTGACACTTCAAGGTATACCTTTTCCAACATGGACTTATCCTTGGGCCACAATCCCTTTAGGGCCTCCAGGGGTATACCTGCTGCAGCACAGATGTAATCGCAGACACTTTGAGGTGTGCTTGTTCTGACATGGGCTTACGTGTGGTCACAGATGCTTTGGGGTGTCCTGCTTCCACACGAACTCATCCACAGGTCACAGTCCCTTCAACTCAAGTTCACGCTGAAGTTCCAGTCTGTCTAGTACAGACACAGAAACAGCAGCGATGCCCCGGCCAGCTGCCAGCCCAGGCGCCTGGCCGCTGCTGTTATCAAAATACTCCCCGGCACAGTGGAATAAGATGATAAGCAGTGAAAGCAAAATGCAGCCATTAATGAGCCCTAGACTCTAATATACAGTAAGGTAAGCAAGCCCCATCGCAAGCACAGAAGCCTGCCAATTAATACCTAAACAGCTATAATTTAATAACAGCTCCAATCAAATCTGTCATTATCATGTGGCGAACACACTAATACGAAGATAGGATGTCCAGTGAGAGAAAAGAAGAAATGTTCTTAGTTGCTCCAGTGGTTGCCCAGGAGACTGGGCTGAGACTCTGACTGTAGAAAGCTTAGGTTGCTTCATCCTCCCTCCTGCAGAAGAATTTGTGATGGCTTTGAGAGTAAATAGACCAAGGAGTAGGGGCACAACTGGTTACAGAACCCTGTGCTCTCTGGCATGAGTTCGGTTTCTTTCATCCGTAATGGATGATAGAGAGACTGAGCCGTTGGAATGGATACAGCAATAAAGGATGTGAGATTTTTCTTTCTGGCTGGAGAGCTGACCTATCTGGCGAAAAGGAAAAGAAACGTAGTAAGTAGAGCTCAACAGGAATATGTCCTGAATACCGCTGGCAACGGTGGGCTGTTGCTAACCTAGAGCACGTCTTTGTTGGTATCTCCGAAATTTTGACTTGGCCCACAATCTGTGACGAGCGGTAAGAAAGATGGTGCTTTTCTTTGGGAAGATGGGCACTCCCTTTTCCTGTAATATCCTTAGTGAGAGCCACGCAGAGTTGCAGCTTTGCAGATGGGCTTAACAAAATGAGACTGTTGCTGGAGAAGATACGCGTTTGTGTGTAGGTTTGTACGTGTAGGTGCTCAACACCTACTTAGCTGCTGCAGAGGTGAGATGTAGCTGAGTACAGCTTACACGCAGTGGGTTGTGAGCTGTGGAAACTCATTTACCAGGGTAGCTACAAATATCAGCTACAGTCACTGTGGTTTTCTGCTTGCTGTCCTTTTGATAAAGCAGTTAGGTTACCACAAAGAATTAGCAGTAATTCTGTTAGCTTCAGAATTGTTTATTCTCCCAGCTCTTGTCTGAGCGTTCATTGGCATTGCGTGCCAGCTCTGCAGAGTTCAGACTCTGTTCTGACCAAACAGCCGTATGTGACAACAGATGGACACAATGGGGCTGTGTCTGTAAATGTGAAAGGAGCAGTTTCATGGCACTGTGCCCGCAGAATCAGTGTCTGCAGCCTGCAGGTGTCATTCTGCAGAAACCAGCCCAGGCAGTGATTTACATGGGTTTATCAGCTGCACCAGGAAGGGGTGAGGGGCAGCAAGGCAGTGGTAGAAGGGAGGGAGTGCAGTGATGTGCTGTTTCCTTTTCTCTATAAAGCCTGGTAACTATTTCGAGTGTTAGTGTGCTGAGATCGAAAAGCTGGGTTATTTTATTTTTTTTTTTACATTACTGAAGCCTATGTGAGGTTTTGGCCCTGGTTCCTTCAGTACCTTGTTCAGATGTGAAACGAGGCTCAAAAAGCTTGAGATGTGATTAGTCACGTGTAGAAGCAGCGAATGAACAGCAGTGATTAGGATCATGTTCCAGCTCTGTGGAAGCAGTGGAGTTCCCTGCTCTCTACCCTCTCTCTCCTTCTCCCTGCACTTGCCATGCCCTCTAACTCAGCCTCAGCCAGGTATTCTTCTGGCCTGGGGCTCTGGGCCGTCGCCCTATCTTGTCAGCCTTAAACCTGGCCTGTGTGCACAGGGCACTACAACAGAGCTAGTCAGTTGGGCTGAGGCTCATTGATGCCCTCAGAACAGCTGAGTTTTGTGGGCACTTGTTCAGGCCTGCCCCCCACAAAGCACCCCCAGCGCCTCGATGAGTTTAGTACCTCCACTTCTGTGTTTTACTTTCTCTGTTAACACATTAATGCTCCGACTCTAAGCCCAGTGTGCTGGCTGAGAGCTAGAGATCTACGTAACCAATACTCAGAGAATTGAGTAAATTCTTGAGTAGCTAATGGAAAAAAAATAATTAGAAGAAGAAAAAAAAAATACTTAGTCTTGGATTGGAAGGGTTGCAAAGAGTGTAGAAAGGCCTAACAGCTCTGTAACCTGGGCATGTGAGATGCACCAAAGGCAACGTGCCTGGCAAAGGTGCTCCTGCAGTACCTTCCCACTTCTGTCCTCATGTAAGCTGCCGTCTCACTGGAATATCATTAACATCGCACTGTGGAGATCTAGGAAACTGAATCACTGTAGAAGGTGAAAAAGGTCTCCAGATGTATTAGTTGGGAATAGAGTCTTCTGTACAGTAACAACGATGAGATCATAGAATACCCCGAGTTGGAAGGGACCCATAAGGGCCATCGAGCCCAACTCCTGGCTCCACACAGGACCAGCCTGATTGGAGCAGATGACTGAGAGCGTTGTCCAGACGCTTCTTGAACTCAGCCAAGCTCAGTGCTGTGACCACTGCCCTGGGGAGCCTGTTCTAGTGCCCAACCACCCTCTCAGTGAAGAACCTTTTCCTGATCTCCAGCCTAACCCTCCCCTGTCACAGCTCCATGCCATTCCCACGGGTTCTATCACTGCTCACCAGAGGGAGGAGATCAGCGCTTGCCCCTTCACTCCCCCTCATGAGGAAGCTGTAGGCCGCAATGAGCTCTGCCCTCAGTCTCCTCCAGCCTGAGCAAACCAAGGGATGTAGATTTCTGCTGAGCATGGAGGAGTGAGGTGGGTCTGGAGTACCTGTGGTTTCTTTGAAATTTCAGGTGCATAGTAACACTCGACTCTAGTCATGTCAATTCAAAACAGAAGTTAAGAAATGGTGAAGAGGCACAGTTATGTTTAGAGGCTTAGTAGTAGCAGTATGTTATCAAATGAAAGATTAAACTCAAGGGTTCCCTTGTGATAAGACCAGTAAGATATTAGAGAGCTGTGTTTTGTGGGCTGCAGCTCTCTGGATTATGCAAAGAGGTAAATGAGTGTAAGGCTTAGATCTCAGGACTGTAGTAAGTTCTATGCTTCAAGTAGCAATAACTGCTCAAGCTCAAATATTCTCTCTCCTTTTTTTTTTGTAGCTATTGGTGAAACACATTAAAATTCTTAGAGTGAAAATGAGAGTTGCTCAAATTTAGCTTTAGTCCTGTCTGATCATCCTGGGAAAGGTGCTGCTCATTAGTATGCAAGAAAATATCTCCTAATTTATTTTATCCTAGAAGACATGATACTTACAATACAATGTATTTGAAATGGTGTGACTTCATTTTACACAACATGAATTAATTTCCCATTGCATATATATTAGATTTGGGTTGATAAAAAAAGATTGATAGTTGCATGAATAATAACAGTATCTACAGTTGCACTAGAGATGTGATGGAAGACAGAGCTGACACAGGTCAGGTAGGATCTGCCCTGCATGCCGTGTTTCTTCAAAGCTACACTGGCTGCACTGCAGATAGTTGCTTCTTTCTCAGGAGTACTTTGGTACTGGTGAGTCTCTGCTGCATGTCACACTGCTGACTGAGGCATACGGGGAGTTTCCGTCATCACTGCGCAGATGCTGAGTCAGAAGTAGGCCCAGACAGCTTTGCAGATGGAAGGTGCCTCGGTTCATACTGGTTTCTCATTGTCCTAGAAAACAAGACACCAGTACTGTAAATGTGAGGACAAGGCTGCTTTGGGAATGTGATTTTGGGTTCTAGGAATGTAAGAACAGAATTCCTCCCCTTTGTTTGGTAGAGAAACAAAAGAACATCAGGCTTTATGTCTGTAACTCACATGAGCAAGACCTGAGCTGGCCATGCTCCCGCCAGCACCAAACACGGAGCTGCCAAGAGCCCCAGCAAATCATGGAGCCCAGGTGACTTGAACACAGAAATTAGTTCTGCCTCTGTGGTGTTCGTACTCTGATTCTGAGCAGCAACTGCACCTTGTGACAGAGAGGCTAGTTCAGATAGAGTAGTCGACAAGTTGCTAGACTGCTGCCAGAACTCCTGAGCAGTTACACCACCAGGCCTGTTCTGTGCTCATGCAATACTTCCTGCTTTTTCTACACTGGCCCTTCCATCCCGGGCTTCCTTTGAGTAGGACAAACTGGACCAGAAGTCTGGCTCCGAGTGTGGAAAGATATTTTGCTGCCTCTTAATCTTCAGAGCCTGGCAATCTTTGGTCAGATCCCTCAATTGGGTAGGAAGAACTAACTGTTTCCTTTGTATTTTTGCTCCTGAAAGAAGTATGTCAGCAGGAAGAAGGTCCCTAACACTCCCATATGCATTCCCTCCAGCTCTGCCCCAGCTGTGGCACTATGGACCTCAGAGGAACCTCCATTTGCTGAACTGGCGTGTTTGTGACAGACTGAGGTGGCTGCCCGTGACATGAAACAGTACCAGAAGCCCTTTCAAACTTCCCCAGGACTGTCTTAAAGGGGTTTGTGTGTATCATGTCCCATACAAACCTGCTGTTACAGAAATTGCAGAGATGAAGAATGGCAAGCAGGAAAAGGAGGCCCAGGAGACTAGCAAGGCTGGTGACACACCGAAGAAACCATCTACTGTTCTCTGAAAAGAAACAGTTGCTTTTAGGTATATCTCAGAATGTCTGTTTACCCTGTGGCTCGGTCAGCATGGCATCTACTGGACAAGGGTGTCTTTGTGCTGTACTTTGGAAGATGACCTAAAACAGCTGCAATAGAGTGCCGGGCACAGAACTGAGAATAAACAGTGTCTCCCCATGCCCTGGGTGTGTTTATGAAGATGTTGGATATGGTACTTAGGGACATGGTTTAGTGGGTAATAGGTGGTGGGGGGATAGTTGGACTAGATGATCCTGGAGGTCTCTTCCAACCTTAATGATTCTATGATTCGATGATTCTAATCACTTGGGGCTTAATTGGGAGCAATGCACCCAGCTACCTGGAAGTATCTAGGGAAGAAACTAAGGCAGGAAAACTCCTGATCAATGGAAAGGGAGAGTTCCCTACGGCATGTGGTGCAAACTAGTCCAGTTATCTTTGGGGTAAGGCCCAACGGTTTGGGGCTTTCATTGAGTTTTTGGCTAAAGATTCTGCTTGCTCTCTGATAGCGAAGATGATGTCTGAGAACCACAGTTGTCTTTCTTCAGCTAGCCTTTTGGGTTATGAGTCTTTGGATTATGGTCAGACCACAGCACAGCAGCTTACAGTGTGACTGTGAAGAGTGGCAAGGTTGAATGTGGGTGATTTGGCAAGGGGAGGATTGATGGGGTGGGGGTGTAGTTTATTTTTGGAAGCCCAAAGCCTCAGTCCGACGCTAGCCAGACAGCGTGGTAGTATTGTGGCAAGAGCACCACTGTTGTGCCCCAGGCAGCTGATCCAAACATCTGAGCTGCTGGGCATGGCTGCTCTCCATCCACCTCCAGCACAGCCCTGGGTCTGGCTTTAAGTGTCCTTCAGTGTTAGGTTGTGTCCTGCTGGGCTCAGCAGACTTCTGAGCTTTCAGACCCTGTTTTAGTTGAAGTCCAGTCTCGCAGTGAGAATTTTATCAGTGTGGACTAGGGAAAGCCTATTCTTAGCTTACTGCTTAAAGGATGCTCAGCATATTCCAAAAAGTCTCTTAAAACAAATGCTTCTTCCTCCCCACTCTATCCTTCACCACATACCTGGCAGCCTAAGACCTTTTCTCTAAAAGGCACTGGGAATTCCCTCTCCCCTGCAGGGCAGGAGGGTAGGTAGGTACGTTGTGCATTTATGCAACAGCTCCGTTTCTCTGATAAAAGTACATCTACAGACAGTTAGGTCAAGGTTGCTTTTTTGCACCACTGGTTTGCTTTTCAAACTGTTCTG
Source organism: Psophia crepitans (assembly GCA_013399095.1). Lineage (NCBI taxonomy): Eukaryota > Metazoa > Chordata > Aves > Gruiformes > Psophiidae > Psophia > Psophia crepitans. The sequence continues at coordinate 21,152 of VWZZ01005584.1, forward strand.
GTATTATAGTCCCCCCATATACAGGCAAGTGAACACTGAAGGTCATTCCAGTGGTGAGCTGCAGGATTTTGGTTACAGCCAGAAGAGTCCCTTAATTTTTACAAGGTCCTTACAGACATTTCCCCAAGCTGCTACTGTCCATCTTCCTATCTGATTAAGACTGCTGTCTTATACCAATACAGACAGCTTCCCTAGGTGTAAGACAAACCTCCCTGGATATTAATGCACTGAATTTAATTTTTATCAGAAAAATGTTAGCCACCTCAAACTTTGAAGCCACTGAGCTGACCTGAGTTGGTGACTATTTCCCTGTTCTAAGAACAGAACTGTCCCCCCACAACTACTGTCACAGCAGATTTGTCTATTTCCATTGCTGTGCTGAAATGCGCCTGGAAGGTCTTCAGTTCTGTGGTGAGATGACACCCACAAATGGAGGGAATCACTGGCAGGCAGGCAACCGTGTCTGCCCCCCGCCAAACAGTGGGTGCCATTTAACAGAGAAGCATTGCACCCATTAACGACTCAAAGGGAAAGCTGGGTGTTGTGGTTTAGCCCCATGCACACCATGAGCTGCTCGCTCACACACACCACTGGTTGGGTGGGGAGGAGAATTGGAAGACAAAGGTAAAACTCAGGAGTTGGGATAAGGATGGTTTACTGGGGCAGAAAGGGAGAGGAAAATAACAGCAATGGTACTCGGAACATACAAAGCAGGTGATGCACGAGGCATTTTCTCACCTGACGACACGACCCAATGACTGTACGCTTAGACCACACACTCAGATCATCCTAAAGCCACTCTGCCCCTCTCTGACTAGCTCACTTTGATGCTGAGCATGATGCCATATGGTATGGAATACCCCTTTGGCTAGTTTGGCTCAGCTGTCCTGGCTGTGTCCTCTCCCAGCTTCTGGTGAAAATTAACTCTATCCCAACTGAAACCAGGACGTTACCCACCCTTATTCTATACCATCTACCTCATGCCCAGATCCCACATCTCCCAATTAATCACCACCACTTTCCCTGTCTTTGATATATATACACACACAGATAAGATCTCCTTAGTCAATAGGCCACTCCTCTCAAATGCTGCGTGCTGTTGGACTGTTGCATGCTGCACCCAGAGCTCACAGCAGGTGTATCTGATGTGGCCTGTGCTCACAGTCTGTGGTTTGAGGGTGTCGATTTGGACAAAGTTGCTGGCTGCCATTTGCTGAAGCCATGTAGTACCATGATTGCTGCACTTTGTTCGGTTTTATCAAAGTTCATCCTTCCTTAATCTGGGTGATTCTTACTGTAATACGATTGATATGACATACAGCAATTGTCATAGCGATGACATAAAGTGGCAGGGTTATTTAGCAATCAACAGTATTCTCATCCAAAATGAAATCCCCTTGAAGTACGCATCAGACTTCTCCATCCTCCCACATCACCCACCAAATGCACGCGGGTCCCTGAGCAAAAGCAGTCCCGCAGGTGGGTTTGCCTTTGCCTGAAGCAGGGCTAGGCCAGACTGTCTTCCCAACAGATTCTTCATGTGCACTGTGGGGACTTTATCTCCTTCTACAGTGCATGGAAGTCGGGATTGGGCAGGGCCAGCTTGACTGGTGTTGACACTAGGTCCCCGAGTGTTAACTAACCAGGTGGCCTCTGCTAAATGTGTGTACCAATGTTTGAGGGTCCCACCACCCACTGCTCTCAGTGTAGGCCGTAGTAGTCCATTGCACCGTTCAATAGGACCGGGGATGTGACACACCCGCTCCATGCCATCCTCTTCGCGTCAACTGCTTATGAGGTTGTTTCGTAAATGAGTCCTGTAGTCTCACTCAATTCTTTCTGGGGTGCCATGTTGCCACAGGACTTGCTTTACAAGGCCTAGGATAGTGTTCCAGGTGGTGATGTGGGGCATGGGATGTGTTTCCAGCCATCTGGTGTTTGCTGTGATATACTCAACCTGCCAGGGCCTCCCCATATTGATACTTCACCCATCGTCCTCCATACCACAGAGGCTTTAACCACTCGGCTTGCTTGATCACAGCGCATGTTTCACATTCATGGATAACCTGTGCCATAGAGTCCATGGTCAAGTCCACCCCTCGATCACGAGCCCATCAATATGTTGCATCACTGCCTTGATGGCCTGAAGGACCCACTGAGCTATAAATAGCTCACCCTCATGTTGCCAGTCCAGATCCACCTGAGCCACTTCAATCTGAGCGGCCTGATTCACCTGCTGGTTGTTCAGACACTCCTCAGCGGCCAGACTCTTGGGTACGTGGGCACCTACGTGACGTACTTCTACAACCAGCTGCTCTATCCAGGCAGAGGTATCTTGCCACACTGGGGCAGCCCAGATGGATTTGCCCCTGCGCTGCCAGTTGCTTTGCTGCCATTGCTGTAACCACCCCCAGTTCTCCACCAAGATTTGGGGGCTTCGTGAATGTCCCAAGCCAATGTCTGCTGTGCCTGACACTCTCGTGGATCTGATGTGCCAGGCCATGAGATCCCCACCGTCCAATAAACCCAGTTGTCCCTTTCCTTCACCTGGATGGAGGCAGGGCCCCTCTAGTCCTAGTCATCGTATTCATTACTTGCTTCTTGCAAAAATGACTTAGCAGTCCCTTCAAGAGGATCATAAGTACGATCAGGCCTTCCACTCAGTCTGGGGAACTGTCTGCTGGAAACGAGTGGCATTTTTCCTGGAAGAATATCCTTTTGTGATTGTTTTTCTTTGCTGCTCGCATACTCATGCCTGTAAGGTGGAGGTGGGTTTTCCATCCCACCTCCTGATGTCCTCTCCATGGTCAGACAGGTAAAACCACAGGGTGCCTCATGGTATGTACCCTCTACATCCTCTCTCTTGAGCAGTGGAACCCTTACTCCTAATAGCTGAGCTAATGGCCTGCACAGGGAGGAACAGGACATATTCTCTTCGGGCTGCTGGACCTTCTGGCACAGGTTCTGCACAGCCAAGGCAAGGGAAGGAGAGAGACTTCCTTCGTATTGCCAGCCAGCATGTGGTATGGAATACTCCTTTGGTTGGGTTGGGTCACCCATCCTGGCTGTGTCCCCTCCCAGCTTCTGGCGAAAATTATCTCTGTCCTGGCTGAACCCAGGACACTGGCTAAGTCCAAAACCAAAACCAGGCCACCTGTGTTCACAGTTCTTATATTCAGCAAAGCCAACAGCAGCAATGTAATGAAATCTTCACCCCTGCTAGCTGTTGCTGCTGCGGTTATATTTTCCGAAAGTCACTTTGTCAGACAATTTCAGGCAGCTACCTGCACCTTGGTCGATGCAGCTTCTGCTTCAGCGCTGTGTGGTTTGGCGGTTATGCGCAGCAACAATTTCTCATGTTTAGAGGCAGGTCCAAGACGCAAGGGTCATATTTAGATGCCTGCAGTGTGACATACCATGGTTTCAGCAACAGAATCTGTGGGTGAGGCAGCCAAGCACTAAATGGCAGACGCAGCAAGAAATAACAGTCTGAGTCATAAAAATCAGCTTTCAAACTCCTAATCGCTCGGGGCTTAATTGGGAGCAATGCACCCAGCCACCTGGAAGTATCTAGGGAAGAAACTAAGGCAGGAAAACTCCTGATCAATGGAAAGGGAGAGTTCCCTACAGCATGTGGTGCAAACTAGTCCAGTTATCTTTGGGGTAAGGCCCAACGGTTTGGGGCTTTCATTGAGTTTTTGGCTAAAGATTCTGCTTGCTCTCTGATAGCGAAGATAATGTCTGAGAACCACATTTGTCTTTCTTTAGCTAGCCTTTTGGGTTATGGGTCTCTGGATTATGGTCAGGCCACAGCACAGCAGCTTACAGTGTGACTGTGAAGAGTGGCAAGGTTGAATGTGGGTGATTTGGCAAGGGGAAGATTGATGGGGTGGGGGTGTAGTTTATTTTTGGAAGCCCAAAGCCTCAGTCCGACACTAGCCAGACAGCGTGGTAGTATTGTGGCAAGAGCACCACTGTTGTGCCCCAGGCAGCTGATCCAAACATCTGAGCTGCTGGGCCTGGCTGCTCTCCATCCACCTCCAGCACAGCCCTGGGTCTGGCTTTAAGTGTCCTTCAGTGTTAGGTTGTGTCCTGCTGGGCTCAGCAGACTTCTGTGCTTTCAGACCCTGTTTTAGTTGAAGTCATAGAGTACCATGAACAACTGCATGATACCCCATTTCCTTTGCGTCATTTCTTGCTTTGCTAACTTCCTTTCTTCAGCCCTTCTGCAAGAACCCTGTTAAGGGGCTCCACATGTGCATCACACCTCTAGCAGAGGGACTCAGCCTCTCCCTCCTCCCCTCCCCATTACTGATGCACCAAATGCTGGTTTTGGCTCCTCTCCTGGGTGTTTCAGAGCACGCTGCTACAGAGTCGCTCGATGGTTATCAGCAGCTCAGCTAATTTTGCACAATTTTGCAAACGCTGGCATAACCTCGCGGCGGCGAAGTCTCTCTGCGAGGGCTTTTGTCAGGGCTCAGGCTCTAGCTGCGCTTTCCTCTCCATCTCCTGGTCAAAGCAAGCAACAACACTCACCTCGAAAAGTTCTTTTTTTTTTCTTTTCTTTTTTTTTTTGAATGATTGACTGTATCACATTAAAAAAAAACCATCCCAGTCCAAACAAAACATTTAACTTCCAGGGATGTTTATTGTTGCTTTCTGGTATTGATGTGGTAAGTTTTGATCAACTTTTTAAGTGGAGTGTTCATAATTCCTGAGCTAAGGCATTTTCTTTCGGAGCAGAGGGGAAGGCATTTGCTGAAGCTATTACTGAATTTATATATTATCAAATAAACGCTTTGCTTGCACCAACATGCTTTTGGGCCAGATCATTAGAGAATATTCTAATCTGAGGAAACACGTTGTAGATCTGCAAGGGACGGAATGAGACCATCCCCACCAGCCCTAAACCGGAAACCTCAGCACTGTGGCCTGCATGAGCCATCGCTACTCCTGAATTGTGTCGGCCTTTGGATGCTATGCCCACAAAGACTAAGGTATGCTAAAAAGGGCAAGCTCAAACTGATGGGGTAATCAGAAATGTAATCAAAACCAAAACAAAGGTGTAGTGTAGGGTCTCAGTCATGCAACACCAGGTTCTTCCATAAGCTGCTACTTTGCTTGGAAATTTGTAGCAGGAATTATATCATTTGAGCCTCTTTTTTTTTGTGCCAATGCACCATTTCAGCATAGATATGGATTATATGAAGGCAGGAGTTTGCTGATCACCCTGGTGAAGGATGTGGAGTACAGAAGTGTCCTCACACAGCTTTGATGTTCTGAATGTCTCTGCAATAAAATCACTGTATGACGTGAGGCACAGCAAGACTGGAGAGGAAACACATGACACTGTCTTCCTTTTTTTACCAATTCTTTTATTTCAAGATTTACGTGCTGCTACACGTAATGGTCCTGGTCATGGCCATAGCACCCAGCGTTAAGGAAACAAAAGCTTATCTCAAATCAGTTCCTGAATATATGGTTCTCCATCCCACCTGCACTGATCATGGGGAGCGTTTCCATTTGTCAGTGTCCTCACCAGTCAGTGTTACTGGCACTGCTTCTATTTTTTCAGTCCAGATTCAAAATTTCTAACCAATTTAGTCCCCTTAAAACACAGAATTTCCTTCTCTTCTGCATATTCACAGCACTGGTTCCTGCGCTGATGACCAAGGTCGACTCTGAGAAAATGGATGGAGTAACTCTGTCTTATTCCCTTTGCCTCTCCTCAAAGGCTGAAGTGCAAAAACAAATGCTGCAGCAGAGGTCAGACCAGGTACCAATGGTAGAGATTCATGAAATCTGAGATGAATATCAAAAAGAGAATCGCAGTTCCGTGAAGCCAGTGGAAACTGCTCTCCAGCTAGGCCTAGCAATGTCGGCTGCCACATGAACAGTAATGCCTCTCTCTTCCATTGCTTTCCTCGAGAACTTTTAAAAGACTTTCGCACTAATGACTGTTTTAATTGTTTTTTAAACTTTTAAATTTTGTTTTTGTCTCAGAATGCCCAGCCCTCGAGAGGTTTCTGGCTTTGAATTCCTTCCTGAGGAAAGAGGCACTTCCCCCCC
>VWZZ01005584.1:47898-68306 GCA_013399095.1 Psophia crepitans
ACGGACCAAGTCACTCGGGCGGCGGGGCGGACAGCTCCCCCAGCCCGCAGGCCCGGTGAGGGTGAGCAGGTGAAACGGCGGCCGCTCGCCCTGGGGTTCCTCAGTACCGGGGTGTCTTCACCCCTTCCCGGCACAGCGTACTTCGGGTACTACTGGGTACCCGGCACCCCAGAGCCGCGGGAAGGAAGCTCTCGGGTTCCCCTTGCCCCCCGTGACCGCTGGGAGCGCCGGGCCGCCCGCCTGGCCAGGCTGGTCCCGACAGGTCCCGTGGGCTGCAGGCGGGAGCGGGAAAGCTCCTCCCGGGGCCCAGCCAAGCACTGTGGCCAGGCTGATGCCCGGTGCGGGGTGAGGACCGCGGGGCAGCCCGAAAAAACCCGCCCCGCCGTGAGCCCCCCGGCTGCAGTGGGGCGCGTTGTGTGCGGGGCGCCCAGGCACATCAGCCTGGACACCTCTCCGGGGCCTCGGGGCTGACTCTGACAGGCTGCGTTCCCAGAACGGCTTAAGTGAGAAGGGAAATAAACATAAATTACGAGTGTTATTCATACTTTCTAAACCTCACAGTTCTTCAGCGTCTGCTTGCAGAGTTCGGGCCGCTGGGAGCCAGCGTGGCAGCAGCCGAGGCGCCCCATGAGGTGCTGCGGCAGCAGCGGAGATCTCGGGGATGGCCCCATCAGGAGCCACATGCTGTCCCCTCCCGTCGCACACACACCCAGCCCGCCGTGCAAAAACAGCCGGGTAACTTACTTCACACCGGCGACAATCGTGTCAGCGTTTTGGGCAAGGAAGGTCCCCGCTGCCCTTATCCTGGGCGCCCACCTGGCCTGCCTGGTCCCTGTGTGCCTCGCTGCCAGCCCCAGCGGCTGGGGTTTGCCGTGGTGGGGCTGAAGGGTCAAGGCCAGGCAGGAGTGGGGCCTGTGGTTCTCTGCCTGAAGTTGAACATACTCATTTCTTACCTGCCAGCACTAGTATTCCAATGAATATGTTTGTTAGAAACAGTGGAGTTAAATTGAGCGTGGCTTTTGTGCAGTCTTATCTTCTCTTTAGATTCCATTTTGTTGCACACTTGCTGCTTTCTTTCACGCAGTCTCATACAAATGCATGATAAAGTGGTGCCTCTTTAAAAAAGATAGAACAAAATTAGCATTAATGGTCACACCTGCAGGGAAGAGAGGTGAGAGCAGAGGCAGAACTGATAAAAGGCTGCCATGAGCATTTGCCTGCCCTGGAAAGGGGGGTGCTAAGCTTCCTAGGCTGAGTGTGGAGATGAGAAGTCAGAGGTGAAAATGGAAACTCCACGGTGTGAGCAGAGGATCACAAAGGTCTCTTTAGCTGAGATCCTGAGGTGTTTTGAGCATCCTATAAGTGAGGAGCAAGCCTGGGCTCTCTGTTTTCAGTGTTGCCAAAAAATGAAGCAGTTGGCTCAGGGGCTGTGCCCACCGCTCCATTCTGCGTTCATAAAAGGTCCTGGAAGCATCTTTATCCATGATGATGGTACTGCTTCCTTCAAGGTGTACCACAAGTCTGGTAAGAGTGATGGTAACTGTGGATGCCAAGGGCTGTTTATATAACAGGCTGAAATACGGGGATTTTTTTTTTTGTCTCTCTGTATATTGTTTTGAAGCTATTCTGCTGCCTATACTTTATTTCAAAGGACTGTAGATGAGTGGTAATACAGATGTATGGTGTAGTAATTTTTCTAATAGTTCTCTAGCAAGTAGTTTGGTTCTAGGGAATAGCTGTGAGGAAAGTTCGTTAGCACTTCTGTTATTTGAAATAAATAGCCTGAGGCCCTATTGTACGTCCTGCGCTGTTCATCTTCCAATGTGTGGTTCCTTTGTTACAGTAACTATCACCACAGATCTGTGACTGACAGTTTCCCTTTTTTGTCACTATACATAGCCAGCAAGTGTCAACGCGCACCGCTTGGTTGCACTGCTGCAGAGGTCAGTGCTAGGCTGACTCTTCAGGGACAAGAGCGAGTAATAAATAATGAAGACAGAAATCCAGAGCCTTTCTTGTGGTTAGATGCCCGTTAGCAAACAAAAATGCACCCAGCAGCAGTTAGTTTGGGGCTAATGCTTACAATAAGAAGAGTCTGTGTTGCTTTCCAGGAGTTCCCAAATACAGGCTTACTTTCCCCAGGGGTGACTGACCTTAATCAGAGGAATTTGCTTCTTTATTGCCAAGAATTCTTCCTGTTTCTCTTTCTTGTCAGGGATTCTAAAAAGCTATTTATAAGTGCCTCTACAGTTATCTTCCTCCACACAACCTCTTTTTTCCCTTTCAGATGCTGGCAGTATTCAGCAGTCAGAGGACAAGGTAAGCCTGTGTCTTCACCTTTGTACATGTGCAGATGTAATCATGCTTGTAGCAGCAGACCAGCTCAGGAGATGCAGGTGTCTTGGAAACTATCAAGGTGCTTAGATTTGCTGTTCCCTGTGAGAGTGACTCTGTCTCCTGCAGTCTGGAAAATGAAACAAAATGCTAGGACTGAAATCCAGTAAAACAACAGGACTGGGAAACAATGTGCAGAGATGCTGCCTACTGTCAAATAGCCCACAGTCTTTTTGTCTTAACAACAGATTCACAGAGTGGTAGGGGTTGGATGGGACCTCTAGAGACCATCTAGTCCAACCCCCCTGACAGAGCAGGATCACCTAGAGTAGATCACACAGGAACAAGTCCAGGTGGCTTTTGAATGTCTCCATAGAAGGAGACTCCACCACCTCCCTGGGCAGCTTGTTCCAGTGCTCTGGTACTCTCACAGTGAAGAAGATAACTTAGAGGTGCTAAATAAGGCCAGTTAAAAATCTTAAATTAGCTTGTTTAGGGAGTATCTTAGACTACGCAATGAGCATCTAGCTGCCTTTTGGGCCTTCTCAACCTGAGACATGTGCTCAGCCCTGGCTGAGGGGCAAGCCAAGGGTAAGTGCTGTTAAGTGAGAGCTGTGAGATTCTCCCCAACACTTTGTGCTGCAATGTTTCCTTGGTCTCTGTCTGCAGCTGCTGGAGTACTTGGGAGTGGTGATCTATGAAGCCCTGGACTGGGGAATCGACAGCCAAGTGGAGCGAGAACTGAGTGATCCTTTGGAGAAACTGCTGTGCCTCATGTTGAGACTGGATGATGAGGCAGTGAAATCAGCAGTCACCCTGCAGGATGTTATCAAGGTTTTCTTCTTCCTGCTTAGTAAATATAGCACCTTTAGTGGAGTTGAGGGAACAGAGCTGCTAACCAAGGGGCAAGACCATTTCTGGGAGAAAGCTGGGTAGCTTGTTGGAGGACACAGAGGGTGCACATGGCTTTCCCCAGAGGGAGAAGGCAAAACTGTCTTGGGTGTGCATGCATGCTCGTGGAAATGAATTAAGAAGGAAGATTGAGCATGGCTCGCTTTCAGCTGTGTCTACGAAGTCCTTCTGTACATGGTCTCCAAACTGGATACCTAGAAGACTATGGATATTGAAAAAATTCGCTTGTCCATAGTATTCAATTTCTGCAAGAGCTGGGGTTTAAATGGCTCAACTCAAATGAATGTTTTCCTCTCAACCATAACTTAAAAGTATGAGAACCTTCCCATCCCTCGGTCTGATCAGGGCAGGGGAAAATAATAGGACGAGTGACTCCACCTGCTGTATTTTGTTGTGATTTGTCTGCACTGGAGGCTTCCTCTTCCAGGTGCTGATTTCAACGTACACCTTATGTACTTTGAAATATGTATGTATAAATTACACAGTTACTTATGTTATTGTACATATGAGATTGGACATCATCTTATTTCTTTCTTCCTTCCCATCTGCAATAAATACAAAAAAGACAGGAAGGGGCTGTGAGGAAGTTGCTTTTTAAACATGGAGTGAGAAAAGTGAATCTTGCTTTACTCTAACACGCTTTTTCATTTCAAGATCTCTTAAATAACTGCACTTCTTTCAGGCCTGTGAGGAGCACTTGTCCAGGCCTTCTGAGGCTACCAGTCATTATGAAATGACCTGTAGGAGTCTGTTTACTGAATATATGGAACTTCAGAAGCTTGTGACCATCATCCAGACCTCCAAAGAGGTATTTTGGGATCACCCCTTAGCTGCTATTCCCTCTACCTTCACACACTCACCTGGTTCTAAAGTAACCTTCCCATTGCACTAGAAATGGAATACCTAGCTGAAGGTTGCTTTTCATGATGTGAAAGGCTACTGTCTCTGCACCATATTAGTAATTTATTGTAGATTTTGAAAGTTTGGGTGTTTGGGGCTTCTAGGTTTTTCAGAATAACGTTAATAATTTATACTGAATAGATAGGAAGTCACTGGACAGTGCAAGGTAACGACCTCATGTGCTTCTTTCTCAGAGCCTGAGAAAAATGGATGTAGAAGATTTGGTGGAAAAGCCCCTTCAGAAAAAGGAAAAACACTGGGTAAGTGTTTCAATTCTTCATTATGGGAGGCTGGGGTTTTTTTGTCTACTTTAGCTCTCTGAAGCTTTCCATTGACTCTTCTATGAAAAGTAGAGCTTGAGCACAAACAAAATTTCTTAGGTTGTTCAAGAGCTAAAGTAGTTAGACTTGTCTGCAAAACAAGCTGGGGAGTGAACTTGAACCATTTCATCTGTTAGCTTCATATGGACACTTATTCTACACAAAGAGCGTCTTTGTGGTTCACCTTACACCACTTCTAAAAATTAAGTTGCAGGCAGTCTTTGGAGTAAGTGCACAAGTAGTTACTTGGGCTCCTTCTTCCTGCAAATAAGCTCCAAACTCCAGCTTTTGGCAGGAACTTACACCTGCCAAAAGTGATCTGTTCCTTTCTTGTAGCTGGACTGAAAACTCCCAGAAAACTCTTCTGTTGATGGTAGTACTGGGGTGGGCTAACTTCTATTATGCAGGATCTGTGCTGGCTCAGGGCTGGAGGGGACTGAAGGCCAGCAGCTCTGTCCATCTTTGGTTGTGCAGCTCCAGCAGCTGAAACAGAGGGGTGAAGGACGGTGAGGCTGGAGACACAACTCTTACATTCTGCTCGCTGCCTTTCTTGTCCTTCTGTTCTGTCCTTCCCTAGATCTTGGACTGTGTATTTGGGGCAGAGAAAGCAACTTATTCTGTTCTTTTCAAAGCCCTACACAGTCAGGGCTCAACCAGAAACAAATAGCTCTTCTGGCTGGACCTCTGCCCAGCATAAACAAATGTACTGTAGTCTGGAGTCTGTGGAGACAAACGGCAAGCCCCGAGAGACTTGTGGACTCGCTCCCTTTGTCTAAATAGCACTCGCTTTGAAGCGTGCTCAAACTATTCGTATGAAAATGTTTGTGAAATGTGTGTTTGGGCATATTCTCAATTTTGTGATCTATTAAAATAAACTGGCAAGCTATCTCAAACCACAAACTCATCAACTACTATAGCTCTTTTCTGCAGGGAATACATGAATAAATACATGGGCTTTGCCGTGTGACCTGAAGGCCAGTGTATTTGGCCTCTGCTCCTTCAGGAGGCATGAATTCCAAAAGCAGGGATGTCTGTTGCAAATCTTCTGCCTCTAGTTTTCAAGTCCCTAAGTGCCAGTTGATTGCATTCCTCTGACAAACTCTTGAGTTTAAAATAACCAGGATGCCAACTTCACTGGGATCCCACCGATTAGAACTGATGCCTTGAGTGGTGCCAAGCAGCCAGTGCTCGCTACGGACCACACTTTTTCACGTTGACTGCTGTGAAACAGGCTGTCTGAAACACAGACCGCAGGCTGATGGTGTGCAGGGTTGTGCAGTTTCAGCAGAGCTTATCCGTACGTGTCACAGGACAATCTTCGCCTTGAAATCTAAGCAGTGAGGCCTTTTAGGAACGCAGCTGTCTTACCACTCATCTGTTGAACTGAACCCAATGGGTTTGGAGTGTTTTAGCAGCTTGTGGTGTAATGCACAGGCGTGGGAGGTTTATGTGGAGTTTGACAGTACGTGGGATGGCTCAAGTAGAACAACTGCAGTGATCCAGTCAGTAAGGAAAGAAAAGTATGCGTGCTAATGATGTCACCTCCATCTGAAAAATGTTTTGGGTGTACACGTTGTTTTTAAGTGGCCAGCTGAAGGCAATTCTTGTCCTGAAACTAATATGGCAGTATTACAGTATAGAAGTCTCTCTTCAAGTCATATCTTTCAGTCAAGTTCTGTCACCATGTGCAATACAACTCTCAAAAGTGCAAATGGCTCAGGATAAGTTGATTTCAAAGTCTCTAATACTGACCAGTTTGCCCAGAGACTTGTGTGGTGTTCTACATGATAAATATAGTATCCATATAGTATATCGTCACTCTGACAGTTCTAGTTTTCTGGAGTTTGGGTATGACTGTACCGAAGCCAGGCTAAAACAATCCAACAAAAAACCTGTCTCCTTGAAGGCAGCCATCAGTCAGAGCTTGCATAAGACTTTTTTGACATTATACCAAGATATCTGAAGGGATAAGTAGAGATAAGATGCTTCATACTGTAAGTGGAAAGGGAAGTTTAAGTCAGAAGCTTTGTTCTGAGGCGCTTTTCTAAAATGTTTTCCTTCCCTTTCTCTGTTTATAATACAATCACTCGTTCTTACTCAATTTGCCGTTGGGATCCAGATAAGCTGTTGACTTAGCACTTCCATTACAGTGTTGTCTAAACATGCTATTGAGTTGATTATTTTTTTTTCCTGTCTTTAACATTTGTTGGGTTATACTGCATGCCTGAGCATCCTCAGTTATTAATATAGGAACAGGATGAGCAGATGCCAGAGTTATCAGCTTGTGTCTCCAGACTGAAACTGCTATCATACACTGCTGTGAAGGTTAAAGTATGAGATCCCTTTCCCCTTGTCTTCCTCTTTTGTCTATGGGCCCTTCAACCTTTGGTTTCTGCAAGTTCAGAGGATTTTAATGGTAAGATTTGGGATTTCATTCCAAGTGTTTCCTAGGGTCCAATAATATGAAAAAGCTCTGGCACCTGAAGCACTTGCAGGAAGTAGGTATTCAAGAAAATGGGTCTAGCTACCTGGCAGCAAAAGCTGTGTTTTGCTGAAATACATTCATAAAGTTAGTGACAAAATTCAGGAATGAACCTGGGGAGTTAGCTCCCAGATCCTTCCCTGTAAATTAACTCCTGCAGAGAGAAGCAATTCGCTGTTCTGGTACTGTGCCTTCATCTGCAGGTGAGTTGAAGGGGTGTTAAGGACACACTTCTGTGTGTCTGACTTCAGTTGTTAGGTGTGCCCTATTACAGAGAGGGAGGGAGGGAATGCTGCTCCGTGCTTTCTAGCCAGCTGCTGACTTGGCCCTCACTGGTTTGTCCGAGGCACCCCTGTGGCCCAACATCATGCGTGACCTGCAGAATGGTGTGAGGCTGCGCAAGGCCACTGAGCGACCACAGCGTCACATACCTCCAAGAGAGAGTATCCGCTCTCCCTATGAATTACTTTTGGATGACATTCAGCACAAGAGGTACACCCTTCGGAAGGTGAGTGATGAGAGTCAACAGATGACTCTGAAATGACTTCTACCTCATTTCTAAGCATTATTTGATGACACCTCTTCTCCAAAAGCCTGTCTTTCGCAAAGGTACTTCCAAATCCAGAAGTGTCTGGGTCTCTCTCTCGACTGCAGCTCAACATTAGATCACGCTGTTTGTCCACCCACATCCTTCATTTCCAGTAACATTTTGATTCAGGAATAGCCACGCTTTCATGAAGCTGGATCGTAAACTTTCTCCCCCTCCAGGGGTCAGCCACTCCCTTCCCTGGAGCAATTACGCTGCCTTGCACCCAACAGTTTCATGAAACAGACCCTTGCCTGCTTATGCTTTCCACCTTGGACCCTTGTGGCCTCCCAGGCTCCTTGAGCTGTGCCCAGCATCTCTTAACTGTTTCCTTGCCTTCCTGGATGTTGTGGGATGTGTGCAAGTGCAAAAGCACTTTAGAGCGAGTCCTTTGCTCAGCCTCGGGCAGAGGCCTCTAGGCAGTGAATATATGCTACTGCAGGAGTTCAGTCAGGGTAAAAAAGGCTGAGCCCCTTCCAGGGGTTGCTGCTGTGCTCACTCAAGTGGTAGGGGCTCCCAACAATGTGGATGGTTGGTGAAGATGACCAGATATGGAAAATGTCTGGGGTGCCTCTAAAGACTTTTGCTTGCTGCAGCTTGAGCTGGGAATGATGAGCAGATCTAAAACATTGGCATAAGGCTTTGTGGCATTGGCGTGCTTTGCAAACAGACATCTTGGCAGAAGATGAGACACAACTCTACTTGTAATAAAGTGTGATATTTTAAAAAGTGAAAACTTTGCATACCACACTAGACTTCTGCCTTTTTTTCTCCTTGTTGGTGCTGTTAGGGTGCAGGGGTTTAAAAGCCTCAGCTGAGCCATGCACCTCTGTAAAACCCCAGCTCTTGCTTCTCTTGACTGTGGCTCCAGCTTTCAGATAAGAGTATGACATTTCTCTGGAGGTGATATCTTGATTGATATATGTTAGTAGTAGTGGAAAGGAGACAATACATCATAACTGCTTGTGTTCCTTGCAACGTACTGTGTATCAATGCACTGTGCAGTACAGAACCGTAACTCAAGGTGGCAGGATGAACTGGGTCTTGATTTTGTTTTTTTATTTTCTTTTTCCTGTGGTTGACCAGAAGCACAGATGTGTTTGAAGAGTAGTATTTGGAAATGCTAGAAGAAAGTATACATGCTACTGCAGAGGTCTTTGTAAAGGTCTCCTCTTAAAGAAGGATTTCCTCATTTGCAAAATTATTTTAAAGCTTCTCTAGGAAACAGTGGTCTGATTTGCACATGAATGAAAGTACAGCTAGTGTGGGAAGCTGTAGTGTTCTTCTACCTGGACTCCTGCGTGTTCTGAAGTTGTACACACAAGGAAAATACATGGCATAGCCTCCAAGTAAGCATAAGTGAAAAGGCAGCTAAAGGTCTGTGTGTGTGCAACTTGACTCTTTTTGTCAATTCCCCCTGTGCAGAAAGCACAGGGCTTGGTGAGGGAGACAGTCTCTGCCTCACATGAATACCTGCCCTGCAATTCTATCTTACTATTGTTCCCAGTTTACGTAGCCAGTCTCTGGGACTCTAGCTTATGCATACAGCTGCCTGCTGCTACAGTTCTTGTTAGTCTTGTTAACCCATTCAATTACTCTCCCCCTGGAGCTGAGTTCTCACTGATGAATGTGATGCTTGTTAGGATCACTCGTGACATTAAAATCTTGACTACAACATTTTCCAATGGATCCTCAGAGCAGTTCACGAGCTGCTGGGGCTAGAAGGCTGTATGCAGCACTTCTGATTGCCTCTAGTTTGCTTCAGGCAACTCTGTCTCTACTAAAACTCCACATGAGGAAACCTCATCATTCTACAGTTCCCAGCTGAGTTTTGTTATGCCTTTCTCACCTCCCCATTCTGCAAATCCTGACTTGAGTCATTCCTTGTGCCCCTGAATGGCAGGAGTTACTAGGAACAGAGAAAGAACCATTGCTTACGCATCACTTCTGCTCTTTCAGGTGATCATCGAGCAAAACCACAAGACTGCCAAAGTTGATGTAGCTGCTCCCAAGCCTCATCTGAAACCTGTAGGTGACCTGTTGCTGCATCTAATGACAGCAAAACAAGATGATTCTGAAGTCAACAGGACAGTTGCTAGGAATATAGAGCTAATATCCTAGCTACTGGTTTGGATTTGGGAGGGGCATATATTAACCACACTTAAATTTTGAACAGACCCTCCTGCCAAAACATGGGATTAGGAAAATGCTTCTTCCATTTGGAACATCTAGTGGTTCTGAAAGTACTTGTGGAGTTCTCAATTTCAAATTTGAGAGCTGCTAAAGTATTCTACTGTGCATTATCTAAAGGTTCTCTCATGTGTCTTTCATGCTCAGGGCCCAGTGCCTCTTGAGTGAGAGGCATTTGTAAAACAGTGCCATTGCTGAAGAAGTAGTTCTGTCACCACTGGTGTCCTTGCTCTAGCCACTGGCTCTTTGTGGTGCTGTGCTTTGCCTGCAGGTGCTGGAGAGGAAGCTGAAAGAGTGTGTGCCATGGAAGCCCAGCTGGCATGAACACCTCATGGCAGAAATAAAACTACCACGGAAACTTGGGTCATCTGCAGCAAGGGAAAATGGGAGCAGGCCCAAAGGTACCTGTTACAAAGTGACCTATCAAGCATGCAAGTGAAGTCAGTGTTGACTATAAACAATGGATGGCCTTTGAAATGAAAGCCCACTTATCTTTTCCATAGTACGTATAAATGCAAGGGAGGTGGGAATGCAAATTTTGTGGGTAGAGTTGGTATGGTGTAAGAATAGTTCTTTTTAGAAAATCTGTTTGTGGCTTATTAAGACTGAAAAGATGTTTGGACTTACCTCCTTTTTTTAATGAATGTTCAAATTTGTCTGTCCACTAAGTGAGACAACAGGATTTTGATCATCACCTAAAACTAAAAGATTATGTAACTACCAGGGCAAAGTCTAGCCAAATTTCAAATTCTGATGTGTGGGTTGTCATTTTCTTACCACAGAACAATATCTTATCCTGTCTCTGTGTATGGGTGTCTTTGTTTCCCCCTCTTCCCTGCAGAAATGCTTCTGACACCAGATATTGACCTGAAATCTCCAAGGAATAGTTTCTTAACTCTCCAAGATGCCAGTACCGAGTTTAAAATTGTCAACACTACAACACAGCAGCTGAGGCCAGAAGTTCAGGTAAGGCTTTAAACGAAAGGACTCTGGCGAGGCACGGATACTTCAGGCATTCGGTCTGTACACACACGTAGCCTGGAATGTCAGGTTTGAATCCTAGTGTTGGCAATTTTGTCTCTCAAAAGTGATTGAATATGGTACTGTTTATGGTTCTTTAACTCCTGGCTTGATCATGAACAGCTTGACTGCTCGGTTCTGGGATTCAGTCTGAGCATATTCAGAGATTCTGTGGAACTGAACTTAAGCCCTAACACATCATGTCTAGCACAGATTGCTGGCATACAAACAGGAATCTGTTTTCTGTAAACATTTCTGACTGAAATGCCATTGCTTAACTGAGGAAAATGGGTATGAATTAATAGAAGCAGAAAATCTTAGCTATATTTGCACAAGTCTGCTACTTGTAGGAATGCTCAGCATTTGAGAACCCTATGGTTGATGTATTGCTGCTAAACTAGAAGGACTTTCATATGGAGAATAATATAATCAAATTTGTTTTCTGCTCTTCTGCTGTTGAGATACAGCATTGAGTTTGAGTTGGGTTTGTGGGGCACAGTCTGAACTGTTCTCCAGCATTGATACATGTAAGCTGGAGCCAAGAAAATGGTTCCAGTGTACTCTGGGAAGAGAGGCTTTTATGAAGTTGATTCCCGAACAGATGAAACTTTGGGACTAGTATCCGCACTGAATCTGGGTGAGAGAGAGAACAGATGAGTTTGACATTTTGCTAGCTTGGCTGGAGCTTCCTGATTGTGGGGGAATTAACTTGCGCTTACCTCTTGGAATGCAAAGCTACTAAACGTACCACATTATTTTTTCTCTCCACTTTTGGCTAAACCTTGAATGTTTCTGGTCAGTCCTGGGTATCCTGGGTTTTGTTTAGCAGCAGTGCTTCTGAGGAAGTGGGCTTGGTGTCTCTGGTATGCAGCTTAAGAACATCCTGTCCTCTGGTCTACAGGAAACAGCTCTGAAGCTGCCTTCCAGCACCTGGCTTGCCTCAATCAGGTCATCAGTAGTATCCTGCAACAGCACAGGTCAGTGCGTTTCCAACTGCACGTCTAAACCAGGTGACAGTGGCCTGATGGGTTCCCAGAGCCTTAGGCTGGGCTTACTGCACGCTTTGATCAGTTGGAGACACTTTACAGGAGAAGCTCCAACACTAATGAGTCCAGAGAGGTGCCCTTGGAATACCATTCCTCTGCAGTTGACTGAAGCTTGTATAGCTCCTGCAGCTTCAAACAATGATAACATGTCCCCAAAGGCCTAACTGGAATTCATAAAAGCTAAATGAGTGTTTTGAATGTTCAAGTAGAAAATGCACCACTTGATTTTTATTAAACTAGATGGTGCTAATGAAGCCTCATCACTGCCTATTGACAAGCGTAATTACTGTAACCTCTGCTGTTTGTCAGCTGAGCTGATGGGGGTTGAGGGGGAGAGATGTAAGCCTTGCTGCCTTCAGAAGGCAATGGGTTGCTTTTGAGCGTTCAGTTTTGGGGGTGAATACTTAGCAGCTGCCAGTTGGTTTTCTGCACCCTGAAACTCTTTCTTCCTATCCAGGTCTCGCTGCAAATTGCGCATGTCCTTCCATGAGTGCACCTGCACTAGGAGATATTAAATCTAATGGCTTCCTGAATGCTGGCCAACAGCAGCTGCCTCCTTACGCAGGAAGGTCCAGATCTTTAGAGAGAGGCCTTCAAAGCAAGGGACTTGTAAGTCTGGCATGTCAGTTAGCAAACCTGGTCTGATACATCTGGTAATGACCAGAGCTTGCACCTTGGTCCTCATGCAAGCAGTAAGCATTTCTATGGGTTTTATCTGAGGCCACATTGTATACTGATCTTAAATCGGGATATTATTCTCTCCTTGGAGACAGCTTAAGAGAATACTGGGTGCTGTAATGTCCTCATGGAGGCTTTCCAGTTTGACTGATAAAAAATAAAGTTGTTCCTCATACAAGAAGAGAAAAATATAACTGTGTTACTTCAAAGTATCTGTCAAGGCTTCCTCAAGCAGACTGTAGTTGGCAGTGGGACTGTCCTACTTTCTCCAGCTCCTCTTGTTCTTTCTAGATTCCGATATGTTTGCAAACATCCTTTAAGCTGTAGTAAAGGGAGCAAGTAGTTGACAAAATGTAGATAGCACATCATCAGTGACTTTTAAATGTACGTGGTACCGAAGTCATCAGGCTCTGAGTGACTGTTGTGGGTGTAATGCTGGGTTTTGTGGACTTCTGTGCAACCTTCTGAATCAGGGCCTTGCCCTGTCCTGCCCTGACAAGGTGTGCCATGCCCTTGCCTCCTCCTTTCCTTCTGCATCCCTCCCTGCCCCACCCCTGGCAAGCCTCCAAACTGACTGTAAGTCTGACCACGTTGTTCAGCAGTGTGCTGGGGGTGCAGGTGGGTTGGGCTCCCCACCTGGGGATAAAAGCACCGTTGTCTCTTCTGGTCAATCACCAGACCATTTGTGTGGGGCCAGTGGGTTTGGGAAGGAGAAGGCAAGGGAGTGTTGTGCTGTGGAAAGGGATCCTGTACCTAGGAGGGACCAGGGTGCCATCTGTGCTTGGTCTGTACCAAAGGGTAGACATCCTCCAGATCTGGCTCTGGAGTTCTGTGGTGACCAAGGGACCTGCTTCCCTAATGAGGTGTCAGGAAGCTGCTTGAAAATTACAGCAACTATTAAAAGCCATGTAGGAGTTTCTCTGCTGGTATTGTCAGAGAGTCAACTGATACTCCCCTCACTGGCAAACTGAGTTTTAGGGACAAATGCTCCTGAGCTGCTTGGCACCTGGGTTTGAGGATGACCTCCCCAAATATCTGCTTCTGTCAGCTTTGTGATGCTTAGCTTCTGTCTTTTGATAGGGCTGTTCCGTTCCTACCAAGTGGCCATCACCAACCATTGCTGAGCTGATTGGAACCAGATACGCATTGATGGTGCAGGAAGGTCAAGGCTTCTTCCAAGGAGGTAGCTATGGTGTCTTTCCAAGAGCAAAGGTATGTTTCCTCTCCTGTTTGTGCGGTCTTTGCCTTTTCAAAAGCCGGCTGGCCTCGTGGCCCTCAGTGCTGAACTGCCTCGACTTACCGTGTTCATACTGCTGATCTGAGTTTGGCCCTAGCCTGTAAAAATCTTTTAATACTTGTGTGGTGATGGCTTCTAATCGAGCTTAAGCTGAGTAAGTTCCCTAGAAAGTAACCCAGCCTTTGCTTGATACTTGTCTGTTATTTCCACGCTAGGAGATCTGACTGCTGTGACTGTTGGACAGCTCTGAAATCACAAAGTAGTTAATTGGGATTTGGTACTGCTAAACAGTGAAGCAAAGGCTCTTAACTCAAGCTCCCACACCTGAGTTGTGCTGACTCAGACCACCTTGCTGAGTGGACGCAAAGGCTGGGGACATGAGGAGGGCAGGGAATGACCTCACTCTGCTTAACTGCTGGCTTTTTCACGGAGCCTCCTTTAGAGGGGCTGTTGCAGATGTCAGGAGTACAAGCCCTTTGCAACACAGATGTGAGAAAGTCTGTGCTACTTGGCTTAGGGGTCAGCTTCTTGCCCTCACTTATTTAGCAGTACAGACAGAGCCAAAGGGTTCTGCTAGCAGAGCTGTGTTACTTCCACAATCTGCCTGATGCTCCTGAGAATGAATCCGTTTTCTTCTCACCTCACTACCAACCCTGCTTTAACTTGCCTGCTCTCTGCCTGTTCTAAAATGGCTCTCTTACCCTCTTTGTGTTCTTGCTGCTGAAGTTTTTTTAGCTTTCTCAAGGTCTACTTCTCAAGATAATATCAGTTCTGACTGCCAGCTGTGTATGAATGTGTTCTTTTTTATAAAGTTCAAGCGACTCAACAGCTTCCTTATGACTCATTTTTTGCTTCAGGATTTGATTCAAATTTGCCCTGACTTAATCTCTTTGGGATTGCTGCAGTCTACCTCAAAGAATGTCTCTCTTCTTCCCTCTCTCTTAACTAGCTACTGTTACACTCTTGCACAATACAGCTATTGTTTGCTCAAGAGCCTTTTTTTAAACTCCTGTTGTCTGGCAGCTGCCCCAAACCTCTGCATCATAAAAACTGGCCTACAAGTAAGACTCTTTTTTTGCCTTTTTAGCTTTTAATTCCTGTGTCTTTGCTATCCTTTATTATACCTCTGTCATTGTATGTGGATCTAAAGCCTTTAGAAGGTTGGTTTGTGTGCTTGCTCTTTGGCAGGCAGTGGATACTGTTGGTACAAAGATATTTCCCACTGGCATTCACAAGTAACTTTGCTTTCCACAGATCTGTTTCAGCTGCCATAAGCAGATGTTTCTTAAGTGGCCTTACAGCTGTTACCTCTGCAGCAGGTGAGCTGGTACAAAAGGACTGAATGAGGAGGGAGAAAAGAGTAAGAACAGTACCGGCAATAGTCAGCATTCAGACAGTTACAATACTGGATAGGAACAGGTTGCCGAGCCCTTCAGGTTTGCCGTACTGCACAAGCCAGGCTGCAGTGTCTACAGCTGCAGAGAGTGTGGAAAAAACTTGCCTCTGAAGTGGTATCTCAATTTTAACTCTTACTGTTACACTAGCGATAACCAAATTTACTGTGCAAGTATTAGATTAAATTTCTCTCAGATCACTGTCTGCATTTTGCTCTAAAGGTTGGACTGAACTTCAGTCCAGGGATTGAGCAGGTTCTGATGAGGCTCTTCTGTTTTCTCTCAGAAAACAGAATTTTCTGTTCAGGACTGGAAAAGTGAACTCCAGACCCTGTGACTGGGAAAGAAGCTGGAGCTACTTGTATCCACTTGTCAAAGGGTTTCTGTTCATGGGAGAGGAAAAGAGGAATTTCAGGCCCATTACGGCTGGCTTAAATCTATTTGAAGCAGTAGTGAAGCACTGAACTGATTACAAGCAACAAGTAAACAACCACTGGGAATTGAGTAACTGTCTGGTGGTAGTGCTGGCTGACAAGTGATAGGCACTTGCAGATAAGGCCTTCAAGCTATGGATGCTGACATTACAGATGATCAAAGATAGCACAAATAGGAGGACTAGCAAACCGAACAGGGGGGAGTTCTAAGCTTGCTCACTTTGCTATCAAGTGATTGTGCCACAATCACAGATTAAGACTTGGGAAAGTCACCTTTAGCTGCAATGTTGGTATCTGCTGAGTTTTACTCAAAAGATAATGCTGGGAACTTTTTTCTTAGTGTTGTCTGCTGTGACTGCTGCGTCAAGGCAAGTGTAGTCTTTGCAACAGGATATGGGGGTTTTATATTTTCTGTTTTACCTGCACCTTACGTGGTCATAGAGGCTTTCCTTCACCCCACTGATACAACAAATCTACATTCTAGCTTGTTTCTAAGAAAATAGAATACTACAAAGTGCAAAAGCAGTGTGGTACCACAGACATCTCTTGTCACACTCAGCTAATACAACTCCAGTTCCTCTTTCTTTCATCTTCTCTAAAGTGGTTGGGATTACTCTGTGCTCTATTTATACAAGGGTCAGGAAGTTCACTGCATTAATGTCTATCTTCTAAGTGCACCAATAAATCAATTGCATGCCATGCAAATTTTCCTGCTAAGAGGGAGAATGTGTTTCCCTGAGAACTCAGGTGACTTGTGTTGTGATTCCAGATGTCCATGCCCTTCAGAACGTGTGTACATCTCCCACTTCACTTCCTAAAACTTTTGAGACTTTCCAGAGAGGAGGACCCAGCTACTCAAGAGCAGAAGAGCTCAGAGTTGCTGCATGAAATAGAGCACTGGGAATGTGTTGGGTAAGCTGGGACAGGAATATTCTGGTTTTACCTTTAAAGATGTATGTAGTATTATGCTGGTCAGCTGAATCTTATGCTGAATGACTGGTTTAGCCACTGGTCTAATTAGTCTACAGTCCTCTGGGAGTATTGAGGATTTTAGATGACCAAAAGGGAGGAGGTGTAGGTGCTCTGAAATCTATTTTGCTTTTTAGCTATCAGGTTTCTGACATGGGTTCAGAAGTGTCCATATTAGCCCAGACATAGAACATTCCTCTGACACCTTCATTTGTATAAGAATTTCCAAACCCCATTATGTTCAGTGCCCCCCAGCTGTGGGTCTGTCAGTACAACCCAGGAGTAGCCCCTTTATACCTAGAAATAAAATGTACTAATGGTCTCAGGTACAGCTGACTGAAGAGTAATGCCACAAATGGTTTCTCAGTCCCTCCACACACACACACAGACACCCTCGTCTTTTAGTCCCCCAAAAGGGAACTATTTCAAAAAGAGCTTTTGACAGTTCTGGGTGGAAAAGACAGACTTTGTAGGTACAAGTGCAATATCTAGGACTGCAAACATATCAGTTCTTTTCTTTCTAAATCAGTTCTATATCCTGCTGGGGGAACAGGTCTCTTTTCTCTCTGAAACCACTCTTAAATGTAGCCAGAATAGTCGCCGATAGTTCTGGATCAAAGGCTTGTACTTCAGTTTCCAAAAATGAGGGGCAGTGTTCACTACTGAAGTTAACTGCATGGGGCAGTGGTTTAGTCTGTCTTATAATGCAGGTGCTGCAGAAGAGGTCTGAGTGCATTACTGCCATACTTCAGGGTGGTCAAAAAAAAAACCAAACCCCTACAGCATAAAGATGCAGCCATAACCTTGGATCAGCCACAGATACCTGTTAGCCCTTTGGCTGCCATACTGTCAATGGAGAGAAGGTGTCAGTAAATGAAGCTGTTCTGGTGCTTAGTAGCCTTCTGAAGTGGAGCTGGCTGCTCTGCTGAACTCATGCATTTAGAGAAATCACTGAGCAGTTTTGGATCTTGCGTGGGGGGTGGTTGGAAGAGCACCATGCCTGCTAACAGAAACCTGGGTCACCTTTCCTGCTTTTCTTTTTCCCTCTCCACTCCAGTGTACCCATTGTTTTGGAACCCCATTGCCTAGCACGGCCTCTGTGCTGTTACACAGGGACCATGGCAGACTGGCTGACTGCAGACATCTGTACGCGATGTGAGCAGTATCTGTTGAACATGGCTTCCAGGCAACAGCAGAGCATCCCTCTCAGGAGAATTTCCTGGCCTTGAACCAAACTGGAATGACTCTACCATACATTTCTCCTGTCACGTGTTCTGTACCTAAAGTAAATGAAACAGCTTTATGCACCTACTGACATAAAGGCCTGAATAAAAGACCTCCCTGCTGGTTAGTCTAAGCAGGAAGCACAGTTAGTATTTATGTATTGTGAAGTATTATAAAGCTTTGTGGGTTTTAGAACTGTTTTAATTCTTTTTATGTGTCTTTGGGGAAAATAAATGTTGAAGCACTATCACGCCTCTAGCATTTCCTCCTTTGCACCTGCAGTTGTCATTATTCTGTGGCACTGTTTGCATTCATTGCTGAGCAGATTTCACCCTACGTAATGAGTGCAGGGGAACTTTTAACGTAAAACCTTTATTCCTGAGAGGCTTGGAAAGCGGCGCCCTCAGTTAATGTAGTAACATCACCGTGCATTTTGCAAACACTTACTCCTTCCTGATAACTCAATAAAAAGCACTTAAAACTCTCTGCTCTGATGTGTGTAACACTGCAGCCAATGGCTGTCGGGCAGCTTGCTCAGTCTGCTTGCTTAGGAAGCTCACTATTCATTTGTTTTTGTCTGTGCACTACCTGTGCTTTGCCACCAGAGCCCTCTGGTGCATGTCACTGAGGTGCCTAGCGTATCTTGTGCCATCATCACCTGAGGTGCAGACAGTTGCTCTCCAGAGATTCCTGGTCATTGGCCTTGAGCTTTGCCCTAAGCTAAACTGGACTATTACACCGTATGGCATTCTAGAAAAATAAAGGACATTTTTGGTAAATTCTTTGTGTGGTTGAAACCAAAACGGATATTTGACAGCGTGTCTGTTTCTCCCCAGGAATTGTCTATATGGAAGGGGTGTAGGTGCTCTGATGGAGTTCTCCCTGGTGTGTTTTGCAGGGCCTGGATAGGCAGTGTTGAAGGATACAAGGGATGAGTCATGCTGAAGAAAATAATGGCTGAGAAGGGCCAGTTCTTCTAGATAGCAGAGAGGGGAAGAAAGACATGTTCAAGCTGAGCCCAAGGTCTGCATCCAAACTGCCAGAAGGGTCAATACCTCTAGCTGACTTTGCACTGGCCTAATTCTGTTTCCTCTAAACTGCCTGTCTGCAAGCTGGTGCCTACTTGCAGGTTTGGGCAAGCTCTGCAGGTAAACGAATGTGGGGAAGCTGGAGTTTGTGCTTCCTTTTGGAGCAAGTTCAAGTGCTCCTTTTCCTTCAGTCAATTAGGAGGGGTGCAGCCTGCCTGCCCAGGTCCTCTCCTGTATGTGCTAATCACTGGTGCTGCTGGGAGGCATGTCCATATCAGGCAGGTGGGCTCCTTGCAGGCTGCAGGGAATGGCAGACAAGCCACAGCTGTGCTTGCTGGCAAGATGGGCACAGCATGGGGCCGGGGGCATGAGGTGCTCCTGGATGCTTTCTGAGTGAGGTAGTTTAGATAGAGCTAGAAATGAGCTGAGATCAGCCTGTTATGATTAACGTGCAAGCCCGAAATGCTTCTTGGAGCCTGAGTGCAGTGGTATGGAAAGTATCTATGTGGCACTGAAGAAGACTTCAGTTTACCTGGAGAGCAAAGGCGGTTCTAGGGTCTCTTTCTTGCACATCTGCTGTGGTGCCACGTGGGATCTTTTTACTGGCTTCCCCTTTTCCTCCCTGGTGACCATGGGTGGGATGAGGAAATGCCTTCACTGCAGAACAAACAGGCAACGGGGTGGGGGCTATGTGGGTGTCAAGGGACAGCCTGACCGTCCCTGCCTATCCCTGATCTAGTGAGCTGTCAGGAAGACGCATGTTCCCATCACTCCTGTACTGTACTGGTTGCATTGGCCCCTAAGTGGGCGAGTAAAACCTCTGTCCCCTGTACAGGAGTGACATCTAGTCCTTTTCAGCTCTGGTGTGCAGCCATGGCAAGTCATGACAGCGTGTGGGAGCAGGCTTACTAAAAATGTACATCTGTTCAAACACAGTCAAAAGAGCCTGGTCGTCTCTTTTCCCTGGCCAAGGAGAGCCCTTTGGAGGGAGTGGAGACCTGGGAGCCATGATGTGCAGGGTGGAGCAGACACAGGCAGGCAGCCTGAAGCCAGGGTGCAGAGTGAGAGACTCCTGTGTGGAACAGATCTGGGACCAAGCCTTAAAGGCACCAAGAGCAGCACTTTCCATGGGCGTGGAAGTGACTGTGCAAAACCTGTTCTGTTCAGAGCCCCTGAAAGGTGATGGTTTGGAGGAAAGCCTTCCCTCTCCAAGCATGTGGCAGGATTTGATCTGTTTTCTAGTCTTTTGCTGGTTCTTCTCATCATATGGACTAGAGTTTTTCCTGCTCAGAGTCAGCTGATCCTAGCTATTAGTATTGTGTTCAGGTGAAACTTGCCTTTGGATGTCAGGACCATTAGGTATTTTCCCACCACCACAGAAAGTGGCCTGTCTCCGGGCTCTGGCATTGGGTCCCTTCACACAGCCCCCAGTGCATTAAAGCACAGCTGCAGTCTTTAGTCCTGTCCCAGTAGTGAATCGTGACTGAAAAATGGGAAAAGAGGCCCAAGTATTACCACTACTAATGACAGGGTACTGGGAGCAGAGGGAGATCTCAACATGAGGAAAAACTTCTTCACTGTGAGGGTGACGGAGCACTGGAACAGGCTGCCCAGAGGGGCTGTGGAGTCTCCTTCTCTGGCGACATTCACGACC
>VWZZ01005584.1:68343-120798 GCA_013399095.1 Psophia crepitans
CCTGTGCAGCCTGCGCTGGGTGATCCGGCTCTAGGAGGGGGGTTGGACTAGATGACCTCCAGAGGTCCCTTCCAACCCCCACCGTTCTGGGATTCTGTGATCTGTCTCCGTGAGCATATTGCATCTTGTTCCCTCCTCGGGTCAGCTCTGTGTCCACTGACTTTTGAACCCAGCAAGGGGCCGGCAGGACTGAGCTGGGACCCCTTTTATTTCAGCACGGGCCCGCTGAGGAGAGTGCCGGCTCACCCCGGTTAGGCGCCCGGCAAGGCCCTGCAGCCTGCCAGCAGCACCTGCAGGCGGGGCCCGCCCGGGGAGGCCGCCTGAGGCGGGAGCCTCGNCCGCCGCCTCGCCGCTCCGGCAGGGGGCAGCCATGGGCCGCGCTGCCCACCGGGGCCGGGGGTGCCGGGCGGGAGCAGGGGTGGAGGTGCCCAGTTACGGGCTTCGTTACTGGCCAGGCCCCGTCCTGAGCCACTTCTGGGATATAAAAGATATTTTTATTATTGTTGTTTTTATTTTTCTGTCTGTCCCGCGGCACTCCCCCGAGCCCCGGTCCCTGGAAGGTCCCGGGGGGCATTTCCCGCTGGCGGCCTGGCCTGGGCGGTGGCGGTGGGGAGGTGAGGGGTGAGGTGGGGCTGTGTGGGCCTTAGGCAGCTGGGCCAGAGACACACCAAAACAAAAAGGAGGTTTTAGGTGGCGGTGAGAAGCGGGAGAGGCCTGTCTGCAGTAACCGTGTGCGGCTGCCAGAGCTGTTTGGTGTTTGATGCTTGAAGCCAGCTGCGAAAACATCTTTCTGTGGAGAGGGGGTACAGACTGACTTGAACAACCTCACCCACTGCCAGCAACTTCTTGTTCAAGTGAAAGGTGGTGTTGAGTGGGGTTCCACCCTACAGCTGATCCAGGTCTGCTTCTTTTGGGTTTTTTTTTCCTTTTGTTATAAAGGATAAACATAAGGGCATCCCGTTTTACGCATGAAATAGAACTGCAGATGCGGTGTTGAGCAGGATTAGGTTTAAAAGCTGTGGGGGCAAATTGGGGGAATGGTCTGGAAGAAAGAGGAGTTGGCTGAATAAGGATAAGGGGAAGGTCGTACACCTGAGGAGCAGTATGAACTCCCCAAGTACAGAGGAGGGAGCGATGGGTTAAGTAGCAGTTCTTCAGAAAAAGGATCAAAAGCTGAATGCGAGTCAACTATGTCAGGGTGTTGAGGTGATGGAAAATAAGTTGAGGGGAGATGTGGGGTAATTGGATCCAGCCCAGCGGAGAGCAGAGAGGAGGAGCGGAAGTTGAGAAACCATTACCTACTGGGGAAGTCTGAAAGAACTGAAATTCTCTCACCCAAAGGGGGAGAGAACTGAAGTCTTTAAACACATAAAAGGACATAATCTTTGCTCTTTCTCTGCGATGAAGAAGAGGAGGAAAAAAAAAAAGAGAAAAAGAAGGCTTAAGTCACAGCAGGAAAGACTCAATTTAGATGTTAGGAAAAACTTTCTAATGACAGGGATAATAAAGAATAGACTGCCTGGGGAGTGGAGAGCTTTAAGATCAAGTTAAGCAACATCTGTCAGGGATGTCCGAGGTTTAGGTGATCTTGCCTTGGGTTAGCAGGATGGACTGGTCTGACCTTTCAAGGTCCCTTTCAGCCCTAATTTTTCAGTGGTTCTGCGGGCCAACATTAATCTTCTTAATGGTATTTAAACAGTCAGCAGCTCCTCTTAAGTAACTGCTAGCAAGTCTCTTCTCTTGCCTGCGGTTTAAAATTAACTTAATTTCCATGCATCACTTTCACCCTCCAGCTCCCGAGCCCTGCACAGCCAACCAGCAGCCGAATTCCTTGACTGCTTGTCAGTACCTTCCTTGTGGCTCTGTAGCTATCCACAATGAAAAAGAAGGGACAGAAATGCTGCGTATCGGTGGCTGTGTCACTGGTGTGAGGGTGGCCTCCTTTTCTGCCTTCATCTGTAGGAGATACAGTCGCTTTCTTGCGGTAGCCAGATCTCATATGTGGTTATTTCGTTTTGTGTGCTCCAAGGACCTGTGTTTCCCGCAGCTTTCTGAGGGAGTCTGTTATGTCCTGCCTCTGGCAAAGGCTGGCCTGTTGTCAGACCATGGGTCTTCACTGTCGGTTTGTCACAGACACTGCCCAACGTGTGTGGCGCTTGTGCATAACGATCAAAAAATTAACACATTGTCCACAAGTGATCTCTCTTCAAATGGTGCAGACTCCAGAAAGGAGGAGTCTCTGGTGTGAAGTTGGTGTTGAGTCTGGGAGCATGTCTTTCCTCCCCTTGAAACTACGAATAAAGGTGAATTAAGTTTTTCGTCTGCCAGCAGCAGAGTAAGAGGGAGAGAAAAATCCAGGCCACGGTGAGCAGTATCTCCAATCCTTCTCTAGTGTTCTCAGAAGACAGAGCCTGTGAGTGTGTCGTGAAGGTAGGATGTCTGCAAACTTCTTAGTTATTTGCTTAAAACAGAAAAGACACCATTTCCATAGCTGGGAAAAACTGCCCCTAATGAGAGAGGGAACCAAACCACTGCCTAGAAGTCCTCACCTTCAGAAAATAACTCTGTGCCAGGTGCTGAGCTGCGTGTGCGGTGGAGTGGCTGAGGCGATGCTGCTCAGTGTGACCATGAAAACTGGGTGGGCATGGCACCGAGAGGATCGCTGACCCTGCGTCACAGCTAGGAGATCAGCAGCAGAGGAGATATCCATAAACAAAAACAGGTTAGCCGAAGTCAGGAGAACAGGAGGCTTCCAAACCTCCATTGCATCCTTCTTAGATATTTACCTAAAACAGAAAAGATGACATTTCTATAGCTGGGGAAAATCGTCCCTAAGGAGAGGGGGAAACCGCAAGTATCTGCCCACAGAGGAGCAGTCACAATTTCTGCCACTAATTTTCTCCAGTGGTTTTAACCATCTGAGATAATTGTGGGCCAAATACACAAGCTTTCACATTCGCTTTTGTTAACAGAGCAAGATCTATGCTGTCTCTGCCTGACAGGTAAGTGTTAAGAACGTTATTTTATACATGGGAGTAACATATAAAGAAACAAAGCGGCCACCACAGCAGCAGGTTGGAACAAGGGTCTTTCACTCTTGGCCCTGAGCTCCTTCTTCCAGACGGTGCTGCCAGCTCTGAGGTGTGTGTTGGAGGGTGGTTGTTATTTATACGCATAATAAAACACCACCTGAATGCAGCTGGAGTCCTACCTTTGAGCAACATTAGCACGCCTGTGACTTCATTTACGGCTATTTCACTTTGCCTCTCTTGGTGCTGGGAATGAGAGTTTCAGGTGTGCTCCCTTTAAAAAAACAAAAAACAAACAAAAAAAAACCCCTCGGTGAAATACACTTATGTTAATGCTGGTTGTGCTTTTGTGGAGCCTGTATCCCAAACGATATAGTAGTTGCTTTGTGCACGGATTGTACGAAGGCCCAGTTCCACTCCAGTGAAAACGTATTTATAAGAACCATGACAGTATGAATCCGACTCATTACATAAGACCTCAATTTTTTAAGGGAATGTTAGGAATAACAGAAACACAGCAAGCTTGTAAGGCCCTTGCAAGGTAAGGGTGAAGCAAGTTTCTCTTTAATTGCTGCGACTTGGGAGAGGTTTTTTGGAAGTGCTATGAAAATCCTAAGCTTTCCTGAGATATTCTGAACGCTGCTGTATCCCACAGGATTCGAGGAAGGATGAGATTAGCCACCCAAATGTAAGTTTATTTGAATGAAGCAATTTATGTAAAGTGCAGCGGGATATTTTGTTATTTTTTGCCCAGACACTACCACCTGGAGAACTCAGGTCCAGCTACACTTGAGCACCCTGCGTTCTGGACATTGCAAACAGAGGTTTCCCATCTGAGGAGTATTGCCAGCTGCAGAGAGCTTGATCTCTGCTTAGCTCCGGAGCTGGAGCCAGACTGCATGCTAACACAGCATGGCTGCAGGCCTTTTTGGTGTTTTTACTCTGTGGAGTTTTTATGAGACCGTATCTGTCAAATGTATGTGTGAAGATAAATCAAACAAGCACAGCCATGGCTATTAAATAAATGTGAAATCTGAGTGGCTTCCACCAGCCCCTCGGTCCCTCCCCCCCAGCTGCTGTGTGTGCTGAGTGTTTTACAGAAACAGGACAGTGAAGGATGGCTGGTTATGAGAAAGGGAAAGCAGGGGGGTAGGCAGCTCCGAGGGAAGGGGCTGCTTTCCTTGCAGGGGGAAGCAGAAAGCTACAAGATGGGTTTGGGGCTCACGCTGCTGAAATATTTGGGTCTGGAAAGAGCCTGTTTTGGATCTTGATGACTTCTGAAGAAAGAGAGACTCAACAAATTCCACCAGGGGTGTGGTCTGACTGCTGTCATGGCATCCCAAGTGCAATGAAGATGGGGGCTCAGCAGAGGAGGCCAGAAGGCACTCCATGCAGAAGTGTAACGAG
Organism: Psophia crepitans; assembly: GCA_013399095.1. NCBI lineage: Eukaryota > Metazoa > Chordata > Aves > Gruiformes > Psophiidae > Psophia > Psophia crepitans. The sequence goes on from VWZZ01005584.1 coordinate 72,780, forward strand.
GCAGTCAATCTCGGCCCGCGTTTGGGGCTGATGCTGGATGAGCACCATGAGGTTGCTGTGCCATGAATACTAAAGCATGAGAAGGACACCCAAGCTTCTACATGCCTCACAGCCTATTGTCTCCTGAAAAATAAAATAATCTTGACTTGACCACCACTCAGATTTTCCCCCTATTCCATAAACTATTCTTCCCCCAGGAGAAGGGTGGTCTTTCTAAGCTCAGAGCTGAGGTTACTGACAGGTCAGGGAGGGCAAGGTCAGGCTTCAAGCTGACTGTCTGTACCAAAGCTGTCCCACATAGGGAGAGGGCCTTGCAGTTTCCAAAGCCATCAGTCTCCTCCCCGCTTTTACCAGCTATTCACCTCTCCCAGTTTCAAGTGGAAGAAAATACAGCCAACCTCTTCAAGCCCTGGTGTCGCACCTCTGGGAGCTGCAGTCTTGCTCTCGAGTGGTCAGTCACCGAAACAGAATAGCCAGTATAAGACTCCCAGTATCTTTATTTGGCGGTTGAAGTTGGATCAGTGTCTATGAAGGCTACTGTAACCAGGAAATGGTTCTTCTGACAGTGGGGCCACTTTTGCCACCAGCAAAGCATTTATCACCAAGGTTTGGCCGAACACACTTATTGACCCCAGCACGCGGGGAGAGCATCCTCACAGCGGAGGCGGGGACCCAACAGGAGTGGAGGCCCACAAATCTCATGGTAACACAGTGTACGGTGCTGGTGCCAGAGAGGGGCAGTGCTATGCCATGTGCCCTGGACATGGCCCGTAAGGCAGGAGTGTGAGATGGAGATGATTTGACCTGGCACCTACGTCTGTGAAATCATTGCACCTCCGTTGATTTTTAATGCTGATTGACACTAGAAGAGGATTTGACCCATAGGAATATAGTCTGCTGCACATAGGGTGTCATGACTTCTCTTGGTCCTTCTATGGATATCACCAATGTTCAGCTGAATGAAAATAAATACTCAGAAATGGTTTTTACCAGTAAAAACAGACAAGGAAAGAGAAGGCTTATGTACTAGCAAGTGTATTTCTGCTGAGTTTCTAATGCAATGCAAAATGATTATTAGTAATAATTAGCAACGCATGTGAAACTACCATTGAACAAATGATCTGTGAACACCCAAAAGTCCAGGAGAACATGTAGAACCAATCTTTCTTTGCAAGTGAATTCGGATTGGCTTCTGTGGGCTCATAGGGAAAGTTGATGGGCTGGCACTGTTACGTTCAATGAAATCCAAGTCAGCCAATTTACACAAGCTGAAAATCTTATCCTAAGTTTTCTGTTGACCATCAGAGTAATTATTGTTAATGTTAAATATTTAAGGGGCTAGCTTTTCATTCAGTGTTGGAGTCAGTTTTTTTTAAAAGCATGCTGTAGGCCCTGGTATATAGCATATACATGCAGTTCCAAGTGATTCAGTTCATAGAATCATAGAATCATAGAATCACTAAGGTTGTAAAGGACCTCTGAGATCATCAAGTCCAACCGTCAACCTAATACCACCGTGCCTACTAGACCATGTCCTGGAGCGTCACATATAAACACCCAACGACCCCAACTCTGCCATCCAAGAATGGTACGTAGGTTTATACTACATTTTACTCCTAAAACTGTGCTTCCCTGTAGTGCAATTCCATTCACAAAGGCAGATTTTTTTTGTGGAACAGAAGTAACACAAAGTTAACTATCAATTCTCTGGTCTTCAGTTTATCCTACTTATCTGTCCTGTAGTCACCAGTCATCTTCTGTTTACATTGCTGCCCTGTAGCGAGGGAAGGAACCTTGATAAGCTCGGGCTAGAGATGCGAATTGGCTTTGGCATCTGCCATACTGTCCGCTGTGAGAAACCTCCTCCCACCGGGCTCTGTACCACGCTCTAAGGCACAGGCAACGTGGGCAGTTGCCCTGGGTTCAGACTTGCAGTCTTTCTCTTTGCTTAGGCCAGAGGAGACAGGCACTGGGCGCTGCTGCAGAAACGTGAAGGCAAACCACTGGTTTCTCACCTTGGGCAGGCATATCTCTCTGTTCCTGTCACCAGCAGCAGTGCTGGCTGCAGGGAGCTTCCTTTTGCAGCAACGATAGCCATTTCCCCACCCCATCCCACCAGCGGCACTGGGAGCAACAAGCCCAGCCTCCAGGGTTTTCAGTGCTCTCCCACCTGACCCTGCATCCCTCACCTCCCCTGGACAAGGTTAGTCTGGACTGGCCCCTCCTGCTCCTCAGGCGTGCAGTAGTACCTGGGAAGTGCAGAAAGATCAGTGACACCTACTGCAGATGCGGGACTTCAAGGGGAGTAAGTGGAAACAGGCCCTGTGAAGGGGGGAAAGGAGTTTTGGGTGACAGACTGAGGAAAGGGGAAGGAGAAACATCCTCAAACTCCTCCCTGCCTGTCCCTCTGAATACTCCTAACAAGGCCCTCCACTTGCAATGGACCCTTTCCAGCCCTCCTCTTCAGTGAACCTCCCCTAGAAGAGGAGCTGACTACCCCCAGATCTCTGTGCCCCCTCCAGATCCCTGAGGCAGCATACCTCTGTCATTCCTGATGGCTAGCCAACCTGTTCTTGAAGCTCTCCACTTAGGGACGCTTCACACCAGGACACTTTATGCATTGCTTCTATCTCCTTGCCCTAATATTTTTGTAACACCAAGTTTGGACCTCTCTTACTGCAGTTTAAGCCTGTTATTATTTCCTAACCTCTTCATTTTGGGCAGGTAGAACTGACCAGTGCTCTTCTCCCTTTGCTGCAATCTTTCATGAACTTAAAGACTTGTGCTTATCCTTGGTCTTCTTTTCTTAAGGCTAACCTTTACAAAGTCTTTCAGATTTTCTTCCCAGATCATGTTCTCTAGACCTCTGATTATTATTCTTGTTTTCTTCAGAACTGTATCTAATTAGCCCAAGTCTTTTTCTGGCTTTTCCAAGAGTATGGCACTGATGACAAACAATTCAGTTTTTAATCTGCACTAAACCTCAGCTCCAGTAGTTTCATATCCATATTTGTGCAGTCAGTTCTTCCTCAGTGTGGAGTCTCCCATGGATTCCTACTGTGTCCTTTCTTTTTTTTCTCTGGCTGTTTCTTTACTTTGTCAGGCTGTTGTGTTGGTTTTGGGTTTTTTTCTGTTCTAATCCTGTCTTCGTTGTACTTGCAGATCCTTCCAGCTTTGGGCATCCTGCACATTCAATCATCTTTCTTCTAGTTTACAGTCCAAGTCACCAACAGACCGGAGCCAGAGGGAGAGAGAAACCTGTACATCACTGTTCAATAGATGCCTGTATGTGGAGACTGAAATCCTGCTCACAGCCTTCTGGGTACCAGTGCTGTGTCTGCTCTGCAGCAGATAGACCACACATTCCTCCCTGGTTTATAAGAATTTCATGCAAGACAGTGTGAAAGGACTTACTCAAGTCAAGATACTGACATCTGCTTCTCCTTACTGGCCTGCGAGGTCTGTCTCCTTGTTTTAAAAGGAAATTAGATGGGTTTGTCAAGACTAGACTATGTAGCTAATATTGGTTGTTACTCATCCCATTACATTCCACCTCCTTACAAATAGCTTTTTTTATTCATTCCAGAATTTTTCCTGTAACTGAAGTTAAATTCATTAGTTTATAATTCTCCAGCTCCATTTTTCCCAAAGACTTTCTGATTTTGACTTCCCTTGCTTTTGCTACACTTGTATACTAATTCTTAGTAATCCAGCCTAGATTTTGCTCTCTATACATAACCTCTTTACACTCAAGGTCAACAACAACAGTCTGGTCAAGCTGTTCTTTCCTTATACTCTTCTTCCTTTCTCTGCACTGGTGTAGAGCTTCCTTGGGCAAACCATGTCTTGCTGCCTTCCTGTCCCAGCAACTAGCTAGGTGCAAAAAATCCCCCATTACCACCAAAGCCCAGTCTGTTGTTGAAATCTGCTAGTTGCTTCCTGGCTTGATGGTTCGCAGGAGACTTGTCATGATGATGAGGCCTACATCTGGTGACCTGCAGGCCACCCTATACTGTCCGTGTCAGTTTTCTCCCCGAGCTATATTAGCTACAGCATTTCACCTGGCAGATGTTCTGGGCCACCCACCTCAGCACTGGTGCCACCTTCTTTCTTTCTTTCTTTTTTTTTTTTGTCTTGTCAGAAATGATTGGCATGAATGAGATGGCCACAGCTCCAGCAATGCCTAGCAACTATCCATTCCAGCTACTCTGCAGGAGAGGGCAGGGATTCTGAGCACCACTGGCGAACTAGAGCCTCTCCACCCCAATTACTTTTCTTAGCCTTTGAAGTCAACGTTAGATCTGCGTTACCATACTGGCAGTGAAGTCCTAATTCAAGCCATCTTTGGATAATGTTTGCTCAGGTGTAGTATCTTGGAAGTGAAATCATCACTGCTCCTTCCCCAGAAAAAATAGTCATTGTTTGCCACATTTAATTAAGTTTTCTCCTCTGTTCACACAGCCTCCCACATCCAGATCTGAAGTTAGTTTTATAGTTTCCTCTCAGCCTTCTCCTTTGATCCTAAAGTAGCTGTCACCTCAGTACCTACAGCCCTTCCTTTCTCACCTTGACCAGCATAAAATGTGTTTGTGTGTTAATGGCTTTCTCCTCGGGGGCCGCTGACTGCCTTTACTAGTCAGCTGGATGCTGGATGAAATCATTCTCTCTGCTGCTTCAAGTATGTCACGTATATATATTTCCCCGCCTGTGTTTTATGTTCCATCCCGACTTCATTCATAGGAAATGATTCTGTTTTAGTTCATTTTGTTTTGGAAAGTGAATCCGTTGCCAGGGGAATGTGAGAGATTTCCAGAGACTGTGTCCAAGTTCAGTGCAGGAAGGTGCTGCACAGGCTTTGCCACACACAGCCTGCTGCTGCTGCTGCTCTCGCTTCTGCGCTGCAAGAGGCTGTTCCCTCCTTAGAGCCTCCTGAGCACCAGCCATACTCAAACCAATGTGTCTTAAGCTGTGTAGAGTCTCTGCTTTGGTCAGACGTGTCTGTGACCTGCTCTCTCCACTTTATCTGACTTCTGTCAGCCAGCTTGCCCAAAACTTGCCCAAACCGGAACCAAGGGTTGAACCCTCAGGTCCGCGCGCTGGGGAAAAACCTGCTCCGATAAACACAGCTATGTTACAGCAACCAAAGCAGGGCAGGCGCGAGCCTTCATTTTACAGTGAAGAAGGCTTAAAATAGCCCCAAAAAGCCACTTGACACAAATAAATTACAAAATAATCTTGTGCTACAAGATGTAAGCGCAATTATGAGTTGTACCATTTTTAGACTGTTTGTTGGGATAAAGTTCTGCAACAAAAGTTATTTATAAAATGCTTCACCACGAGTGTTGCTTCAATAGCGTGACTCGAAAACCTCAATCTAACGACAGCTTGTCTGCTGTAAAGCCTAATTTGGATGCTGCATTTGGCAATGCTGCAGCAGGCTAGATTCAGAGTACTCAGTATGATTAATCCAAGATATAAAGTAGATTGCCCATTTTCTCTGGTGTGCCATCAAAGCAATTCTCTTTGGTTCTGGTACCGGGATGGAAGCACAGGATCCGTCTCACAGGCACGATGTATGAAGAGGGCTAATGGGGGAGAGGGCTGATTTGAGGAGGCTCTGGAAGAGCAAATCTAGAAGGGAGAAGTGACGGTGTGTGGAGTGAAGTGCCAGAGAGGAGATGTGTGCAGCAACACCCAGGGACCACAGTCTGCTCCCCCTCTGCTCCTCAGAGGTAAAATCTTAAGGCGGTGTAATCAGCGACAGACGCCGGCTGCTAAAACAGAGCTCTGCTCCATCTCAAGAGAGGGAAGTGAAGAAGAGGACACAAAACGTATGTGTTAGAGTGGTACATGAGGAACTACTGCAGATCACACTCTCTGAAATGAACAAATGGTGTTCTCTAGTGTTTGCTGTGGAGTAACTTTTAATGAAAAGTACCCACCTTTATAAAGGAGGTCTAGAAAAAAGGTCTGTGATTTTTGCACTTTTTTTTTTATTCGTGGTATATTACTGTGTCAGTGAACTTATTAAATCTTACTTCTACAGATCATTTTCAAATTCATACTTACATTATGACCCAAAAGAATGAAGGAAAAAAATACCTCCATCCAAAAAAATGGCAGAGGATGAACAAAAAGTCTGCTTTGGAAAGGAGCACTGTCTCTCCCTTTCTCATATATGTACACACATGCCCTTGCTGGGCAGATCACTGCTAATCAGGGTTACTAAGAAGAGTTAAGGCCAAATCTGGCACAAGGGAAAACTCTGTCAGTAAAAACAGTTCAGCAGACACACATTTATTACATTCACTGCAGCAGCAAAGGAAAAACAAAACAAAACAAAACAAAACAACATTTCTTGGTGCCTGTGTCTGATTTGCCTGCGATGACCTCTCTTTCCTTCAAGCCAAGTCCTTTCTTTCTGCAGATCTCCATGTATGGTTGGCTTTCCACAGTTAGAGAGGCATCAATAAATCAGCGACAGACAAGCAAGGACTTGAGTCTTCCCTAGAGCATGCACTACTAAAAGTTCATCTCCAAGTGCTCCCTCTTCATTCCAAGCTGCAGTCAGGGTGCTTAGGGTTTGCAAACAGGAACAGCATGGGCTCAATGCTGGCCAGGCTCTGAAGCTGGAGTCAGAAGGGGTGGGGGGTGCGCATAATATTGGGTTGAACTGAACGCCGTTAGATATTGGACTACGCAGCGAGCCAAGAACTTGGGTGGTAGCTATTGTTGTGAATCACGATCAAGAAATGTTGTTATTACATAGTGCTTTACAATGGGTTGAGGCCTGATGCAAACAGTGGGGATCCAGCTTTGCAGAACATAAAGACCAAAGAGAAGCTCATGGGGCAAAGGGGCAGAAGGGCCTCTATGAAGAGCGTCCAGTGTGGCAGAGAGGATACTGTATGAAGCATTGGTGGCAGGGTTCAGTTTCATGGGTGGCTTCTGTGGTACTCACAGTATACTTGTCACAGAGTACCTTAGGTGGGACAGGACCTTGGCAGGGCTCCAACCTTGGCCCCCACTTGGAGCAAGGCTGTTTTCAAAGTTAGATCATGTTGTCCAGGACTCTGTCCAGTTGGGTTTTGAAAATCTCCAAGGATGGGGATTTCACAGTCTCTGTGAAACCTGTTCCAATGCTGAAACATCCTCCTGGACAAAATTTTTTTCCTTTGCTCCAATGAACATTTCTCTTGTTGCAGCCTGTGCCTACTGTTCCTTGTCCTCTCACTGGCCTCCTCCAGGTGCTGTCTGGCTTTGTCTTCTCTTTAACCTCCTTTAGATAACTGAAGACTGCAAGGAGATTCCCCTTTATCCTCCTCCGCTCCAGGCTAAACAGGTCCCTCTCCCTCAGCTTCTCCTGATACGCCCTCTGTAGCCACCACATCTCCTAAGGGGAAGTACTCTTCCTCTGCCTCGTCTATCTTGACAGTAAAGTCTTTGGGAAGCGTATTGTTATTTAGTACGAGTGGCAACTTGAGACCTCCCGGATCTCTCTGCTGGGGACTCACAAGTCAAATGTGACATAAATAGATAATAGAGCACAAATGAACTTTGGAAACGCACTGAGATTTTGAGGTGTGCAGAGGGACCTGGAGAAGTGATGGGTTAGAGTGGGGAGGCAAGGGTGATGGATTATCACTTTATGGAAAACTTTCTCCTGGGGGCAACCCTATTCCCTTGCCTTGCTGGAATTCAGAGAGGGGCTGTAAGTAAAGCTGCAGGCTCACTTGGAGAGCAGGATAGGGGAGGTGTACACCACTGAGTGCTGGGGTATGGTCTCACAGATGCCCTCATCTTCTGAAGCAAGACTTGTTACACCTGAGCCAACCCTGACAGGCGTTTCTCCAGCCTCTGCTGGAGAAGGAGTGCCCATGAAGGAGAGTCTGCATTATCCCTCGTCAGCCCCAAAGCCTCCCTATTACTACTCTGTTGGCCTACATCTTTGCTGCAAACCAACCCCAGTTCTCCTCGTGCTTCTCCCTTGGACTCTAGTCTTTAGGACAAGCCCTTATGTATTGAAAGGCTGTTATGTTCCCTCTTAGTTTTCTCTTCTCCAGACTAAACAAACCCAATTCTTTCAATCTGCCCTCATAGATTATGTTTTCTAAAGCTGTTGTCATGCTTGCTCTTGCACCTCAGAGCGCTCGCCAGTTTGTTTACCCAGTTTGGAGAGTGCCGTGCCTGGCGTCCCCAGCTGAGGCGTCCCCAGGGCCAACTGCAGCACAGCCCTTTTCTCCCATGCCTGGCCTATGAATCTCTCATTAACGGATCCCATCAAGAGACTTGCCTGTTCTGAAACAGCATGACAGCGTTGACTAAGTTTTTGTCTGCGATCCTGGGAGTCTTTCCTGCAGCGGTGCTCTTTATCCAATTAGTCCCCATTTTGCATTTGAGTTCCAACACCTCGCTGTGTGATTTCCATCCTGCTGATTTGAGACCAATTCTCCAATTTATCTGGATTGTTTTGAAACCTGCTGCTGCCTTCCCCTCCACACAGACCCCGTGGCTCCAACTCCTCCCAGCTCGGTGGTGCACATGAACGTTATCCTGATTTCTCTGCAATATCCCTCGTGTTGTGGTCCTTATTATCTCTACTCCTGCGGTCAGGCAAGCTGTTGAACCTCGTGGGGCCTGGGGCAGAACCCTTTTTGCAGCAAACGCAGTTGCTAACCTTTTGGGACAGTGTTACAGTGAGTTGCACACCTGCTTGTAGTATGATTTCACCCACTACAGGTTCCTGGTTGTTCATGAGGCAGTTTTTCAGCACACCAGAGGGCACCGGGTACTGCTGGGCCATGATCTCTCCTAGGGGTCTTCTGGGAGCAGCGCTGCTAAGCGCTAAGTAAAGGGTTGGCAAAAAAAGCAGCTTTGTGGTGCATGGCTGTGAGGAACTGGACTGTGAAAAATATCTGGAGGAAACTTTTAGGCAGAAGGATGCATTGAAGTGTCAGGCAGACTTCCCTTGCTATAGCTCCATAAATACCCAAAATACCCTGGCCAGCTGGGGAGAGGGGGATTATCCCGGGGTGCATCCTTGGGAGCTGAGGGCTCACACCAGCCCTCCTGTGGCCCCATGAGCTCTCGGCTGACCCCGGGGCACCGGGAAGCACCAGCTCGTGCGCGGGGCCAGGGGCTTCCCCAGGGGCTGAGCCCAGAGCGGGACCTGCCATCGCTGTGGGGGCTTCCCCACGCTCCCCTTGGTGCCTGGCTGTCTCCAGGCCCCAGCCGCCAGGCTGGGATGTTGGTTAGCAGATTTTTTCCACGCTGTTTCTCCGGGATCCCTGACAGAGCCCATCAGAGCTGCCTTTTATCAGCACTGCACGCCTTAGTGAGCCTGTCATGACTCACACACAATGTGCTCTGTGCCGGATTAATCTGGACGGCTTTCATGCTCAGGATGTGGGCGACGGGCAAGGTGGGGGGGCACAGGGACAGATGCAGGGCTAGTGGGGGCCTGAAAGATGGGCAAACATGAAGACCCTGAAGTACCGAGGAGGGGGACTTCATTTTAGCCTGGAGAAGAGGAGGCTGAGGGGAGACCTGATCGCTCTCTACAACTACCTGAAAGTTGTAGTGAGGAGGGTGTCGGTCTCTTCTCCCAAGTAGCAAGTGACAGGACAAAAGGGAATGGCCTCAAGTTGCGTCAGGGCAGGTTCAGATTGGATATTAGGAAAAACTTCTTCATGGAAAGAGTAGTGAGGTGTTGGAACAGGCTCCCCAGAGAGGTGGTTGAATCGTCGTCCCTGGAGACACTCAAAAAACGCGTAGACATGGCACTCCAGGACATGGTCTAGTAGGCACGGTGGTGTTAGGTTGATGGTTGGACTTGATGATCTCAGAGGTCCTTTCCAACCTTAGCGACTCTATGATTCTATGATTTTGGGATGATCTGAAGGGGCAAAGAGAGAACAAGTCCAGGGGCACAAAAAAGAAAGAAGAGCTACAGGTTTGTATGCTGCATTCCAGCTGCAGATACTTGTTGCTCTGAGTTTTTAATCAGAGCCATGCCAGGGAGCCATGGAGAGGTTTTCAGCTCTATCAGTGAGTTTGTTTGCAATGCTACACCCTTAGCCTCCCACCATCCCCCTTCGTGGGAGCACCAGGGTTTACATCTGATGGAGCCAGAGGTGGGAGGCAGCCCTTGCCACACCATCATCTCCTGCCACCTTTTGATTCTCTCCAGCTCTTGGTGCACCCCATGTTATTTCTGCCGTCAAATCATCTGCTCGGCCAACAGTAACCTGTCCTCAATGTGTGGGGTCACATAGCAAGTTTTGCAAGTTTTCCTGCAGCTCTGCTGTTCCAGAGACTCATGTCATCGGTCCAGCTGGGATAATGCCTGTATGTTGCTGCAGGTACATGAGAGCATAGTTTGGCGTTCACCCTTGTTACATAGCTCTTGCCAACCGTAGAGAGAGAGAAAAACAGCTATTTGCACACTCATGTGCAGCATCATTCTTTTGAGCTGCTAATACTTTTGATTTAGATATGACATTTCTTTGATACATCAGTTGAAGCAGATCGCTCGGAGAGCTTGTGTGTCTGTGAGACAGGTATGTTTGAAGCCTTGGTCCATGAACTGAGGGAGGACAGGGTTTATATTGTCTTTTATCTTTTCTGGACTGCAATTTCGAAGTAATTGCGGTTCTCAAAAATGTATTGGTTTTGAAATGGAAGTCTTCAGAAAGGGCTGCCGTGACAGTCCTGCCTGAAATTTGGGAGAAGCTTGAGGAAAGGTGTTCACTTTCATGCCAGTTTTCTGCATCCCAGGTAAATGTGGGAGCTCTTTCTACTTATTTGTGACAACTATTTGCCCCTGAAACAAATAACTCTGAAAGTGAGCTGAGAGAAAGAGTTGTTTATACTAAAGGTAGAAAATATCCAGTAATTTATGTTCTCTGCATTATGTTCCCTGCATTTTAGTGAGTCCATCATCATGGGCGCTTAGCATTGTCTCCTAAATCACATCCAGTCCTCAACGATTCAAGAGGAGTGAACAGAAGTTGTATTTATGTCTTCCAGACTCTTTTTGGAGCAAGCATCCCCATGACATGAGCTGCAACCTGAACAGTGCCTTTTGGTGATGGTCACAACAGTTTGACCGGGCACGGAGAAGGAAGCCTGACCTACCTCCTCGGTGCTGATGCACCTCGTAGGGCAGCGTTACAGGCACTGCCACTGCCTTCATCACTGGCACCTACCTAGCAGGAACACCAAAAGTGGCTGGGCAATTACACCGTGCAGTGCCAAACAGGGCGCTCAGGCTATATTGGGAGTCTTCCTACAGCACATCACATCAGGGTTTGGGGCTATCAGTCCAGCGCCTGGTTAAATGGCCTGGTTACTTTTCATTTAAAGAGGTATAAATTTGCTCAGACAGCCCAGATGTGCACTGACAGCTTGGTTTATAGTTTAGAAGTATGGAGAATGGACATCAAACCTTACCATGCCTTTCTGAACAAAGATGTACATTTCACATTCTGTTCAATATAAAGAAAAAACAAGAAAACACAGGGATGTTTACATATTTCTTTCCAGCTAAAGGAATTCAGTCATAGCTGCAATAGGGAGGTGTGTGATGTGTCACCACGTAGCTTTTTTTCATTGGCTGATTATTTCATCTTCAGCCACCAAGTAATGAGGATTTTCATTCATCTCCATGAAATGCAGAACGAACAACCTAAAACGGTTCATTGTTCCAAAAGCTGCTCTTCTGTTCTGCTCTGGCAACTTTTTCCTTTTGCTTTCCTCAGGCGCAAGGCCCTGATTTAGCAAGGTGTTTAAACACCTCTTTAAGCTTAAGCATATGATTAAGTTTATTCCTACCCAGCAGCGCCTCTAAGCATGGTCTTAACCATGGGCTCCAGTCAGAGTGAAGTAAAGTGAGCAATTAAGCAGGTGCTTTGCTGAAGCAGAGCCTAAATGACTGCTTAAGTCCTTTGTAAGAAGGAGTATAAATCCTCCTCCTGACAGGGGTGGGAGTGGGGATGGACACATGTTATTATCATCCTCCTCTTTAAAGCCTGACTTGGTCTTGCAGTCTGTCAGGGTCCTTCCTCATTCTGGTGGCCAGCTGGTAAGCGGCTGTCACGTCTCAGAGCTGTGACCACGTATGAAATATTCAGATTTACAGCAACGTTGACAAGATCATCATCGCTCTTACAGAGATGCAAGCTGGTGGCAGGGGAAGGGATGTTGGGAGCTGGCTTGTGTTAACCCAGGCAGGGGGACCAACAGTGAGACCGCTCTGGTTTACACCTACTGAGGATGGGGTGGGGGGGTAAGAGAGGGAAAGGTTTGCCCCGGTTTTGTTTCCCACTGCACTGCCATCTTCCCACAGAAGCCGTGAAACCCTTCTGCGATCGCTGCGTTGCTTGGAAAATGAACACCGTCTCTGTTTAATTTTAATGCAGCCCATTAACTAAGCTGCCTCGCTGCACTTTGTCCATCTGGGTGCCCCATGCACACCAGAGTTTCCCTTTCATATTATTCCCCATCGATTCAGGAAGCCCTTTTGACTCACACACACCACATCCCCCCCCTCCCCAGCCCATCAACATTGTGTTGCTCAGCCCCGGAGCACAAGCCGTGGTCCTTCCCTGCGTCCCGCTGCCCACACAGAGAGGCACCAACCTGTGCAGAGATAGGTTGGATGCGTGTGTGTCCCCCCAAAAAAATAAACCCACAGCCCTTGCTGCCATAAGAAAGGGAATAAGCACGGCTGAGGGAGGGACCACAACTATAAAAGTGCACACTTGTTAACCGGGGGGGAAAAGAAAAGGGGTAGGAAGGAGGAGGAGATGGAGGATAGATGTAGCAACAGCAGGGGCTTGGGCGGGAAGGGGGCTGGGGGCGAGGGAGGCAGTCAGACAAGTAGGGTCCCTCCACTGAGGCCATCAATTACAGGGCCTGGGGCCTAGTTGTTGCTATTGTCGGCAGCGTGGAGGGCTGGGGGTTTCTTTTTTTTTCTTTTTCTTTTTCTTTTTTTTTTTGTGAGGTCTGGGCTGCGGCTCTGCCAAGGAGGGCTGGGGGCGGGGAAGGAGGGGGGAATACAGGATTTTGCCCAATCCACTGATTCTCAATGGAGGCTCCAGGCGACGGTGGAGGGGCTGCAAGGCACTGTGGGCCGAAGAAAGGGACCCTTGGGGGCTGCAGCGGGGAGGTGGGTGACGGCAGGCACCCCTCCCCACCAGGTAAGCGGGTGTCCAGCTGCTCTCCCCCCCACCCCAGTCCTGTTGCCAGGTCAAACACTGGGGATGCTGTGGAGATTTTGGCCCCTGAGCTCAGGCCAGGCGCTCGTGCAGCACTTTAAGACCGAAATAGGTAAATAAATAGTGTGTGGAGCAGACCTTTGGCTAGGGGGATGCTGGTCTACGCCAACTGGGGCTGTACATGTGAAGCTACACACACCCATATATATGTGTGTATATATATATTAAAAAAACCAACACATTCCTGCACGGAGCTGGGGCTGTAAGGCCGGTGACGGCAGTGGCTGCCTCTCCAGCCTGGCCCCGCACGGTTCCTGCCCCAAGCCCGCCGTCCCTGGCTAGGTGATATCATCTCTTCCAGGAACACATCTGGTCCTGATTTCAGGCCTGCCGGTGACCGAGCCGCCGCTGCCCTTCTAGGTAATGCACCCTATGGATTAATTACTTTCACAGTTGAAAACGTGCACCTTGATTTTCAGTCTGAGTTTGTCCGCCTCAGCTGCTGGCAGCTGGTTCTCATAAATGCCCTTTTCTGCCAGATTAAAGGGCCCTTTGATATCGGGAATCTCTCTCTCCACTGAAGTGCTTGTAGATCAAATCGCTCCTCAGAAGAACCAGGGAGATCGTGCCTTTTTAAATCGCACACCATAGGGTAGGTTGTCCAAACTTCAAACCCCCCCATCCTGCTGAGACCTTTCTCAATTAAGCCATGCGGCGTTAAATATCCTGTGGCATCCGCACCTGTTCCTGCACCCCTCAGTTGCACCACGGAGGGCTGCCTGCCAGGCCGGGATGCTCGACACCTTCAGGATGGCAGGCATGGCCACCGGAGGAGCAGAGACTTTGGGGGAGACCTTACTGCTGTGTTTGGCCATGGATGGGCAGCTCCTCAAGTGTAAAAGGATGTATAAAATGAAATTTGCTGTCGTTTTTGCTGCTGAGAAAGTCACGGTGTGCTGAGTGGGTCATGGCAATTGAGGCTGATCGCTAGTGTGAGGGTGCGAGGGTGATTTCAAAGTGGCCAGCACATTGTGTACCAGCAGTCTTGGAGAAATGGATTCAACTCTTGGATCAAAGGGTGTTTAGCCACAATAGTTTATATACAGGGAAAAAAGGTTTCTTTTTAAGAAAAAAACATTTTTGATTGTTGGTTTTCAACTTTTTTTCAGATTTTAACTTTCTGTAGTAGTATGGTACAAAAAAGGAAAAGGTTTTTAATGAAGTCTCAAGCTCACAAGGTGTGAAGTGTATTTTCCTGCCCAGCTTTGCAATAACGACACGTCTGTGTCAGAGATGGAACCCTGCCGAAGCTCATCTTGCCTGAAGTGGAAAGGAGAGCTGTGTTCTATCCCCATTCTACAACTTTTGTTTGTAAGCTCTGCAGCACAGTATTGCTGCTGCATTTATTAAGCCCAAAACTCATGCAGAATGGTGTTTCCACTGTCACATACATCTCCGCTTGGTTGCTGGAGTACCGCAGTCTGTAACACACGCAGTCTAAGAAGCTGAGGCATCGCTACTCTACCATGCTTACAACCATCTGGGGTTATAACCAGCTGAGATTACAAGAGCTGGGGAACATGAAACACTGTAGCTGGCTAATTAATTTGCAAAAGGTCACCCAGAGCATTGGTGGCAGGGCAGGACCTGCACCCTGCTCTTTTAACTCTGCCTCCTCATCACTGAACCATCTCCCAGGTGGAGCCACTCCTCAGGTGCTTCAGATCAGGAAGAGCTGTCTGGGCAGCCTTGCCCACTAAACTGCCTTTCTAAAACAAGGGATGTATTTCTCACAGTTGTGTGTTTCAATGCAGAGCTACAAGTCTTAAGGTGAGGGCAAAGCAAACCTTTGCTGCAAAGCAGACCTCTACTCCCCACCTCCTGAGCAGGCTGTCCCAAGAGGGAGCACCTCAACAGTCTAGTCCAATGTAGACCACAAAACTTTTATCAAAAGTTGGATTAAAATTCACCTTCCAGAAAGATTTAATTTCTTTACAGACCCGGTGCAGTCTTCTATTCTGCCTCAACCCAGTGCAAACTGAAGCAAATTGTAAAAGTCTCTTTGACCTGCCCAAGCAGGACAAGTGAGGTACTCCATCCCACTGGTGTGCTGACTGGTGGGATATTTCCCCTAGGCCTGTATCTCCATCAGCAAAACTGGGGAGAGCAGTTGGCTCTTCAGATATCAAACCTCTTTCTTCCTGTGTGGTGCTCAGGGCTAATGGGAATGGAAAGAAGAAAGATCATCTTTCCTGCCACAAATCCTCCTACCCCCCGTCCTGGTCCCAGGCGTCCTGTGTGATATGAGACATGTGTTTTCATTTCATCCCTGCCTGAGAAACTCGTGTTTCTGCATTAGCACGCAAGATGGAAGAGAGCCAGCAGTTCTGCGGGGCTATTTCAGGAGGATTTCATCCCACAGATCACTTTTACTTTTTCCTGACTGTTTCCCCAACATTGTCCGCAGCAGGAAACCCCCATCAGTTTGTTACCCGCTCACTTCTTGAGGTGATGAGCTGGATCTCTTGACCCTGTCAGTGATGCACTTAGGCATGGTGACAGGCATCTCTCACCGGAGGCTGTTTTCAGCAGCTCAGGTACGAGATGCTCTGTGGGGTGGGTGGTAAAACTGGCTTCTTGCCTCACCCAGTGAAAAGGTGCTAATTAAACCACCTATTTTGACTTTTTAACACCCTGGCGTTCTTTGTCAACTTCTCTACAGACCAATGAGAACACACGTGACCCAACTGGCCTCCCAGCAAGTGCCATGTATCATAGAATCCCTAAGGTTGGAAAGGATCTCTGAGATCATCAAGTCCAACCATCAACCTAACACCACCGTGCCTACTAGACCATGTCCTGGAGTGCCACGTCTACACGTTTTTTGAATGTCTCCATGGACGGCAATTCAACCACCCCTCTGGGCAGTCCATTCCAATGCCTCACTACTCTTTCCGTGAAGAAGTTTTTCCTAATATCCAGCCTAAACCTTCCCTGACGCAACTTGAGGCCATTCCCTCTTGTCTTGTCACTTGCTACTTGGGAGAAGAGACCAACACCCTCCTCACTACAACCTCCTTTCAGGTAGTTGTAGAGAGCGATCAGGTCTCCCCTCAGCCTCCTCTTCTCCAGACTAAACAACCCCAGTTCCCTCAGCTACTCCTCATAAGGTTTGTTTGCAAGTCTCTTCACCAGTTTTCTTGCCCTTCTCTGGACACGGTCCAGCACCTCAGTGTCCTTCTCGTATTGAGGGGCCCAAAACTGGACACAGTACTCAAGGTGCGGCCTCACCAGAGCTGAGTACAGGGGGACAATCATTTCCCTACTCCTGCTGGCCACGCCATTCCTGATGCAGGCCAGGATGCCACTGGCTTTCTTGGCCACCTGGGCACACTGCTGGCTCATGTTCAGCCAGATGTCAACCAGTACTCCCAGGTTCTTCTCTGCCAGGCAGTTTTCCAGCCACTCTGCCCCAAGCCTGTAGCGCTGCCTGGGGTTGTCATGACCAAAGTGCAGGACCCGGCACTTGGCCTTGTTAAACCTCATCCCGTTGGCCTCGGCCATTGGTCCAACCTGTCCAGATCTCTCTGGAGAGCCACCCTACCCTCGAGTAGACTGACACTGCGTCCTGGTTTGGTCTCATCTGCAAACTTACTGAGGGTGCACTCTATCCCATCATCCAGGTCATCGATAAAGATGTTGAACAGTGCTGGCCCCAAGACCGAGCCCTGGGGAACGCCGCTAGTGACCGGCTGCCAACTAGATTTAACACCATTCACCACAAATCTCTGGGCCCATCCTTCCAACCAGTTTTCTACCCAGTGAAGAGTGTACCTGTGTGAGACCCACTCTCCTCATTGGCCACCCTTTACCACCCCTCTTCGTCATCATCACCCACCCCACTCCCGCCTTGGTGCTGCTAATACATTTCCATTATTTATGAGATATCCCTGGGTGTTTCCAGTTCAGCTTTTCTAATTCTCTCTCTTACTGCTTTTTGCTTGGCATGTGGAGGTCCATGGCCCAGAAGTCAATATGGTTCAACACTCAGGTACCAAAAGCAGATTCCCTCGAACTTTTCCTTTCCAGCAAGGTTTGTTTTCAGAGATATTTTAAAGGAGTAATATGTGATCATTGTACGTGGTTATAAGAACAAAACTAAAGTAAGACATTCTAGATTAATGGCCTTGGAGTCAGTGACTTCTCAGGTTGGCTGTAAAATGTGTAACGTGCGGGCAGCAGTAACATGACCCAAAATCCTGTCAAAAGAGGGAAAAGAGAATTCATCTTTTCAGGTGCAACATTTTTTTTTTTTAAATGGTCTATCAATGAGGCAGCCAGCTGGTGACTATCGTGATAGTAGGTTTCTTCTGCTGTGCTGTGCACAAGGAAATAATATGCGCCACGATCAGTGCATTTCACGTGTGTCATTGTCTGGCAAATCCTTGACCATCATCAATCCCTTGCTCAGGATCCAGAACATGCAGGACAAGTGGGTTTGAACTTGTTGCAGTGAGTTCACTCGTTGCAGTACTGCTCTGTAGGGAAATGGTGAATGTATTGCTCCTTTTTACGAGACCTGCATTTGCTCGCTGAGAGAGGAGGCCTGGAGGAATGTTCCCTCAACTAGATCATCAGCCAGACCTTAGCTGTATGACCTTACAGTTCGCAGACAGCAGTGTTACTAGCACATCCAAAATAAACCTATCCTTTGTCCAGATGCAGAAACTGCATGGAGGCTGTTTCATTTAGAAGCCATTCCTTGGACAGCTTATTCCTCCGGTGGCCTGGGAAGGCTGTCATCCTCTCTTGTGAACTATTTACCACATCTGCCCTTTGTAATACTGAGTCTTTTTGCTGCCTTACTTGCTCCCCAGCTCCCACAGCGTGAAAATAATAGTGCACACCCAATTTAAGACATGTACGACTCCCCCAATATCCTCCGCCAGCCTTCATGGATGTCCATGGGTTTTTCCACTCCAAGTGAAGGTTTCTCATTCCCACTGTAATAGCCCAGAGCTTGTTGTCTAAATCTGATTTTGAATTAGGCAGGGGTCCATGGTTGCATGTCTATGCCAAGCTGTGGGTGGGAGCAGAGCGGAGGATGATTTTTTTTTTCCTAGGGACTTGAAATCTCTTCTTACACTGTTTCTGAAAGGTTTCATCTCTCCAGGAAGCAGAAGTCTCTTGAGATGAGCTGTTTGTGCAAGACTTGGTTGTTGGAGGCTTCAGATGCGGCCAAACCAAAAGACCTCTTTTTCTGGGTTGGGTCCAGTAATGATCCAAACTTCAGGGGAGGATTTTGGTCCAAGAAATTGAATCTGAGCTGCTCTTATCTTCAAGTGTTTCAGATGAAAGGATTGTTTGAGTCCAAGAAGGCGTGTGAAACGCAGTCACCCTGACTTAGTTGTGCCTCCAGGCAGGAGACAAAGCAATGGGCCGGTAACTGATGCTGTTCATGGCTTGGGTGGGTGCTTGATGAAGTGACTTGACAAGGGGCACACAAACAGCCTATAGCAGAGACAAGGGGAAAAAAACCAACCTAAATATGGTTTTGTTATCCCTCTTTGATCCACAGAGACTAGTTTGGGTGGGCCAAATCCACAGCTGGCGTGAGATGTCTGGGAAAGATACAAATATAGGGATCGAGTTAGGAGTGAGTGAGCCCCATTTCTAACTGGCATTAACGACAGGAGCCAAAACTGGGGTTCACGTGAAACGCATCCCGTTTCAGATCACCAAAGTCAACGCCCAGGTTGGATTTTCTTCTATACCCAATATTAGGGCTGAAAGCGTGGGAATGCCTTCTCTTGAAGTATATCTTATTTCCACGGTCTGGCTAAAGAGGTCCCTCACTCCCAAACCATTACAGCCTTTGTTTCTTTCCTAAATCTCATAGCATCGACATTTGCCGTGAAATCTCCGGGTCAGCATCCCCCTCTCAGCTTTACTCCCCCTGCCCTGCAAGCTTGCCGTGTTACACGCCAGGTTGCACGCAGAGAGATGAGCTGCGAATGCCCGGCAGCGGCGGTGGCGGATAAAATGCCGCCGTGTGAAACCCACACTTGTTGCGGAGTCATGCTTTAACCTTGCCCCATCCCTCCCCTCCCAAAAAAGCCAGCCTGGGTGGGAAAGTTGGGGAGAAATAAGACGTTACGCTCATCCTGGGGAGCTGAGAGACAGAGGGATTTGTAACCGGAGACCAGGATGGAGACAGGGGAGAAAGAAACGTGCAGAGATATTGATGACCCCTGTCTCGGCAGGTTGGCTCTCTCATAGCACGTTTTGCGTCTCTCGGCATCCCTGTACGTGCGTGTCCCTGCGTGCGTGCGCGGGTGGCGGGACGGGGGTGTGTGTGTGGGTGTGTGCCCTTAAAAAGCCTCGCTGAGAAAGGTATTTCTTGTGGGGAGAAAGACGTGGGGGGGAAGAAAGAGGGCAGGCCCCCTCGCTCCCCACTGAGCCCATTTCTCCTGCTTTGCCGGAGCTGTCAGCCTTGAATCCCGGTGGCGTCCCGTAACTAATTGACAGCAATGGGGGCCTTTGGGAGCCGAAGAATACGCGTCCTTGCCGGGCAAGCGCTGGAGCAGGGGCTGCGCGGGCAGCTGTGGGGGGACATAAAGGGCGGCTTTTAAAGCCTTTGTGCCTGCCCGCGAGTGCGTGCGTGCGTGTGTGTGGCGGTTTTGTGGCCGAGGTGAGGGGATGCCGAGCGGGGCGGCAGGGAGGGGGGAGATGGATGGAGAAGGCTCTGCAGAGAGAGTAAGTTTCTCCCAAAGAAAAGAAGGAGGGCGAGGCGGGGGGGAGAAAAAGCCATAAACGGCACGAGGAGCGAGGTCTCTGTGTGCTTGGAGGCCATCGGCGCTGCGAGGAGGGAATTTCGGTGTAAAGCCAGGGCCGTCGAGAAACTAGCTCTCTGTTTTTCATCCTGCCCTGGCCCCAGTTGTGAAATACGACCTGCCAGCACCGCCGCTGAGCTGCAGCTTCGAGAAACAAAACCCCTGCTGTGTTTTCTCTGGGCTTGGGAAATGGGCAAAGAAAATTTCCTTTCCCAGGTGTCACCTGGCAGCTTTGTCCCTGTGGTCACCCTAGTCCTTCCTGAGGATGCTCAGGTACTCACCGGAGGAAGGGCTGGATTTTTGTCCTTATCCCGAAACCAGTTGCACAAACACGCACCAGCGTCGCAGACAAAATATTGTCTGGGAGACATTTTTATGTTTTTGGCTTGACTCATGCAAAAATGCCTCATTGTCTGTGACATTTGCAGAGACAATATCTGTGATAAAAGTATTTGCACATTTACAACTGGAAAGAAATAAAAAAACCCTCTTTCATTTCTCCAGGGTCTGTGACTGTGGAATTTAATAACAAAAGCAAGCAAACGGGGACAAGTGTAGAAAAAACAGCTCTTGAGACAGCTGGGCAAGGGCATGACTACAAACGTGCCAGCCCAATGGTACTGGAGTGGGACACTTATATTTTATACCTAATCTGCACCCAGCTTTTGAGAGAGAAAAGGAGACTTTGAAAGATGGAGCATCAGTTCATAGGTTTGCAGGCCAAAAGAGATCATCAGACCAGCTAGCCTGATCTTTTGTGTTATAAAGACCCTGGGATGACACCCAATTATCCTTACATTGAGCTAAATGACTTGTAGTCCCCACTTTTTTTTATTTTTATGGTTAGTCTTTTGTCTCTGGATTTCAAGTAGACCCTATGCAAAAAAAAAAGATGGGCTCAGCCAGCCAGGAGCCCCCAGGCATTTGGCAAAATGCATTTTTTATTCTGCATTTGCCTCACTTCAGTGCTGTATTTTTCCACCTCCTATGTGTAGTGATAAAGCACGGAAGTCCAGATCCTCATAGGTTTGCTTGCCGAGCAAGGCTAATTGCCCCATGAGGCTAATAGAGGCACCAAGCTATCTCCCAGCTCAAGCCCAGAGGCCCTTGGAAGTACTCCCAACCCCAATGCTGCTCACGCCGTGGGTCAAGCAGCGAGTCCTCATCCTTTCCATTGCCTGAGTGAAAGCTTTACATCAGTGCAAAAGGAGAGCTGGCTTTCCTGGAGACAATAAACAGGTTTTATCTTGGCAGTAGGTCATTGTGGCAATCCAGACGCTGCCCAGGTTTCTCCATGAGGCCAGAGTGGGCATGTTAAATGCAGAGAGCAGGGTGAGCCCTAGGTGGGTGGTTGGACTGGTGGGCATAGCTCAGAGCAGCCAGCCCCTCTGGTACCCGTCTGGAAGCTGACTAGTGCCTCTGCTGGTGTGGGTTAATGCTGTTAGAAGGCAGCTGATCAATCTGTGCTGTTAAAAAAGGAGAATGCCTTATCTGACAGATCCTACCGCTTCAGAAAACAGTTCCTTGTGTTTTGTTGGGTTTTTTTAAAGAAGTAGAGAAAGGTGTAAAGAAGTATACTTGTTTATCAATATTTTTGAAACAATTTTTTTCTGGTTTGTTTTTAGTTCCGTGGCTGGTGGGTGTTGCTTTCTCCACACCCCAAACACCCACGAGCTAAAACAGCTCCACCCAAGCTCTGAAAGATGGTGCTTGGTCCATCTCGCAGCCGCTGGCTTTGGCCCGAGCTCCCAATGAACTCGGTAAAAAGATTGACTCAGCTTAAAAGGGAACATGACCTTAGCCTGTACCCTGAACAATAGTTCAGAAATGCCTGCCTGGCCGTGGGCTGCAGCGACCTGTGGCCGCCTGTGATGGTTGCACTGGGCTCCAGCAGCTCCAGGCAGCACTGACCGTCTTTAGGCTCTGTGTTTGTAGTGCAGCCTGTGTGGGATCAGTATTAATTTTCTGATGGGCACTCCTACCTGTTGCCCCAGCAGGTATTTCGTAGCAGAGCCTGTCTGTGTGGGTGCGAGTGGGGACGGCACCACTTTCACCCTACGAGTTCCGTAATGTCAGGGAGCTGCATGGGCAGCCGTTATGTCCGCGGAGGGATCACTGGTTTGTGTGGGAAGAAAGACAGGCTGTGATTGCTGGTGAGGCATCACTTCAAGCCTCCTGTTTGCTCTTTCTCAGCTGACAGTAAAAATAATTCCGTTTCAGATAATACGGCGCTGTTCTTTCCATGTGGAAAAATTGGAAAGGCATGCAAACCTCTCCCTCTTTTTTCCTGCTAATTGCCTTGATTTCTGCTTCCACACTCCCAGCTGCCTCTCCTCTTCAGGTTGCCCTTTTTGACTCCTTGATTAACTTCTTTGTCCACCCGTTTACCACTGAGGACATGGTGACCTTTGGATGTAAATCTGTGCTGACGTCCCTCCCGCTTGCCTGCTTTTGTCAGGGCTGACGTATGCAGGACTCCCTGTGGCAGAGGCAGGAGGGAACCAGGCAGACAGGGTACGGGCAGTGCCCTCCACTGCCAGGGCTGCTGCCCCCCTCCACCCTGCACCACTGGCTCCCCTTCCCAAAGCTCCGTGCCTCAGTCTGGGATGAAAAATGACAGATTTTGGTCTCCAACTACCAGGTGGCATGTGAGTGTCGACGTAGCCTACACTTTCTGGTGTCTGCAGGCTCAACAGCTCCTGAGCTGCCGATGGACTGCCCGTTATCACCTTCTCAAGCCACAGACAGTCCTTATTCGTTAGCTTAATTTGGACAGGCATTCTTGGTGAGAGAGCAGAAGTTTGCGTATGGGCCCAGCACGCATAGAGTGCTCTTCACTGAGGGCTGGAGCTGCTGCTCTTTGAAATGGGAGGCTTGTTCATCTCAGAAGGAAGGTAGAACTTTTGGAGGACACCTCCAGAGTCAGGCTGATGCATTTGTTCCTAATGTCACCTCAGGGTGAAACAGGTCTTCCCTGCACAGCAAATCTCTGACAAGCATTGCAGCTGGGAGGGTGCCAGAGACCACTGCAGAGGATGGTGCGCCTCAGACCAGACTTGACAGGTAGGATGGCCACAGCAGCATTTTCCAGGAGCAGAGCCATGTGGACTTTAGAAGAAGATTCACAGCTCTTTCCCAAATGATGTCCCAGGCCACAGCATGAAGGCATTATTTGCTCAGAAGTGGGCTTTATTCTGCACAGGCTCTGACTCCTGGGATGCGGAGCTCTGCCTCCTGGGTCACTGTGATTTTTGGTAGTATCTCCTGAATCCTGCTCTGAAGCCTTGTGTGTACCTCCAGGCTCATCCCAGGCCCTCCACCAGGGATGCAAGCTGCCAGTTAACGTGCAACTCCCTCGCACCGCGTAGGGCTTTTGGCTTTAATTACACAGACGTGGCCTCCCTTCCCCCAGCTTTCCACTTATCCCCGGCACAATGAGTTTGGACACCTGCAAAACTGAACTTCTGGGGAAGTTGTCCCAGTGCAGGACAAAGGCATGAGGTGGGGGGACGTGAGGGGCAGGCAAGCAGCTGCAGCAGAGGGGGCAGAGCTGGTTCCTTGCCTGCCCCTGCCTCATCCCTTTAAGGCCTGTTACAGCAAGGAAAGTAGTTTCTCCTTGAACCCCGTGGTTAGCACCGCTACTGCCAGGCAAAGGTCCCTGGACAAGCTCCTCGCTGAAAGCCTCTCTGAACACTTAAGGGAAGTGATCTTGTTTGATGCTTATTCATTGAGCTCTTTTCCTCTGCTCCACACTATCCGACTTTGTGGAGGTTGAAATAAATGAGTTCTCCCTGTCGGACCTGTAAACACTAGGAATGGTCAAGCTAAAAATCCCCGCTTTTGTTCACTTAGCTCACAGGCTTTCTTGCTTCCCTGGAGGTGGCACACAGATGCCACTGCTATCCTGTGTCCAGCTGCTTGAAACATTTGGTTTAAATACTTTCCTGCACTCTCGTTTCCTTTAATGTGAAAGGAACCATGAACATTGCAACTACACAAAGTAAGATGAAGTTGGACCTACATGCTCAAGAGGTCTGTGAGCCTTACAGAGCACTGTAGGCAAATGTTTTTTGATGAAACCATATGTGTGTTGATCTTCATCTGAGTTTTTGTATGCCTCTTCTCACTCAAGTGAAAGGAAGCAAGAGGACATACTCTTTTCTTAAAAAAGAAACATAAATTAAAATTTAAGGGTTTAGAAAGAACCTGAGAGAAAAGAGGGCAGGACTAACAGATGACCTATCTTCTGCCCAAGATTGTCGCATGAATTATCTGTATGGTCTTGTTCAATTCCCACCACTGTTCTGCTCCTCTGTGTTCCCATATGTAAAATGGGAAGAAAAACAATGAGTAGATAAGGAAAAGGGGATCACAGATAGGGATGAGTAGGTGGATAATGAGGGAAAAAAGATTAAAAGGGTCATCAATTCTCATGCTTCAGGATTCAGCTCAATATTTATATATTAAGTGCCAGGAGGAAATCTGGAGAGTTGTATCATTCAACCGCTTCCAGCAAGATTTCTTGCACTTCCCATTGACATTGAGCAAGTGGGTCTGGCCCAACAGTACCTACCGTCACACAGCACCTCTCCCTAGGTAAGCAGAAAGCATTGTATGAGCATTGTATGAGTATGATGAGAAAGCATCTCTTATTAGAGATGACGGGTTGGAAGGGCCAAGTGAAGTCTCCATAAAGGTCTACAGCGGGGCAGTTACAAGGCAGCAAGTTAAGCATGTGCTTCGGGCAGCGCTGGGTTGAGGACTTCCAGTTCAGGCTCCCTCTCCTTTAAGGAAGGGGCTGTTCTGCCCTGGGAGGAAGGGTGTCAGGTTTGAGGTCCTCTTGCTGTCATGCTGTGGGAATGTTGGTGAGGGGGTGCTGTACCCTCCCATCACCTCTCCCAAGGTACGACCCACACTGCTGCTGCCTGGGCCGAGAGGTGGTGGTGAGGGGTAGGGATGAACGGGGGGCGGGGGGAAGTTGGTGGAGAGGGGAAAGGAAGCAACTTTTTAAATAAAAAAAAAAAAATAAGTGATGAATAGATCGGCTAATCCCGGGAAACCTTGAGAATATAGAGCAGCGTCTGTGGGGCCTCCCTTTTTTCTTTTCTTTTTTTAATTTTCTTTTCTTTAATTTCGCTGCAGCACGTATAATCAATTATGGCTTGAATCGGGGATAAGGGGAGGGAAAGTACTTCAATTCATAAATCAATTTTATACGGTCATCAGTCAGGTTGTGAATGCAAATACCTCTGTCGGTTTAGGTTATTCAGAATTAATTGACTCCCACCGGGCTGGGCTGCAGATGGAGAGAAGCTTTCTCACAAAGTCTGCTCCGGCTCAGCATGGGGGCAGGCAGGCGGGCCGGCTTCCTCCTCCTCCTCTTCCTCCACTTTCCTCTCCTGGAGCATTATACTATTGGCGTTGGGGAGAGTTTTGTGCGGCGTGTGTGTGTGTGTGTGTCTGTCTGTCTGTGAGAGGGAGAGCTGCTTGAAGAAAGAAAGGGATATGCAAAGATTAAAGTCACAAGCCCCCTCTTCAGCCCTGGCCTGCACAGACACTTTTATGTGATTAGGAATGCTTTGCTTTCAAGGGTTTGCTTTTAAGCCTTGAGCTTCTCTTGAACTTCTCCAATAAGAAAACAAACAGCAGTGTCAAAGCCTCCCCCTGTGCCTGGAATTCAAGCTCGAGTCATGTCATTAAAAAGCCACTTCGCTACTGGGACTTTGGCATCTGAGTCACTGTTTCAAAGCCAGTCTGGGGCAAGAGAGATCGAAAGTCATTAAACTTCTAGTGGTTGTTTTGGTGGCCTATAGAAAAAGGAGGTTTGGAGGGTTTCGGGGCCACCAGGATGATGCAGAATAAATGCTGCCACCTGAATCCCCCCAAGCCCCTGCA
The DNA here is from genome assembly GCA_013399095.1 of Psophia crepitans. Lineage (NCBI taxonomy): Eukaryota > Metazoa > Chordata > Aves > Gruiformes > Psophiidae > Psophia > Psophia crepitans. The sequence goes on from VWZZ01005584.1 coordinate 98,725, forward strand.
CCTTCTCTCTACGGGTGCGTGCCCGAAATATCTGGCAAGGGGCCGCTGTTTGGAGAAAGCCCGAGGGATGGATTTGCTGAAAGGGTGAAGAAGGGTGTAACCTGCAGCCCCTCTTTTCCTCCCCCATTAGCACTGCCCATTTCAGCACATATCCAGAGCTAAACGGTGGGGCAGAGCCAGTGCTGGTCCACAGAGGGGGCTCTCTCTCAGCTCCCTCGTGGGGCTGTACCCAGCCTGGAGGCTGTCACCCCACGTGGCACCCTGGGGCTGTCACGCTGCTCCTCTCATAGCCCTGTGACCCCTTCCTTCCTCCGTGGCCATCTTCCTTTGTCTCAATGATTAGCTGATGCTCCAGTCCTGGCTGCGAGTGCCCCCACCTGAGGGACGGTCATCCCAGCTTTGTGCAGGGTCTCACCAACCAGACAAGGCTTCAGACTGGCTGGTGCATACCCCATGCCAACCACCTTGTGCTGGAGGTTTGTTCTTGGTGTTGCCCTTTCCCAGATGTCATGCTGGCAGCATCTGTGGAAGGCAGCACGGAGTGGATGGGGAACACCACACCATGAAACTCCGTGGCAAAGAGGGCTTACAACCCTCCGGCTTTGCTATGCCACAGAGGACAGGAGCTGGTACTAACACCCAGGTACATGCCTGTCCCTCTTTGTCTTGGCTTGTCACACCTGGGGCTTTTCAGATCAGGACATCTCAGCTTCAAATTGCTGGAGGTGATATAGAGAAGGAGACCATCAGATAGGCATCAGGAGATAGCTAACTATGAGATCAGTTGCCAAAAGCAGTCAGAGTATGTAACCCTAATTTATGCCTGGGAAAATGGAGGCACAGATGAAGATGTGGCTCAATCCAAGGCGTCATCCTTTAAAAAGTGGCATAGCTGGGAATGAAACCTAGTTCCTATGATCTCCACTCCATTATTGTACCCACCAGGGCCCAGAGAGCAGATGACCAGAGAGCTAAACACGTGAGGCATGTCCGTGCCCGTTGCTGTACAATGGGCTGAGCGCATCAGGTTTCAGCAGGGCTGGAGGGACTGGCATATCAATGGAGTGCCGGAGCTGACCCGATGGAGCTGATCCCATGGAAACAACAGGTCGGAAACGCTGACAGCTTGGAAGAGGCTGTGGTGGTAGCAGTAACTGGAGAGGAAGCTTGGCTATGCTTAAAGAACCCTGGGAGGAGAAGGCTGCAAAGGAAGATGAAAGGAGCTGTCTGAAACTGTTTGCAGTTAAGTGGGGAGGTGGGACACGGCTTTGCAGTTCCTCAGCAGGAAGAGTGGGGAGCAGGTCTTGGCATGGGAAAGTGAAAGGGAGAAGCAGAACAAAGGAGGCATGCAATTTGCACTCAATGGTTTCCTGCATTTTGGACAAATCTGCTATTCGAACGATAACCGAAGAGCCAGGTGCTTGGGACGGCCTTCCACAAGGCTCTGCCAACTTCACAGCACTCCGTATCTACAAAATTCTCCGCTAGTTTTCACAGATGCAGTTTTGTCAAAGCCTCTTCTTGCAGCCCACGTGCCCTCTGCCTCCACCGCAGCCCCAGGCACCCCCACGCGTTCTGTCCTGCCAGACCAACGATGCAGCCCCCCCATTTCCCCTCGGTGCTTCCCTTCATGCTAAACAGCAGCAGCCTGGCACTACTACGGACAGTAATTGATGAGATTACGAATGCCCCACATTCCTCGTCCTGTATCTTGCATAATGAACTTGTGCCATGGCCTAGAGAAGGCAAACGTGGGTTTGTTAGCTCCAGCACCGGCTTGGAAACCCCAGGGAATTTACCAGCCCTGTCACGCATCAAAGTACAACCCATTAGGAAGGACAGGCCCGGGGTTTGCAAGCCTGTCAGGTCGTTCACACTGAAAATGAGAATTACACAGACACTTCAGGCTTCCTTCTGCTGTGACTGTTGCACTTTGTGGGTTCTCCACGGTCAGTGTGGGGTCTCTGTTGCTGCTGGTCCTTACGGCAGCCCCAGTGCGATGTCCTGCTCCAGGGCTGGTGGTGGCTGGGAGCGTGGGGTGGGAGCCCGTCATGTGTTCTGTGCGTGGCGTGGGAGGCCCGTGAGGCTCGTGGTGGTACCGAAAAGCTTTTGCCATATGGCTCTTCACATGGGAGCCGCGTGCTCTCTCTTCTCATGCCAAGCGCCAGGAAATTTATGCGTTAGATAAAAAGTGTTATTGTGGCCTGTTCTGCTCTTTGTGCACGCCCGAGTCCCACCTACCCACCAGCCTGACAGTAACCAGGTCTGACTCTTGCTACACACACGTCCCCGGGGCCAGAAGCTGGAATGTGTGCCGTCTCTGCAGAGCCTCGGTGGAACTCCCTGCTGAACTCCCCTGAGGAGGTCTGCCTGGCATCGGTCAGGTTGGAAACCAGTTTAAAAAAACAAAAACAAAACCCAAAACCCCTAAAACCAAACAACAAACACCCTTTGGGACGTTGAAGCAAATCCGTCATCTGTGAGAATTAACCTACTTTTAATGCACCGCCTGCTCTCTCCACGCTCCCTCGCTGGCCCAAGGCTGGTTCATCTTTCAGAGCCCAACAATGCTTCGTGTGTTTCTGTTTGCTCAACATTTAGAGGGGAGGCCTCTCTCTCTTCAGCGCTTTCTTAGCATTTTTTAATCATGTTTATAAAGTCAAATACCTAAGTGACCAAAGGAGCGGCGAGAACTGCTTCTCCGCCCGGCAGGGTACTGAAAGCTCCCCGTGAAGTCAATGGGGAGAGCCATGCTCCGCTGAAATCCCGATCAGAGCCGGGGCTTTGGCGAAGGGGAGGAGTGAGCCCCTTGTTTTACTACATAGCCCCTTTCACAGAGGCCCGGGGAAGGAGGGGAGAGGTGCGGGGCCGGGGGGGGAGGGGGCGGAATCTTTACACCCATGGTGGGACTTCTGAAGAATTTACAGTCATCTTTCCTAGAGACACTAAAGATTTTATAGCCTTGGTACCAGCGGTTACAATGCCCTATGGAGCGCAGAGCTGAGCGTATGCCAGGGACCCCTTCATCTCACCAGAGGCTGGACGGCGGCCAGGGGCTTCACACGGGGAAGTTTATTTCAGAGAGAGAAGGGAGTGAGGAAGCGGGAGGGAGAGAAGAGGGGAGAGAGGCCGAGCTGAGGGGGAGAGGGAAGGGAAAACAAAGGCATGTGAGATGTGAGAGCGAGGGAAAGAGGCAGGATGGAGAGTAAGGGTGGGGGAGCAGAGGGAGGCAGAGAAAGGAGAGGATGCCAGCATGGGAGGAATGAGAGGAGAGACCCGGGGAGGAGGAACAGAAGGGAGAAACGAAAGCGAGGGAGAAGAAACATTTAGAAGCGGCAGAAGGAGGAAACGTGAGAAGAAGGAATAACAGAAAAGGAGCCAGCCAGAGGGAAAGGAAGAAATAGCAAATGTGAGGAAAGTTATAAAGCAAAACAGTATCTGTGAGCAGGTACAAGAAAGAGGCTCAGAAACAGCTTGCAGCCCAGTCCCCCAGACAAACTCAGCACAGAAAATGAGGCTTTTCAGCAACTGTCCCCATCCTCCTGCCAAGTCGTTAAACTGACGGAGGAGCCAGGGCGCACTTCTGCATACCTGATTCTGCACAGACCTGCACACCCGGGCTGCTCTTAGGCAGACACTCACCACAGTGAATATACATCTATACATGCACACGTGCTTGTGCACGTGTGTACGCACCCCTACGCAAGCGTGTCACACACTGAAGCGTGTGACATCCGTGCTTTCCCTCTCTTACACACGTCTGTGCACCTGCTGTGCATACGCAGACCCTTCACGTACCTTCACCTGCCTCCACAGCCACCCACACATCCAGCTCGAGCTCCACTCCTTCTTCGGCTGGCTGCAAAACAAGGCTTGCACTTTGTGAAAAATGCTGAGGTTTGGCCATTTGAGCTCATTCCATGCTGGGGAGAAAATGAGCCTTTAAGATGTTTCTTTTTTTCATGGGGGGAAAAAAAAAAATCCAGCAGAAAAATGAAGCCAGCAAGTGCTCCGCCCCAGAAAATGAAACACAGGCACACATTGAAGAAATGGTTTCTATGACCTGGTGGTCTGTGAATGCGGGGCCCAGATTTAATGACAACTGTAGTGGTCAATTATGGCCTGGTCATTTATAGCCCTATAAGGCTACGCGTAGGGCCACTAGCCTAGGAGTTACAGCACTACCAGGGTATAAAAGACTCATTTTACGTTCTTCCTCCTATGTCTGGCAAAATCAAGGTGGAGGCTTTTCTCTGGATGCACCGGGGTGATTTCTGAGCGCTGCGGCTGCCCGGTTTGCAGGTGGGGGAACTGTTTGCCGGGGTTCCCACGCAGCGGCATGCCTCCTGCTCGTGGAGCCACGGCAGACTGGGGCCAGAGCTACTGCCAACGTCCACTGCCCATCGCTCTGCTTTTAAAGCACAACATGCCAGCGTATTCTCAGGGAGGGTCAGCCACAACCATAAAAATCCCTTTCAGTGAACATTATATTCCACACGCTTCTCTCTCATTATAATGGGGAGACCATGGCTTGTAGCAGAGACTTTCTAGACTTGTATAGGTGTTGCCAGAGCCCAGAAAGGGTAGGGAACCAAAGGGCGAGAGGCCTGGCAACTGTATATTGGGATGAGGAAGAAACAGTGGTTTAATTTTCTATTAAAATCCCTCCCCACAAGCTGTGCACACTTCCTCCCGTTAGACAAACACTGCACAAAGGCCCTGGGTAATGCATTGTTAATGGGACTCTCTGTACCGACAGTAGCCACAGCTCCGTGCTGGACTCTGCAAGCCACCAGAGGCTTGTGCACACCACCGCTGCAGGAGCAGGTCCTGACGTCCCAGTACCGTGGCAGAGCCAAGTGGATGCCAGGAGAGCATCCTCTCCGTGTCAGTGTCAACTGAATGTTTTTGGATGCCTAGGGGCACACCATCCCCTGCCACAGTTTGGCACCCGTAGAGTCCCTCCTACTTAAGATGGATGAGATTTAGAGAGCCAGTCCCCTGTTAAACAAGTGTTGGGGAACAGCTCAAGGGAGGGATGCCATTATTTCAGGCCTGCCTGATACATATTTCCTTCAGCTTTTAATTCAGCCTTTCACGTGTTCGGGAGTGCTCACCTAATGCCACTGCTTTTACAGCCTCACTGTGAAACGCCACTGCTTCAGAAATGCCCCTGGCGCCTTTCTTCCTCCGTTAGCTTTGATTTTTTTTGCTTCCCTAGAGAATAACCAAGAAATGCATGGGATACAGGGCATCTGTCAGGGAGGAGAACACCATGGATCAGGAGAATAACAGTTGAGCATACCCTCTGGACCCAGCAATGGAAGTTAAATTTATTTTTACTATTCAGGCCCTGTTCTTGTTTGGTCATCAGAAGTGGCTGTAAAGTCAAAGCTATTGGCTTTGGAGACGTGTGGTCATTTCTGCTAGGAGAGAGCACCAGGGGGCCTACATGTCAGGGCAGGAGTAGAAAGGAACTGGTTGTTGTGCCAAGACTTTCTTGGTAATCCAAGAATTTCACCCACAAAAAATGCTAAATGAGTTCAAACTATAGTCCAGAGGGGCCCTGGCGTCCTCAAGCCATAAACAGAGAAAATAATCTGATAAAAAGCCACGTTTCTGGTAGGCTTGGAGGAACACTACATGCTTAGTATATTGGAGCGGGAATCGACATGGCTGGGCACAGGTCTCTGGGGCCGATGCACTGCAGGCTGATTAAATTTTTTACTCCTGCTGGTGCATCATTATCCGCCTGACCCGAATACCCCATTAGTGACTTCTTCCCAAAAAGAGTGGGGCACTCATTCCTCATCTGGCTCCGCCTGGCCTTCAGCAATGATGCTTGGGCCAAAGGTTTCAGTGCTGGGTGCTGGCAGGGTGGTCCCCAGGTTTGGGTACCCGTGTGGGCGACCTGGCTCTCTTGCAGGCAGGGAGAGCACCGGGCTCCTGCTGCCTCCTGAAGGAAAGAGCTCGGCACCTTGGGAGGTGTGGCCCAGGGCCTTCATTCTGATGTTATTTTGTTCCCTGATTTTGGAAGGAGCAATGGAAACAATTAGGTCTCTTAATTTCTCTGAGGCAAGATCCAAATACAGAAAAGAATACATCTCCTAGGCAGGGAGAAGCGGGGAATTAACTGCCTTTTTTTGGATGAGATCAGAGAAAGCTGATTTATGAAGCAAAGAGAAAGCAAAGTGCTTTTATGGGTAAAATGTTCCCTGCTTATTTCCTTTCTGTCAGACTACGTTCCTCCCACGCTTCTGGCTGTGAGCTCGCTCCTTGGAAGCCTGTTTAAGCATTTCAGCATGTGCTGATTTAACTGGGCACGGATTCTGACAGATCTTTGCAAATAACATCACAGGAGTTGCTAGAGGTGACTGCCTAATGCCGACCCAGGGCACGTTCAGGAGGACAAGGCTGGCAAACAGAAACCCAGCCAGCCCTGTGCGCTTGCAGCCTCTCCCAGAGCACCTCTGAACACCAGACTCTTGGGAGATACCCCCCGCCGTCCGACGAAATGAGATGCATCTCACGACCTGCTCTTTCTGCAAGGCCGGTCTACCGGAGAGAGGGTCAAGAGCTGGAGTCTCACGAAGAACGGGGGCGTTTGGTTACAGCTCAGGCAGAGCGATGGAAAGCAGAACAGGAGAGAAATTCAAGAGGGTGGGTGGGGAATGAGAACATTTCTGCAATTGAATTTCCACACACGGGGCTTTCAGCTCCTGCCAATGTACATATAGGACGGGATGAACTCAGGGGAACTCAGAGAGGCTTATGCCTGCTAAGGGAGACTGGAGCAAGCAACCGATGTTGAATTATGGGGTACCAGACTTACATCTGGGGCATCTTAAATGTTGATGGTCGGGCCCTGCTGTCTGCCCTGGCAGTGTGCTTCCTAGTGACAAAGATGTCCAACCACGGTAGGTCCAGGACCTCACAGACCTAGCTGTGAGGTGTGACGCGTCTGCTGTGTCCATACGTCCCACCCACGCAAGTAGAGCCCGGTTTTCGCTTAGATAGGTGCAAGCATTAATATTGTCTACACCGCCCAGAGGAACCACAAATAAAGCCACATTGGTGATCTGTGGAGCACGAAGATGGAGCAGTTCAACGCATGGATACAGTGTGTTTTGCACACCCGCCAGACCATTCTGCAGGGTGGCTGAAAGGTTTTGGTATGAGTGGCTGTTGCTTCTGCTCAGGTACCACCCTGTTGATGAGATGTCACCCAGAAAGGACCCCAGAGCACCCACAAGGACATTGTAAGGTTCATGGATAGGAGCCATCTAACACTTGACACACTGTCACAGAATAAAATTAGCAAAGGAGGTGAAATGAAATTATCCCACCATGAAGTCAGGCAAAACAGGAAAATAAAATTTAATAATAATGACGTAGAAAAGCCCCTGCACTCAGACCCCAAACTGCGGTAGGTTTANTGGCTCTCGCTTCCCTAATTAGGCTGCCCCCTTCTCTTCACAGGGCTCCAGACCTCTGCCATTCAGCAATAACAAGAATAACAAGAAACTCGTTATTTTACAACCTGGGCTGGGGAGGAGGGGGTGAGAGGGAGAAGATGGCTTTGTGATGTGCTGCTTGGAGGAAAACAAGCTCAGAAAAACCTGAGTCGAGGGAGGAGTTGCTCCCGTTAGCAAGACCTCGTCTGCTCTTAAACACAGTCTTGCCCCAGTACGTGCCTGCACTAGAAGTAACGCTACAAGGAACGGGGATTTGAGTTTTTTCCCTTTTTCTGCAGGCTCATTCCTGAAGGTTATTTTTCTTTATACCAATCATAGGTACGCGCACGCATTTTTACGTGAAAAGTAACCTTTAGGCACAGGGGGGACTGACCAAAGATGCGAGCTGTCTCTGCTGGTAACTTGGGAGGAGGAGGTGGCGGCGGTGGGATGCGCCATGTGTTAATGTGGTCTGCATTAGGCATTTGTCAGCGCCATGGCTCGCCTCGGGGAGGGCAGCAGCAGTGAGCCCGGTCTCAGCCTGGGTTTCCGGATTCACTTTTCCTCTTCGGGTGCCGACGCTGTGCACGCTCACCCGGCGGACGAGCGCGGCGGCGCCCCACGCATGCCAGGTGCCTGCCTCCCGTCCGCGACGCCCTCCCTGCCGCCATGCCGGCAGCCCCTACGCAAGGTTGCCATCTCTGTTCCGCATCCCGCACAGCCCTGGCTGGTGATCTCCTCTCTCGTGGCATCTCGGCAAACCTCCGCACCGGTAGATGTTCGTTTTACAAAGCTGCTGTGAGAACAAAAAAGGAAAAAAAAACCCTTTTCCCTATTTTATGCCCATGGAGCGAAGTTGGAGGGTGAGTGAGATGGGGGGTCCCTGACAGACTCCTCCGGGTTCCCCTTACAGGATCAAGCGATGATCTTTCCTCTGGCCGGCGTGCTTTCTCTAAATGTCACGTTGTGTAGCATCCTGCCCCAGAAGCAAGCGTGCCAAGTCAGCACGACCAAGCATGTGTTTAAGTGTTGTTCTGGATGAGGGGAAAAAAATTAAATGCTCACCACCTTGCAAAATCAGACCTTCCTTGAGCATTTGGAATGAATTTTGTCAAAACCAGCTTATCATCTCCATAAATTGTCCCAGATCCTCTCTGTTTTGCGGAGCTAAACATTTCAACATTTTATCCGCATTACCAATTAAACCATCTTTGCTCAATTTATGCCTCATTTAAATAACTTATTACATCAGATATATTTTTTTATAGTTTGGTTTTAAGTGTCTTTCTCATACTCTCTTTAAGACTTGTCTAAGTCTTTCAAGATGTTCTTTCAAGCCCTCAGACCAAATTAAAACATCATTCGCTGGAGCTTCAGCACTTAGCAGTTTCTCACAGATCTGGCAAACACTCTTTGAAATACCTCGGGAGAAGAACAGATGCCAAATAGTGTCTGTCTCAACTTACACATTGACATTTGCAAGCACGAATGTCCAAAGTTATGCCTCAAAAGTAGGTGCAGGCATGTAAGCAAGTGACCCTGATATTTTTCTGAGGTGACAAACGTCCTGCAACAATGTCCTGAAGGATTTATGATATCAATTATTTGGATTTTGCCTCCGAGCCTTTCTTACAAATGATGGGTCATATTGTTTTCTAAATTCGTGTTCATGCCTTAACTCAGTTACATCTGCTAATGGGTTCAGATTGTCCTGATTGTAAATAGACAAATATGTATCTGCTGGGACTGAGATTCACTGTGCCAAAACCCCTTTAAATCCTCTCTCTTCCTCCCACAAGAAAATCCAAAACCCCAAAACACTGAAAAAACTCCAGATTTAGAGCCAGGCAAATTGTTTCAGCTGAAACGTAGCTTTCTCATGGTAGGTTTTCTTTATGCCAAACCCCAAAAATTTGGGTCACTTGAAACATTTAGCAAATTCACATCAATTTGGCTGAATTGTTTTGACTGACAGAAAAGAAGCCCTGTCTGCGAGGGTGAGAAACACTCAACCTCTTGCTCACACCTTGGTCATTGTTTTGCAAGGCATCCCAGAAGATTCATCAGGCTTGGGAAAGATTGTTGTTTGGCCTTTGGTTGCGATCGGCTTTCTCCCACCAAGAAGCACGTAGCGAGGGCGCAGGCTGCAGAGAAGGTGTATTACAGCTCCGTGGACAGCCTGAGCTGGTGGAGCCTCTTCCAGCCCACAGAAACATTCAGCGTTTTCAGGACTTGGCCTTTTCCTGCTGGTAAAATACAGCTTTGCTTTTCCAGCTACCCTCGGCCTCCTGCCAGAAGGAGAGCTTGATGTTTTGTCTGCGCTGACCCTCCAGCCAGGGCTGGGAGATGTCTTGGCCACAGCAGGAAGGAAGAACCTGCCCCAGATCACACATCTGGTTTTACACCTCCTCTCACTTCTCTCATTTCAAGCAGAAGCACATGGCAGGTGTCTCTGCAAGCACAGTATATCTGCATTACACCAAGCGCATCCCCATTGCACTCAGAGGGGAGCCCAGGAGCTGCTTTCGAAGTCAGGCTTGCTGTCTATACGGAGAGTGGACACGGGAGCGTGGGAAGGACCTGGTGTGCCACGTGCTGGTCTGGAGGCATCAGCGTGGTTGCCCAGGGCCCGGTGGCTTAAAACCACAACGCATTTGCACCTACCCCGTGACACCGCACTGAAGCTGGGCAGCACAGCTAGCAAGACGCGCTCCCCCACAGCCACCGTCGCTCCTGTGTCAGTCACACGCTTTTAATTTACTCCTTAGTCCGCTCGTTAATTACGCGTTGCAGCCGTGTCTGAGCGGGCCAGCCGGGATCAGCTGCCGGAGCAACAGGCAGTCCCGGCCCGGCAGAGCTCGCACCTACCGGAGGGGGGGTATGGGAGAGCTTGGCTTCAGGCGACCGCAGGACTGGGCCAGGGTCGCCCGCACCGTGACGCCCACCACCCTCCTGTTCACACGCGTGAGCACAGCGGGGAGCGAGGAGCGCCCAGCTGGGAAAAGGCAATTTGCAGCTATTCTGAGCCGTGCTGGTTGGATCCCGCTTGTGAAAACAGAGAGAGACGTCCCTGGTCGCTATTGACTGGCACTGCTGGGACAGCACAGGCGACTTCATTTGTTGAGAGGGGGGAGATGGAGGAAAAAGCTCCAAGTTTTCACCCCACCCTCCTCTATCCCTGATGCCCTGGGGTGTATTGTCCCCCTTTGTCCCCGAGAAGCACGCGTGTCCGGTAGCACCATGGTTATTTTTAGGAGGGCTTGGCTGGCGTCCACAGTGGTGGTGGTTTTGGTGAGCCAGGAGAAGCAGACTTTTCTCTCTCTGCCTTTCAATGTTTGGAAACAGTGAGACTGCCAAGGCAGCCCGTCTCCTGCTCTGCACTTCCAGCCGCTGGAAAGTGAGAGTGAGCCCTGAAAAGCCTGGCAGGACAACCGGGAGAGCCTGCCAGGCAGCCAGCAGCACCCTGCCAACACCAGCGGCCCCTCGCTGCCACCAGCCAGGGAAAGCCGGGGCTGAGGGGGGATGGAGAAGGGGAAGCAGCAGTGGAGGGAGAGGCTGGAAAATTGCACGGGTCCCCTCAGGGAGAGGCTTTTCATTTCCTGCCCCTGACTCTCTGTGTGCTGTGTGGATGCAACCGGGGAGGGGGGCAGTGCCCCACGGCTCCGACAGCACGGAGGCTGGAACAGGGGGAGGTGAGGAAGGGAAAAGTGCAGGCAGCAGCCCGTACAGGATTTCTGGTACATGAGTTTGAGACCTGGTCAGTCTTGCTCAGGGGAGGGAGACTGCTGCCATCAGCCAGGCTTGGAGATCAGAGCAATTTGCAAGTGACAGTGTGGCTGGCCTAGGCTGGGGCACTTGTGGGGTTCTCCTGGCCTCCCGACCCCTGGTTTGGCCATCCCTGGTGAGAAGGGACCAAGGCATCCCTCAGTGGGTCAGAAACGAAGGGGCAAAGGATTGCAGTACCAAGGGGTGTTGCAGACTGAGAGCAAGGAGCATGGGCTGTGGGCAGTCCAGCACCTGGATAATGGCGGAGGAGATCTTTATCCACAGTGGAGCAAAGAGCAAGTCTAACACAGCCAGCAGCCCGCTCAACCAGTTGACACTGATGTTGCTATTTTTTTTGCCAGACACTTGAATCTCACCTCTGAATGAAAGCAAATCTTTTATTAAAAAAAAAAAACAACCCAAAAAAAACCAAAAACCAAAGGAGCATGTGTGACCACTTTTTACCACAGCACTGCTGATACCCCGTGCCACAGCAGGGAGCAGCCGGGCCACCAGCAAGGTAGCTGGGACTGAGGGACAAGTCTTTCCGAATCTTTGGCATCCGTTTCACTGCACAGACACTTGTGGCAAGCGCACGCCATTGGGCCGGTAGCCTCTCCTCTCCCAGCTGCATGCCAGGACAGCGGGCCCAGGGCAGCAGGATGGAGCCTCCTCTTCCTGTCAGAGCCCCACCATCCCTGGCTCTGAGCCGTGCTGCTGCCGAAAAGGCGAAGGGCTCCAGTTTACAAAGGGGAGGGAGGAGGAAAAGAGGAGGTGCAAGCGTGCGTGTGTGTGTGTATGTGTGTGTGTGTTGGGGGGCGATGGAGACGTCGGAGAAGAACAGACCAGCTTTCAGAGTTTGGCTAACACCCTCTCCAGCCTCTTACTCAGCATACGCAAGGTCCCATGATCTGAGTAGCAGCCCCTCTCATGCCATTGTGTGCCTGACCTGCTTAAATAAACGGTGTTATTTTAAGCAAGGGCAGTCGAGCATTTGCTGAAGGTCCTTATCTTTCTCGCTCCTTTTCTCTCGTCCTCCTTCTCCCCCCCCTTTCCCGCTGCTTCAGTTTCCCCTCCCACCCCACTTTCCTTTACACAGCGGGATTAATCCATCAAACCGAACGTGGGGGAGGAGGAGGGGCAATGAGCCCGCACTCCAGTGAGCACTGAAGAGGCCCCCATTCATGGGTCAACAAAACCAGGGAGGACTCTTGGACTTAATCAGCCAAGGAGCGCTCCAGCCCTGGAGACAATTAACATCAAAGCAATGCAGGAGAAAGAGGAGACGGGACAGCCAGGAAGCCTGGAAACCCACGTACAAATCCCAATTAAAAAGGAAGGGAGGTTAGGAAGGAAGCGACACGAGGGAGGATGCTCGGTGGCGTGCGAGAGGAGACGATCCGTGGCTGCCTTCGGGAGTGGGAAACTGAGGTGCGAGGAAGAGGAAGGACTTGCTCAAGGCTGACGTGTGGGGCAGCAGTGTGGCCTCACTGGGGGCAGAGTCCTGGTGTCCCAGCTTCTGCCCAAACCCTCTTACTGAGGCTGCCCTGGGGTCGGATCCCGCACCGCCAGTGACTGGGGCACATATCCCTTACGCCAGCTGAAGTTTTACGATCATCAGTGGGACTGGGATTAACAAGCAGCATGTGGCAAGGTGTTGCTGGCCTCCCACACCTCGTTTGGAAGGCTGTTTCCAAAAGTCTTGTCATAGTATTGTCCAGTCTTCAGAACTGAAAAAACTTAATAATACTTTATTATTACCTTTGGGCACCACATCAAAGACTGCATGCACCTAAGTATAATACTCACATCTTGCCTTTGTAACAGATGGTCACTTGACTGCTAATGTAAACTGGCAGCAGTCCCGCTCAGTTTTGGGGAGCAGCAGGGGCTCCGCGGCAAGAGCCCAGGGCTCAGGCTGGATTGCTCCTGGGGAGGGACAGCCAAGCCTGGAAACCATCCTTGCGCTGGAGCTTGGGGTTTATTTGCAGCTTTCTTTTGGAAATAAAAGCAGCAGATGAAGTTATAGGGAAAGAGGGAGCAGCTCCTGCCTCTGTGGCTGGGGGCCCCCACACGCATGAGTGCGCTGAACCATAACGAAGGGGGTGACACACTGCTAAGGGGAAGGGTAATGGTGAAGGAGGCTGCAGGGCAATTTTCCAAAACTCTTGCTGCACGCTTCCCCCCTTCGTGGGCCTCACTCTGCAGAGATCTTTCCACACCTCGGGAGCACCACGAGGAAATGTTCGGCTGCTAGTGAGCTGTTTCAGTTGCAATTTACCATCTTCTTGAGTTACCATGGGGACTTGAATGGAAAATCAGCCCCATGCCGCAGCTTGCCAGCGTATTCCCTCTTTTTTGGCCCTAGACTGCTCAGACGTCTTCTCCCCAGAGCTCTGCAACAGGTAGTGCTGTCGCCAGCCTGTAGCTCCAGCTACTGCTGTGATGACACCACGTTAAAGTATCACCTACAATGAGGTCTGCATTACATCCCCTACCATCCCATTAACACTGGAATGAGCCCTCCTGGAGGGAGCGGGGTCTGTGGGCACTGCCCAGTTAAACCCTGGCACCGCAGGTCCGCAGTGAGCAGAAGACATGGTATGCTCAGACACTGCCTCTCTTCCCAGTGACCCCTCCATCAGCGTTTTCCCTGCCTGCACTTGCCTGTTTCAACCAGCAAAATCTCCAGGACTGGGACTTTCTCCTACGGTGGGAAAGTATATATCCTTGGAAGTCAAAGGCTGGCACCATGATCCCACTTGTCTAAAATATGTATGGGGAGGGGGTTCTGGGGCATCATGATGGTTAGGCTTAACTCCTGATTGGGGGAACGGTGGGTTTCTGGCTCATGGTTTTTGAAGAAACCATTTAGAGGTACAATTCCATTAAGGACAGTGAACAGAAACCAGGGAAAATGGAGTACGAAGACTAGGAAAAGCTGTGCAAAAATGCTGCCAACATGAGCTACCTCTTCTAGTTGAAAGATGAGTTTCATATAAAGAGGGGAAGAAGAAAAACTTATTGCATTGCTAGCTAGGGCAATGAAGCACTATGTTTCCATACCAGCATTTACCCCAGAGTATGTCACCCAATTCAGAATAACTTTTGGAGCATTTTGAAAAGCTTTTATTAAGTTTTTCAATGTAAATATGGTAGGCTCCAGCTTTCTATATGCTCAAAGCACTGATCAACACAAGCCTCGCTGTTCAGGGGCAGACAGTTGACAAGTTTCCCTGATGTTGATCTCCAAAGCTTTGAAGCACAAGACCAAGCAGTGTACCAGATCCTGCAGGAGCAAGGGCTCCTCCAAGATAGGTTGGGGCCACAGAGGCAGCAGGGCATCGGTCATGTCCCGCTGTCTCGTGAACATGTAGGTGGAAGCCTAGGCAGGTCCATGCAGCCAGTTATTACCCACAGGAGAAAGGGCGACTTGAAAGCACTCCCCATTTCACACCACTACAATTTCCCATCCTGGGGGTTGCTCTGGCAGGATTTGGCTGCTCTGGCCCAGTTTGGTAGCCATGCAGCAGCTCTGTACAGGTGGGTTCATGCCTCGGTGGTTGTCACCACCGTGGGCAAACCAGTGGCAGACAGACAGGCGAGGAGGAGGCGAGGGAGCACCAGCCAGCAGGAACAGCTCTCGGTGTATCAGTTACATCTTAATTGCGGCTGTCTGGTCGTAAGGAAGAACAGGAAGGGGAGCAGAGGGCCAGCCTTGGCTTTTGTTTCATGCACTGAACTTTTGGGCTCCTCTTTCCTTTCTTCCACCCACCCTCTTTTGCTCAGATAGAGCCACCCACATGCCTGCACCACGCTTTCTCTTGATTTCTTGTTTTGTCCTGTCATGGCTCTTCTCCAAGGGCTTGGAGAATTTCTTGAAAAAGGAAAAGAGGGAGCTGGGGTTGCGTAGAGGTAAAACATTGTGCAACGCATTCCTTCACCTTCTTCCTCCTCCTCCTCTTCCTCCTCCTCCTCTGCGTGGTCTCCTGAGCATCCCTCCCTTTTCCTCAGCAGGTACCTGTGGAAAGTGACCCTGTCAACAAAACCCCAGCAGGATCAGCCTTTGGTCTTGCTCGAGCAGCTGGTTCCCATTAAATGTTCTCAATCACGGAGAATTCTTTCTCTCTCATCTGAAATATTTTATTATTGCTTTTCCTTTCTTTCAGTTTCCTAAGGAGAATGGGGAGGGGGGGGCGGGGGTAGATTATGTGTGTATGTGCAGTGAACTAAAGAAAGGGAATTTAGAGCTCGATCTTATTGTGCCCATGTGGAAGGCTGTACATTAGCCAGCTGCTCTAACATTTACTCCCTCTTAGCATGCACTGAATTATTCCTCATCTTTTCATTCCCCCACTGCCTCAGGTAGAGCCCCTGAGGATGAGAAAGGCCACTGTTTCTCTGAGTATGAGCCCCTCCATCTACTTAGCTGTAACTAAACCAGGCCAGGATTTAAAATGGGTTGGGTGACCCATGGCGGGAGGCTGAGAGCAGTAAGTATGAGCAGTTGAGAGCTGTGGCATTCTGGTTTTGGAGGATGAGCGGAACTATTTGGTTGGCACCCTCTCTCCTGAACCAACAGTGTAAGACCCCTGTCTGGTGACACATGTAAGACCAGTGTCTGGGCTCTGCCTAAACCCAGTGAGGACAAGTCAGTCCATCCAGAAGGGGACTAGTCCCAGCATAAGCTCCTCCAGTGACATCAGCCCGGGGAAGCTGAACGTGGGGGTCTCACCAAGGGTCAGGCGCTGTACATGTCCATCCACCCCCCACCCTCAGTCATGCTAACCTGCCTCGTGGCTCATGAGCCCTGGCAGAGGCTGCCCCAGCTCTGCTGGCCAGCTCTCCTGAGGGACAGGGACTGGCCGTCCCTTGCTATCTATCTATCCCTGGCTGCTTCTAACACTGGGCTGAACACATATAAGCCCGGGTGGACCAGGTGAGATTGTCAAAATTTGCCACAGGCTACCAGCACTCTCTCCATTGGGAGACGATGAAATGAAGGGTGGGCACTAACAAGGAGGCACGTGTTTTTGGGTGGCTAGCAGCCATGGTGGGAGTTCTTCTCCTTAAGAAGAGAAGGGGGTACATAACTGCATCAAACAACCATTTTGCTGAGACTGGCTCCTGCCCTGAATGGCTTGTTGCAGAGCTGCCATGGCCCAAAATGACAGAAAGGGTTATGCAAATTTTCCCTGGCAATTGTTCAACCTCTATTGCCTTCGAAAAGACAAAGACGACGTAAAGCCCCCTGCTTTCTAATGAGCAAATGCCTGCACTTGGTTTCTCCTCTGGAATTTCAGCTCTTTGCCTCTGCTATTTGTTTCTGCCCTGCTGCCGGGCTGTGGCCTGGTGCAATGCCTGCAATATTGCTCCTGGGACACGAGACACGTTTCTCCTCACAGCCCGTTAGCAGGAACCATCATATCATCTTCAGCCATCTGAGAAAGTATCCTCCTCATCTCCTTGCCTGCAAATGGCTTGCAAACAGCTTCTCCACAGGGCTGGATGGCAAAGGATCCTGCAGCTCTCCTGCCTTAACATGGACATATGAGAAAGAAATCAATCCCGGGTGCTTCGCCATAGGGATGTAGCACTGGAAGGGATCTCCTATTTTACCACGTCTTGTCCCTTGCTATTGTCAGCAATCACATCGTGCAATCTTTCGCACAAATGTGAAGCTCCAAACAATCCTAACAAGTTTTAAGATTCTCCCACTACCCCAATTAGTAGGCTCTTCCAGAACTTGACAGCTCTCAGGCTTAAACCATTCTTCTTATTTCCAGTCTCAATTTATCCCTGGCTGGAGCATGCCCACTTGTTCTTGTGCCAACATTGTTCCAAGGCTTAAATAGCTCTGCTCCCTCCCTGGTGCTTATCCCTCTGATGTGTTTACCAAGAATAATCATATCCATTCTGAGCCTGCATTTCGCTGGGCAAAATAAATCAATAGTCTCCTGCCCTGCGATAGGCACTCTCTTACCCTGACCATCCTGCTAGCCTTTGTCTGCATCCCCTCTCTTCTTAATTCTTGCAGATGGCAAGAACTGCACGGAGACCATTCTCCATCATCTGTGCTCCGAGTGGGGTCCTGAGCAGCCCTTGGATTTTTGCTCATGGCCCAGTGGCCATGAGAAGGTCTGAGCGTGGGGATTTTTATAGGCACAAACTGCTTTTTCCAGTGGATTCTGTTTTCGACCCTTAAGTGTTGGGCAGAGTAGTGCCTCGTCTCGGGGCTGCTAAGGAGCCAGCAGCCCCACGCTGCGCTGAAGCCATCATTGCTCGGCTGCTGGTAAAGCATGTGAGAATCGCTTGCAGAACCATGGGTATAAAGTTAGCCTTGAGGTTTTGACTCATTTGGTGGCACTAGCTGTTAAAGTTGGCTCTCCAGATTTCCCAGCGTAGCGAGGCACCCTGAGGTGTATCACTGGATAGCTTTAGCAGAAGGTTTTGTTTATCTGGTGGTTTTCTTACACAGCAAGAGGTCCACGTACATTTTTCCTGTGATGCCTTCCTGGACACTCTGAATTCCTGTCAACAGGATATTGAGAGGCCCAAATAAAATTATATAAGTGTGGATGTGCTTTTTACATAATTTAGTATGTATCTGACCCTCTACCTTGTGCACAACACTTAATTTTTCTCTTTATGAAAGGTGTGCAGACTACAGATGACAGATTTTAGGCTGGGAGACACTGCAGCAGAAAGAAACAAATAGATCTCCTTTTCAGTTAAGCCAAACCTGGGCTTCAGAAAAAAGCAAGCCAGCTTCAATTCCTCAAAGTGTAGGAATTCAGCCATGAATTCCTATTTTTTTTTAACTCTGTGACTCAACCCTTCTGCACAATATACTCTATTAGTACCATGCCCTTTAGATTTGTGAAAGGCAAGCAGCTGTAGAAGTACGGTGCAATATTACTTTAGGAAGTGGCATCTGAAGAAATGACTAGCCGAAAGGGAGAGACACATGGGCTGCGGTCCTTGGGGGCAGAGTCTTCCCCTGGAGGCCTCTCACCAGCTCTTGCTTGGCAGACTTGCATTATTCTTCTCACTTTTACAAGGGTGATAGAAAGAAATCCCCTTTTTCCCCTCGACATATCTTATTTTGGCCTGCAATGGACCTTTCTGGGTAGATGTCTCCAGGTCTGCAAACTTACGTATCACTACGTGTCAGAGATTCAGAAATATGATACTGGGAGAGAGGTGTTGAAAGACACCCCTCTTTCTGCACCCTTTCTGTCACCTGCAAAGTTAGAGAAATTTTTCCCTACTGATAGCTGTCCATCACTTTCATTCAATTCTGCTTTGTACATCTGTAACACCAGTTCTTGTGTCTCGGCCAAAATTGTATCTTCTGACTTTGCTGGGTCCCAGGATCTCAGCAAACACCGCGTGGCATAGGAGCAGCGCAGCACAGAGATCTGCCTCTTGATGGACTGACACCCTGCCTGAGAAAACGGGACTCTCTGACAGAGCACCTGTGGCCCAGACTGGTTCGGGTGCTTCCCGGTGCCAGGCAAGTGCTGGTGTTGTACCACGGCAGGAAACAGACTCAAAAACCTAAATGGCTTCTTTTTTCCCCCCTAAAGTCTTTTGTTCCTGAAACCAAAGCACAGTAAATCAAGGGGTTCTGCCTTAAATGAATGTGAAGTGCTCTTTATTATAAAAAACACCAAACCAACAACCCCCAAAACAACCAAATCCCCGAGTCCCCAAAAGGAAGAGGAGGAGGAAAAGATTGGACCTCAGAGAGGATTCATAAATCACATTGCAATGGACCTGGTACAGATGTTCCTGCATTCAGCCCACCAGGCAAAGCGCAGCACCATAATGGGACTGACAGGCCACGTGTGAAAGCAGACAGAACACAGCTGACTTGGAGGAGATGTGCTCTCTCTGGAACATATAACTCATGCTTGGTCCCTGCCCTGGCCTCCCTTGGTCCCTCCTGCCAAAAAATAAACAAGCCAGATCAAACCTGTCATAGTCTGGAAGTCTTCAGCTATCCCTTTATTTTAACGTGGTGTGCATGGTCTGGTCTCCCAGCACTTAACACTATCCCAGCCTAAAAACTGGCACAGAACTGAAAAACTGTTCATTCTCCAGTTCTTGGACTGTGGTTTCCCACCTGGCTGCTCGGCGGGGAGTGTCCTGGCCCCAGGCAGCAAGAAACTGAGAGGAGGGGAAGGAAAGGGCCAGGAATTTCTCCACAACCAGATCTTTTCCAGATCTTTAATTTTTTTTTTGAGGGGACTCCTTACTGAGTTGCGCAGGAAGCCCCAGCACTGCAGTACACCATGTCTGGAAGACCATCGCAGAGGGCTGCTGCTCTGCCTGCACACCGACCACAGGCGCAAGGGCACGGTTAGTCCCAAAATCCTCAATCCCAAAACGCCCTCATTCACACCTAAGTGTTTTGCAGCTCTTTTCCTAGTTCTCCAAGCAGCCAGAAGGTCACAGATGATAGAAGAAATCAGCTCACGTGTCACCAAGCGGCCATGCCCTCCATTTGGGAACAAGGGAAGGAGGTGGCAGGTGAAGTATAAAGCCAGTGTTTTCTGTGGTTTGCCTCGGAAAATGACTTGTCCTAGTGTACTTCAGAAGCCTGAAATGCTGCTGTTGTCAGAAACAGCCTCAGGGTCATTAGGATTTCCCTCAGTGTCCTCTGGTGGGTACCCACAGCAACAAGACTGGAAAGAAGCTAAATCTAGGTCTTACCTGTGCTGCAACGAGCTGCACAGCAACTACACTGTTGTTTTCTGTGCACCCAGGTACCCATCTGCCAGTATCCCAGGGCCGTGGTGAGCGCGGAGACAGGCAGCCTCCTTGCCTTTGGCCCCCGAGAGGCACAGAAGCAGGCAAGCATCACGTGATTTGGGTATGCCAGTGTGGGGTATGTTGGTTTTCTTTTCTTTCCTTCTCTTTTCTTCTTTTTCCTTTGATTTGTCCTCATTTCAGGAAGAAGGAATCACTCTCATTAGGACTGTTCTGTCCTTTGTGTAAGGGGAGGAACAAGACCCATCAGGAATTCCAACAGGCTTTGGGGCAGCCAACACCTGGGTGGTGCATTGTGTTTCAGATCATCTCCAAAAATAACCAGGACCACGAAAGGGGAAAAAATTAATAAGGATAATTAACTGGCTTCCATCTCCAAGTGCTTTGGAGACATGAGCTAATCAGTCTGTAGGCACATACAAGCACACACAATGTCTGTAATTAGTTTGCTCTTCTACTTCCTTACCTCTTCCCCCAGCAGACTGCCCACTGAGATCCCTATCAGACAGAACAGGTCTCTTTCTACCCCTTCTGCAGAGGCCCGTCAGTCTTGCCTCTGCCCAAAGTGAACCTTCTCTCTGTCAGTCTGTCTGTCTGTCTGTCTGCTTCCCTCCCCTGCTGGCCACGATCAGATTTCACTAAATGAATCACAGTCTAGTGGAAACTCCCCCTGATCTTTGCCAAGAATTACAAAGTTGATGAAAATGGGACTCGCAGCCAAAGGGAGTTTAGCACAGCTCCTTACTGGTTCCAACCAACTGGGTTCCCATTGCAGTTGGTTTCTTCTGGTTGTCCTGTTTCTGCTTTCAGCCTGGCACCTTTTCTCCACCTAGAGTGTGTTTCCCAGGCTTATCACGTTGATTACTAGATGCTGCACCACAGCTCTGGGGCCGTCCTGGCAGCTATGGGTTGTTCGATTGTTTCCTTCCACCAAGGTATTCCCCGTTTGCTTTTTTTTTTCTTTTTTTTTTTTCAGTGAAGAGGACCCATTGAGGCCAAGTGTCCATCTATCCAGATCACCAGTGTTGGTTTAAACATCTTCTCTGTTCCCAGTTGGAATTTATTTTCTGGTACAGCCCTGTGGTTGAACCTTATGTCCCTCTCTGACAGCTTCATGGCTCTGCTGGTTTCGACAAATGGTCTAGCAGAGCAGGTACCCTCTGACTGAGAGCCATGAGTCCTCTTCCAGATGGGGCCTGGACTCTTTGTGGAACCCTAGGCAATGTTACTTTACTTCTCTGAGCCTCATTGTCTCCACCAGTAAAACAAGTGCAGTAAACTCTCTTTTGTAAATGCTTTGGGGAAGACACTGGATTTAGTGCTGGAGGAGTATCTCATGACAGAGAGGAACCACTGTCTGGTCTCCTGGGGCCCTCCACTACACAGAAAGGAGGTTGCTTCATGTCACCCTCAAGTTAACCCCCAAGGGCTTAGTAACAATCTTTTCCTGAGGCTGAGATGCTGAAGCAGAGGTCCTGGGGGCTGTAGCACTGGAGGGCTTCAGATTTTCAGCCCAGACCAAGCTGGGGTGGCAGATCACTTTGAAGAGTTACTGAGAGACAAAAGCCCTGGTGCTGTCAGCCTTAGTATTTCCTCATTCCATCAGGAATGTGCTACGGAGTGTCACCATGGCCCTGCAGAAGAGGCCCAATCGGACTTCTGGCTACTTGTGCACTTTGCCCAAGTCTCTTTGTGTTGGTGTTGTCCACACATCCAAAAACAGACCTGCACCTCAGGCAATTTCTGGGAACCTATTTGTCGTGGCTTAACCCCAACCAGCAACTAAGCCCCACGCAGCCACTTGCTCACTCACCCATGGTGTGGTGGGGCAGAGAATCCGAAGAGTAAAAGTGAGAAAGACAGTTTAACAGGTAAAGCAAAATCTGTGCACGCAAGCAAAGCAAAACAAGGAATTCATTCACCACCTCCTGTGTGCGGGCAGGTGTTCAGCCATCCCCAGGAAAGCAGGGCTTCGGCATGCGTAACGGTTAATTGGGAAGACAAACACCATCACTCTGAATGTCTCCCAGCTTTAGATGCTGAGTGTGATGCCATATGGTATGGAATATCCCTCTGGTCA
>VWZZ01005584.1:121824-135191 GCA_013399095.1 Psophia crepitans
CTGGAACAGGCTGCCCAGAGAGGTTGTGGAGTCTCCTTCTCTGGAGACATTCAAAACTCGACTGGACACGTTCCTGAGTGATGTAGTCTAGGTGGCCCTGCCTTGGCAGGGGAGTTGGACTAGACGATCTTTCAAGGTCCCTTCCAACCTCTACGATTCTGTGATTCTGTGATCTCCAAGGCTCTTTCTTTTCTTATCCTACCTGCTCTCACCTCCCCACCCCTTTCCCTCTTATTTTCTCTCCTCTCCACCTCCAATCTACACCCAATCACCCCAGCTGGCTCCTCTTCTCCTGGAGGCCACCAGGAATATGTGACAGATGCCCCAGATCAACAAGGAGCAGCAGCTCAGACTCATGCCCCAGCTCCCAGCTCTCCTCTCCCAGCTCTGCATCAGGAAAGCTTAAGCCCCAGCTGGTCCAGGAGCTGGTGAACCCTGGGTGTACCACAGCTCTGCCTTGCTGTCCCACCGCATAAGCCTCACCTCCAGCTGTGGGGAGCAGCCCCCACGGCAGGCATGGGGACTCCACCAGGAGAAGGCAATGTCTCTGCCATCCCACACACGACCACCTCGCCTTGGGGGACAACCACAAGCCCTTATCAGAATTCAGCCCCTTGCTGGGAGGAGGAGGGATCGTTTCCCTTTCTGGGTCTCCCTGCTCTCCTTCTAACCCTCTGCTCTCTCCTTCCCTCTCATCCATTTCCTTTGACACTGGTCCCAGGCCCACTGCCAAGTCTCAGATCCATTAGCGAGGTGCCTTGCTGACTGAAACACAAATCAGGACGGATCCGGGTGCAATTAGTAGCTTCTAGCACCTCATCTGGAAGGCATTAGCTTGGCTTTCGGGGGAGGGGGTTATGGGTTGGGAGGAGAAGAGAGAAATAAGAGGGAATGGATATAGATGCCAAACAGAATAAATAAGCTATTTCTACCACTTTTCGGAACCACCATCTAGCATCTGACAGCAACATACAAACAGATGTGCAACAGCCATTTGTGGGGGACATAGTTACTGTACCAAGTTGGTGTGACCCATAGACCTTCCCTCTCAGGAGGATGTGGTTATCAGGTCCGAGAAGGTACCAAGATGTCATGAAGGTGTGCAGTTAACCACAGCTTGCAAGTGATGTCCCTCCTGGTTTTCCCTCACAAACCAAGGCTTGTGGTTATGGTGTCTGTAAGTGCAGTTTGGTCTAGCTTGCCCTCCTTTTCCTTTGGTGCTCTGCTCTATCTGGCTCCCAGTGCACTAAAATCCCTAACAACATGATGATGTGGTATCGGTCTTACACGTGAAGAACCAAGATAGACTAGCACATATTAGTTATGATGGCACATACGTGTGTTGCAGACACAAGCCCCAGACTATAGTTCCCAACAACCCAGGACCTGGTACAAAATATATTTTCCTTAGTTTTCTCCATCCAGCTTTGTAGATATCTTTGAGGAAAACCCTGGTATTACTCTGAGCAGGGACAGAAGCCATCCTTGCTCCCTTGCCAGCTCGGTCTACAGCCAGGGCGCGTGGATGCACAGGAGGCTTTGACTGTTGGGCAGCCACAATCCCAAGCTAACGGGACAGAGCAAACATACTCGTAGTGGGGTCTTGGTGTTCCCAGAAAGGTCCTGCTCTTTCATGAGCACGATGGCACTGTCACAGAGCATGTCTTTGAGGGATTAAGGCATTGCTGACTGTTAGAGAAGGTGCCTGTCAGAGTGAGTTTGAAAGCATCCTTGTGCTGGCAACCCGTACACTTGTTTCCCCTCGCCTCTGCAGAAAAACAGGCAGTGCATTGTCCTTTAATTTGTCCTGCTTTCCCTGCCTCATGAAACGGGCCGGAGCCAGCCTGTTCATTCCCTCTGCTTTTCCTTTCTGCAAGGTCTCTGCTTTGGGGAGGAGGCAGGGTGGGAGTGGGGGAGCCGGGGGGCTGTCCTGGGTCCCTCTGTGCTGGCGGAGCAGTCTGCTGGGAAGCAGGACCCCGAGGGCTACGGGGACCTGCTGGCAGCAGGTGGCTGGCATGCCTCGGAAATGGCGCATGTCGAGCTGGGAGCAGTCAGGGGAAAAACCAAACACCGATCGCAGTCTCCTTGTGTGGGAGAGCCCACTAGCCGGCAAAGCAAGAGGGGCCAGCTTTTATTTATTCGTCCCAGTACCCAGATGCCAGATCCCCCTCACCATAGCACGCACAGGCCATTCCACTTCCCAGGGCCACCTGCTGATGGCCAGGGGCTGGGGAAGCCAAGGCTTCCTCTGAGGCAGTGATCTCATATTATTCCTGTGCAGGCAGCAGCTGGAAGTAGCTGGAAACATCTCTAAGAGTAATTTTTCCTATACCGGCTGTTGCCAGATGATGGTCTGTGAAGCCCTGCTGGTTAGTGAGCTCATAGAAAGTGACCTGCACCTGGCTTCAGGGGCCAGCCACCTTCTGAAGATTTCCAGTCCTGAAACCGTGGTGACATAGGTGGGGGAGCGCTTGGGAGAAATGCTGAGGGATGATAATATTTGTTCATTCAAAGAGTTAGGGATGTGTCGTTATATTCTGTGCTCTCTGTTGTTTTCCTCCTGGTAGATACATGTACGTCATGGTACTGGTGACCATGTGGTCACCAAAGGTGCTGGTAATTTATCCTGCCAAGAGAAATGGGACTGGCAATGGATGATGTTAGGATAGCTTAGTAGGAGAGTGAAGTGGCTGGAGGGACCCTGTGCAACCGTGCTCTCTGCTTTTGGTACAAGGAGGCAGAAATGCAAGGCACAAGAGAAAGCCTGCACCTCCTCTCACCCCATCCATGCCTCTCGCTAGCAAGCCATGGCAGGAAAAGTTGTAAATTTCCCAAAACCAGAGCCGCCCAAACACTTTCTGTGAGGGCAGATGCTGTGACATGCATCCTTTCAGCATCCTTGTTTATCCGCTCAGTGTGACAAGGAGGTGCCACTGCAGGCGGATACTCAATGCCTGGAGAAGCAAGGTGCAAAACCGCATCCATCCTCTGGTTGAGGAACACCAAGTAGGTGGGAGAGGGGCAGAAAGGGGGGAGAGGGTGTGCAATGAAGGGCTCCAGCCCTGCTGCCAGGGGGATTGCACCTGGTGCCTGGTGCTGCTGTGCAGGAGCAGGGGACAAGGGAGGCTGCATGCCCTGGGGGCCGCGGGAGCAAGCATCTGCTCTCCCTCCCGTTGCGAGTGGCTGTGCCTTGCCTACACGCTCAGAGGCAGGGGAGGACACCCGCACACGCTCTGCTGGTGGCTGCCTGCACGTACTCCGTTGTTTTCCAGGCTGGGGTGGGGGGAGAAGGCCTGGTTTCGGTTAAGCCCTCAGTCACACGAAGATGCCTTTCCTATTACTCTTTTGTTTTTCCTTCTAAGCAACGTTCTCATTTAACTCTTCCAACTCTGCCCCACAGTGTAGCTTGCCCTGCCTGGGGGCTGGCCCAGGGCAGAGGCAATTTAGGAGCAAGGCTGAACTGTTGGACTCCGGGGCTGGAAACCCGACAGCCCTGCAGAGGGGCTTTTTGAACCTCGGTGCATGGGCAGGATGACACCATTGAGAAGAGCTAGGAGGCCAGGATGAAGATACTCCAGTGGTGTAGTGCTGAGCATGGTAGAAATACCTAAAGAGTCAGTCATGGCATTATCATGACTGAATTTGGCTCCAGACTTCAAATCTGCAGAGAAGGAGTGGGGGAGGCGGAAAAGAAAACATGCAAAGGCCTTTTCAAAACCCAAGACCACAAGAAAAAACTTCCTATAAACAAATCAAATGGAAATATTTTTTTAGTTCTATAAACATTTCCCCTTGAAGCGTTCAACCCAAATATTGCATCACTGTGCTAAGACATAAACAAATCTTGCAGTGAAAGAGATGCACACCAACAATAGACTAGCCTGTTTGCCTTGTCCAGGCTGTGAGAAGTGCAAAAAATAAACAAACAGGGCAAAGAGTGACACGGAGGAGAGAGACGTCTGAGGAGTATTTGTCTGAATATTCAAGGGAGGGAGGACCACCACTCCTCCTCCCCCCAAATCCCAGTGAGGTTCAGTAAGGAAACTCAGCTCCTTCAGGGTCCTTAGAAAACCACAGCTCTGGCAGGTCATAGGGCACCAGGCAGATTTGTCTTTCAGAAAGCAAGGTAGCTTCTGTTTTTTCCCCAAATATATTATTAAAAAACCCCAACATATTTCACCTGAATATCTCTTGGGTATGGGTGTATTTATTTTTGTGGTGATTGTAATGATGGTAGCAAGAACTAAACTGGCCAAGCCGTGCTATGTTTTATACCGATGTCGTGCTTCCCGTGTGGGTAGCCCAGCCACTCGCCCATGGGAAGGTTGTTGCCCTCTGAGCAGCAGTTAGCAGGCTTTCAGCAGGAGGCAGCGGTTTGGGGCCTGGATTTCTGGTGGTTAAAATCTTCAGAGGCACTCTAGGAGGAAGAATTGGGCACCAGATTAGAAAATGAGAAGTTCCCCACAAGAAACACACCCCCAAGAAATTGAGGCATAAGGTGACACTGGAGACCTCAGGGCTGCCATTTGCTCCATCTTCCTGGGGTCTGGGTACCCCTAATCTGGCTCTACCGTCCCATTTTTCACATTTTTGGGATGTGCCATAGCCCTGCAAATGGAGTACCTCAGTGATGGTGCACGAAGAGACCTGCCTCCAGTCCCTCCTCTTGCTCCTGTGGCTGGGAGAGCACTGTCTCTGACTGGTAGAGGACAGCTGGACAAGGAAGGGCTGAGGTGGAGGCAGCTACAGAAGAAGGTGAGGGACGGGGTGGTGTTCACCACAGCATGGCTGCACTCGGCAATTTTGGTACTGCTGGGTATCGTGTTTAGAGTCACAGTACCATGCTGGGACCAATATTTGGCTCATTCCTCATACAGACACTGTGAGAGCTGCCAGGGATCTCCTGGCTTTGTCTCTCCCACTAAGAGAGAGATGAGGAGCTGCACATGTCACTGGTGGGAGGGGAATTCAGTCTCGTTCCAGTTCACGTGAAAGGCACTGTAGAAAGGGCCACCAAAAAAAAAAAAAAGCTTCTTAGCAGTTCAGTCTCACGGGAAAGTTTCACTACCAGAAAGCCAGTATAACTTGAAACCTCTCAGATAGATAAACTGTCTCTGTATTCTGCTGAGATGAAACAGAAATATGATTGTGCTTGATCCCTCAGCCGAGGTCACACTGCTCTGTCAATGCAACAAGCAGAAGCAGCTACGATGTCTGGTGACTTAGCGTGCTCCCTCCATGAATGCTTCTGGCACCTCCTGTGCTATGCATGGTCCTCACTCACGCTCAGCGACTCCGGCCTGGCTGCCTGCAGAGCTGTAGGGAACAGCAAACCTTCTGAGACCATTTGATCTCCCTAGACTCGAGACAAAAACTTCTCCATGCACGCTTTGGTCTTGAGAAAACGACTTCAGGTGCTGCTGCGGGAGCTGATTTATGAGGGAAGGCTGAAAGAATAAAGGGCCTCACACACTTCTCATGTTACATTGCATCCACGCTGGTGTGAATTCGGCGGCGTTTATGCCCAGCTAACTGAGGAAGAAATGGGCCCAGACCCAGTCTATCTGTCTGACCAACAGAGAGGATCAAAGACTTGTAAATGCTAAGCAAGGGTGGTCCAAAAATATTAGAATCTGAAGTAACGGGATGAACTATAATAGAGCAAAATTTAAATTGCAGAGAAAAGATTGCAGCCGACAGCGGTTCCCTAAGATGTTGTTCTGCCTTCCACAAGCAGCTTCTAGGTATGGCTTACATCAGCCAGGAGAGGGGATTAAATGGGGTTTGGGTTTTGCACGGTCTGGCACGCAGCAGGCAGACTAGATCGTGAGTATTTTGAGCGCTGATGGCTTGTAAGTCTTCAGAAGGTGGTCTGCAAGTGGATTACAGCATCCTTCTCCAAATTCCCGCCCATACGCTCACGCCTCACGCAATGTCTAACACATGCAGTCAAATGAAAGGCGACAAATAAAAGCAGCTGGCAGAAATGAAAAATGCAAAATTTCAAAGCTTAGCCTGATTTTTATTTGGCTAGAACTGCAGGCTGCTGCGTGGTATCGCTCCATGAAAGAATCTCTGGATTTCTTTTTTCTTCTCTGAATGGTTAGGTTTTTTCTTTGAATTAAAAAAGGATCAGAAACACTAAGCTATATAACCTTTTAAAATTCATCTAACCCTTGTTCTCAGAGACTGTAAATTCCTGAGCACCATGGCCTTGGTATCAGCTGTGCTTCTTTTTTTCTGAAAGGAGACCTGGTTCCTAAAGTTTCAAAGAAATGACTGGCAGGTGCTTTGCTGTCCTGCTTCTTAAAACGCAAGAGAAGCGTACGTGTGCACGGCCTAACGCTAAGACAAAACAGGGCACGGATACACAAAGGCACAGAGCTGGAAGAGCAGCTCTTTCTGCCTTTTGCACTGTCTCCAGGTTGCAGCAGGGTGAGAATATTCAGCAGAGGCATCATGTAAAAGTAGAGAGGAGAGAATTAAAAGGATCCTGCGGACAGGCAATGCATAGCCAGACCGACCTGCAGGGGAGGGACGTAAAATGGTTGAGAAGTCAGCGTCTGCAGGGGTTAACACTGGAGAACTGGGGATGTTGCTGGGGATGATATAAAAGGGTCACACAAGGAATAATGAACAAAAAAGGGAAATGGCAGGTTGGCAGCATAATGATGTTTTGGGAGATGTGTGTGTCTAACTCCCGTTTAGAAGAGAGCAGCAAGGAGCAGCCGTGTCTTGGGGCAGTGCCTCCTGCAGGCTCCCCCAGTTGGGCTGGCCACAGGGCTGTAGCTGGAAAAGGTAGGATTAGGGAGGGGATACACCTCTGACATTGCTTGGGAGGTCAGGAACGTCCTCTGGCCAGGTGGCCCTTCTGGGGAGAGGGGGATTATCCCGGGGTGCATCCTCGGGAGCTGAGGGCTCACACCAGCCCTCCTGTGGCCCCATGAGCTCTCGGCTGACCCTGGGGCACCGGGAAGCACCAGCTCGTGCGCGGGGCCAGGGGCTTCCCCAGGGGCTGAGCCCAGAGCGGGACCTGCCATCGCTGTGGGGGCTTCCCCGCGCTCCCCTTGGTGCCTGGCTGTCTCCAGGCCCCAGCCGCCAGGCTGGGATGTTGGTTAGCAGATTTTTTCCACGCTGTTTCTCCGGGATCCCTGACAGAGCCCATCAGAGCTGCCTTTTATCAGCACTGCACGCCTTAGTGAGCCTGTCATGACTCACACACAATGTGCTCTGTGCCGGATTAATCTGGACGGCTTTCATGCTCAGGATGTGGGCGACGGGCAAGGTGGGGGGGCACAGGGACAGATGCAGGGCTAGTGGGGGCCCAAGAGACTGGGGAACCCCAACCTTTTCACCTGATGAAGTTAAGGACTTGTTTGAGGGCTGTTTCAGAGGATGGAGTAGAACAAGGGATAGGCATTAGAAAGAAAGAAGAAAAGGCAACAGGTGTGTGGGAAAGTGGTGAAGGAGGAGAGATTATAGGTAAATAATAGGTGAATAAATGGACCACAACAAAGAGAGAATGTGATGTAAAGGGAGATCTGTGTGCCTTAAAATGTAAGCTCACTTGTTGATAGACATGACAGGTAGCTATTTCACATAGGTGTAATTACTCAGGGACTGCACCGCAGCTAAAAGGATCTTTTCAGCCTTCCGCATTAACCTGGAACACCTTTAAGATACCTCCCTATCTTGGCTATTGACGTCTGTAAACCCTCAATAATTTACTTCAGATTAAGGGAAGTAGTGAAAAGTGTGAAATCCTAAACCCAGTGAAGTCTGTGCTGATGGGAATAAGAGTCCCATTGACTACTGTACGACCAGGTTTCCATGCAGAGTCTCCACAGAGGAAACAAGTGGTTCATCTAACATGAGAAGAAACTAAATGCTTCTCTCAACAAAACTCTGCAAGCCTGGAAACAGAAAGCAGGGGAAGCAGATCAATAAAAGCCACCTAACCCAATACTGCACTAACCTCTCACACTCCCTGCTATGATTGCTAGCTGAAGGTGTGCACAGACCAAGAAAAAACCCCTGATTTTCCATGAGCTGGGGATGTTGCAGATGTGTCTGCATACAAGTAACGTGAATCCATATGCTAACACATTATCTGTGTTGCATATATACATATATATAGCTCCTCCAAATTGAGATTTACAATGTTAATTTGAAATTATCCATTCTATCTAGTGCGTTTTACCCACGAAAGCCCTATTTTCAGCACCTACTGCTTAAGTTCCCATCTCCACATGAAAGAGTGAACTACTTTATAACATCCTATCCTGTCTATCCACTGCACATACATCCCAAAGTTTCCAAATAATTTTCCATTCAAGGATTTGAATAAACTTGCCTGCTGCTGAAATGTCACCTTCTCTGGAGCAAAACACAACACCTATTTAATAGCACATAGCAAAATTGTGACAACAAAAGATGACGTGCACGGTCTTGTTTTTACGCCCTGTCCACCTGGGGAACATTTCTTATCATCGCTTTGAGACGGATTTTGGCGATGAACCCAAAGGCAGGAGGGCAGGTCCTATGAGAACTACCACTTTCTGTGCACGGCAGGTTCATGGTGCTCTTGTACCCAGCCTCAGGACTTCCCCCATCCAGCGCTGGCAGTGAGGTGTGTGGTCAGGATCACAAACGTGGTTGCATTGGTTTTCACTGCATGAGAAGCTTTAAACTGTAGAAGAGTTGTTGCTAAATTCTGAGGAAGAAAGCAGGATCCTAGGGGGAAAAAAAAGGCTATTTATTTAGAGCATATATCTGAGGTCCTTACTCAAGCAAAAGGTTTTACTCATTGCATTTGATCATTTCCAACAAACAAAACCTTTTCTTAAAGAGCCAGTCCTCTACCCAAAATGTTGCCTGACATTGTAAAACACTCCCCAAACACAAGGGTATTTCTCTGACTACTGATCCCTGAACATTTTGAGACAAGGAAACACATGGATCTGAACTGGGTCATTTCACAGACGTGGGAGACCACTGATTGTCCAAATAATTCATATCACCCCACTACAAACAGAACGGTAGTTCTTTACAACATCCCCTATAGATACGTAGAACAGAGCGGAGGCACAGCTGTACCCACATATAACACGTTTTATACCAAGATACCTATCACTGCGCAAAAGGGGAATGAGAGATCTCTTTGCAGAGATAAGTTTCTTTTCTATTGTTTTTCCTGTGTCTGAAATAGGAATTGTACCAGTAAAACCATCCTGTCGCCAACCCTTCTCCGACAGAAAGCAGAGCTAGCACCAGGTCACTGAGATTTATTTTATTTCACCATATATATATACGTTACCCCTTGGGGTGTGCAAAAGTACTTACACATTCTGAAATAAATCTCAGTGAACGTATGACATTTCTGTCTGACATCAACACGAGCTTGTCACAACCAAGACTACGTCCCTGACTTGGAACCTAGTGGTAAAACTAAACTGACATCAAGTTGGTTTAGTTTACACCAGCACAGATTTCCTAATATAGACAAGCCCTATCTCTTGTCCTCTCATCCCACCCCCTTCTTTAATTTCGCTGAGTTTTGTTGACTAAATCACTTCCCTCTTTGTTTCTCTGATTTCTTTCCTAATCTTCTGCTCCTGAAAGATGCTTAGTTCCTGAATCCCTGTACAAATACACTTTTCTTTCTAAGCTTCTCACCAGCCAAGCAAGGTTTTATTTGTTTATTTAATTTGACATGCCGAGAGAGAAATGATCCCATTTCCTATGGATTATCAAAGTAACAAATAGCTTTACAAGAGGGTAAACAAAGCAAAACTCACGCTGAAGCTCCTTTGAACCAAGGGCTTCCTGTTCACGTCCCTTCCTAATGTGAGTCTTTCCCCTCTCCTCCACACTGCACGTGGGACGACTTTCTGGTTGCTTTGGACCGTGGCTGCTGCCCTCAGATCACGGTCGGGGCTGAGCTAGTCACAGCCTCCTCATCCTTCCCTTCACCAAACTCACCAGGAATCACCCAAAACATGGCCAGACAGCTTTGAATTTGCTCTGCAAAGGAACTTTGTGTCCACCTTGTCTTCGGCTCCATAGCCCAATTCCCCCCATCAATTTGCCACTTTTGCAAAGCTGGGGGTGAGCCCACAAACCCCCATGGAGGTAGGGATGCCTACTGATTTTTGTTGGTATTTTTACCTAACTCAGGCACCAGGCATGGGCACCTGAAAGCATCACTCTGCACACACACCTCCCGCAGTGTGCTCTTCTGGAGGAAAATAAACAAAACAGCAAAACCCAGGCCTGAATCTGGGCTAAAATTCAGAAGGACTCAGAGTGAGGTGTGCTGATGAGCTTCCCCCAGGACGACAGACCCTGGCAGTGTGCAGATCACATTTTTTGGGGGGTTCTTAGGTTTGAGGACTGGGGCCTGGCCCGCTCCCCCCCGCCGC
Source organism: Psophia crepitans (assembly GCA_013399095.1). Lineage (NCBI taxonomy): Eukaryota > Metazoa > Chordata > Aves > Gruiformes > Psophiidae > Psophia > Psophia crepitans. The sequence continues at coordinate 132,246 of VWZZ01005584.1, forward strand.
CAACATCCCTTTCTGTTTATTACTTCTGCTGTAATTGGGAGGCATGTGTGGATGAATTAAACATAGCAGGATGGATGAGAAAACTCTCCCTCTTAGCTGGCTGAATGAGCAAATTTAACTGAGCCTGTTACCCACTGAGCAGCGTGCCGACATGCCAGGGTCCGGTTTCCTTTGAGCTCGCCCTTTCATGCGGAGTCCCTCCGTGCCCCCTGCCTTGCTCCGCACAATATCAAACAGCTGGAGTTTCTGTGGCCCCAAGGAGGAGCCTTTGCATCCAACAGCAGCAGCAGTGGGAATTTCACCCGGGATCGGAGAGGGATGGGGCCAATCCGGACAAGCCAGTAGCTGAGGATCAGGTGGCTCTGGCACCTCCTGAGGGGGATGGGTACCCCCCCAAACTGCAGCTTGTGCTTGGTTACTGCCCTAGCCTTCACACTACTTTGAGATTCACCCAGGCCAGTGGCAGCCAGAAGTCAGTTCTGGTGGGCAGTTCGAAATCAATGGGTGCCAGCCTAGAGCCGGCATCCCCAGCATACTAACAGGGCAACTACAAGCAGGACTACTGCTGGCTTGTCCAGGGATGCCGAGGGGACACAGCCATGCAAACCGGCATCCTGCTTCCGTCTCAAGGCATTTCTTCCAGCATTAACAACTGGGGCAGGTGGGAAGAGCAGAGTACCAAGGGTGCTGCTGTGCCCTGCGTTTCCTCCTCCCCAAGGATAAACCGGGAATGCAATCCTACAGGGCTGCAATCTTTTTTCTCCCTAGCGTTAAACAAGCCCCAAGGCACTTCTTTGCATGACGGAGCTCTAATTCTGCTCTCTCGCCTCTTTCTTCCCACCTCTGTAAGCCTAAAACTAGCCAGGGCTAATTCAATTCCTGTTTTAATTTAGGACAGTTTATGACTGCTCTAAATTAGGAAACCACTGTTTTTCAGACGAGGCAGGTGCTAGAGGTCTCAGCACTTGTAAAAATCAGGCCACTTAGTGAGGTGCCTACATATGGGTTTAGCACCTGAGGACTGCATTACTGAGCAGTGTAAAGAAATCTTGGAATCTGGGAAACAGTTCTTTAAAAGATAATTAGACAGCAAAGTTAACATTAAGGGGGGAGGAAGTTTGTGTTCAACCTGATAAGCCTACCCACTCAAATGCAAGTTGAAGAGCCATCAATACATTTTCCCTTGGGACTCAAGAAACCCTGCAGAAAAAATTGGTTTTGACATTTTCAGTACCCCTGTCATAAACCAAGGAAATAAGAAACTTAAACCGAAATATAATAAAAACCCAAGTCCTTCAAATCATCCTTATGTGTGAGAAATGGGTAATCCAGGAGCACATGCCCCCCTACCAGTGCCGCTAAGCAGGAGTAACTCTGAAACCTAATGATGGCATAAGGATAAACTTTAACTCTTCCACCACCTTCTCTACCTGAAAGACTTCAGATTTAGAAAGTACAGGTGACGTTTATAATCTATGTTCTGTGCATGGCAAAGAAGTGAGAAACCTGTCCTGGGCTTTCACTGATAGCAGGTTTGTTTCAAGCTAGTCTTTACTGAAAGGCTTTGAAATATGGATGATTTCCCTGCACGTCTGGGTAAATTAATGTTTTGGGCCATGTATTCCTCCTTTGGTGTGGGCGAAGGCAGCGAGCAGGAGCTGGTTTGGTTTAACCCCAGGGAAAATGGGAAAATTTTTGTGAAAATTTGTGCCTAAGCCACTTCCCTTGAGAGCAAGCACTTGCCAGGAGGGATGGCTGGAAGGAAAGATCTTTTCCTTCTTGTCTCGGTTTTCTCCACGTCACCTCCCGAGAAGCTGCACACGTAATGGGTCAAGAGAAGGAGTCAGTCACCTTCCTTGAAACCGGCTGGTTAAAATCACGCATAGACTGTCAGGCCTCCATGAGAAGGGACTGTCTTCATTTAGCAAAATACTAGCTCCCGCGCTTTGGGGAAAACTGCAACTTGAGATAAATATTTGGGTGCATCTTACCTAACCTGGATGCGTGTAACGTTTTGCATTTTACGTAATCATTTCTCTTCCTCCTTCTCTCCTTCCCTGCCTTCATTTTTGTTTCAGGTGTCTTGACATCCTGATCCAGACGGCCTGCCTGGGGTGCCACAACAGGGCAAACGAGATGGGAACCCTCTCCTGGAGGGAACGGGGCTGTGGGTGACGCCAGGCAGGGAAAGCGCCTCAGGTCCCCTCACAGACCTTGCTCGTGCCTCTGAGGCAGCTAAGCAGGGGCTTGAACTTCAGCTGCACAACTGGGGAAACTGAGGCACATAAGCCATGAGAGGATTCGCATAACCGCGTGCCACCACCGGAGCCCGGAGAGGGCCGCCCCTGGCCTGGGCAGGGCCATGGCAGCGCTTGCGTGCGGTGGCTCCTACAGCCTTCCAGCAGGTGCAGGGACGGGCGCACAGCAAAAGTGTTCCCAGGGAAGCGCGACAGGTGGTTGGAGCAGTATCTGCGCAACCCTCTGGCCTTGGTGCCCCCTGGGAAGAGCGCAAGGCCTCCCAGCAGGCCTGCCACGAAGTGCTATTTATCAGCAGCCCGTTTTGGTATAGCTAATGACTGCCCAAGGCCCCCCCCCCAGGACGAGGCGGGATGGCCGCCGGTGCCGGGGGACGCGGGGGACTCAGTGAGCCGCCGGGCCCGGCCGAGGCGGCCCCTTCAGCCAGTGAGGCCCGGCGGCTGCCGCTCCCCCGCCACCCCCGTACCCCGCTGCCTGCGGGGCGGCCTCCCTCCGCCAGGGACAAACTCTTCGGCCCAACTTTCCCGCTTCTGCCTGCCGGGGGGGCGCGGCCCCGCGGGTGCCGGCGGGCTCCTCTGGGGGCAGGCACCGGCCAGATGATGCCGGTTAGTGTTACGGGGGGTGTGTGTGTGACACGACGCTGACACAGCGCTGGGGACTGGGCAGGGCCGCTGCCTGGCTTTGGGAGAA
>VWZZ01005584.1:135642-149910 GCA_013399095.1 Psophia crepitans
GGCGGCCAATCTTTGTGTCAGAGTTTGGGAAGTTGGCGTGGGGATGAGGAGAAGGGGCTCCGCGGAGGGACGCGGGAGGCCTGACAAGGGAGGAGTGCAGACCCGCAGGTCACACCGGTACGGGGCTTGTTTTCAGTCAGGCAGGTGAGAGGAGGGGGGGCTCGGCCGTCTCCCTCCTGCTCTTCCTCCTCTCGCTCGGCGTTAATGGAGGGCCCAGCGCACGCACTCACACACACGGCGGTGCTCCGGCGTTTGCCCGAAACTGCCCCAAAAACTTGGTCCCCGGCATCGCCCCGTCCCCGCCGCCGAGTAGCGGAGGAAGGGACGGTGCGCGGCGGAGAGAAGGAGAGGGGAAAACTGCGCAAAACAACCCGGGGGTTCATCCTCCGCTGCCCCAACTCTTGTCAAACGCTGACGGGAGCCTGCAGGCGGGACCCAGGTCCTGCAGACGCGAAGGCGTTTGGTTTGTGCCCTGTGCAGGGGCTGCTGCTGCTGCTGCTGCAGAGGGAAGCCGGGGTGGGTCATCTGCGCCTAAAACTTTTGTCCTCTCCTTGGGCGACCGTCGAGTTTTTTAACCCTGGTGCAAAGATGAGGAGCGATTCGGGTCGGGGGAAGCGATTTTCCGCTCGGCGGTGGGGTGCAGGAGGGTTTGTGCATGCAGAGCCTTGCAGCTTGAACTGCAACTTTGGCAGGTCCGCCGGACGGTGACTCCATAGAAAATGTCTTGGGGAGAAAGTGGGATTTGGAATTTGTACCCGTGTCCAGACAGACTTTTGGAAGTGCTCTGAAGACATTAATAATACCATTGAAAAATAATAAAAAACCTTTCCCAGTACTGCTGGCTGGCAGAAGGTATTTAATACAAATCTTGTATTTTTGGGCACTTCCCCAAGTAATTCTGGTACCCCAAGTGTTATTTCACTGGCATTGTGGGAAAGGCAGTTCAGGTCTATTAAAGGGGTTTTTTTTTTGTCCTTGTTTGTTTTAAAGAAACTCTCTTGACCTCTCTGTAACATTATGTGAGTGGGATAACAGGAATACACACACACACAGTGCGCCTGCACGTAATTCCCGACATGTCTTAAATTGCTTGTTTTTCTTGGTGCCCAATTCTCTTAATTTCTACACCGCTAATGTGGTGTCTTTTTGATATGTTCATTTGCAATCTGCTGTTAAAGTTGTGGGGTTTTTTTCTTATGGGCTAAAAAACTACTGTGGAAAATATTAGAAGAATATTTTGTAAGTAGGATTTTATCTTATTTTTCTTTTCTTTTGAAACTGACTGCCTCTGTGCTTATGTTTAGAGGAGGGTTCTTATATATTTATGCATATATACATACACGGACACACTTTTATTTAATGGGCTGGATATTGAGGTTTATGGCTCCGGGAAGGATTTCAGCAGAAACACATCATGGGTTTGCAGTGAAGATTTGTTCTGTTTATTCAAGTGACCTAAAGAAATGAAGGTGAAACTGTGCTAACAGGAGTCATCTTGGGATCTTCTGAAGTAAATAGTACAATTAGGGAGAGCTGTGAGCTCCCTGCTGGGCGCATATTTTCTGCTAAGAAATAAATGGAGTTTCGTTCCATGTACTTTTCTTAACCCTCCCCTCTAGATAGAATCACAGGGACTCATCCTGCAGGTACAACACAGACGAGGTCCCTGTGGGTGTTTTCCGCGAGGGTTGAAGTCAGATACGGAGCAGTCCTCTCTGCTGCCGTAGTTCCCGTTGGAGAAAACTAGGCAGGATCATCTCAAGGGTGCGCAAGGGTCCTGTGCAGATTCGAAAAGCAAATTCGATTTTCTTCCTCTCTCATACGCGCACACAGGACGTTTCTTTGAGAGGTATCACAGCACAAGTACCTGACTCCACACACATCAGTGCTTGGCACAAAGAAGAAGTATTACAGGTGAATCCATGTGCTACAGATTGGCGTGTAAGTCTTAGGGGTGCTTTGTATCCCTACAGTCTGGAAAATACAGCTTTTCTGTAGCTTGTACTGACATGATACAGAAACACAGAATGAGAGTTTTTTAAGGATTGCAGTGGGAAACCCAGTGCCTGGTGTTTGCAGAGGTTTTCCCAGCCCTTCGGGTGTGAGACTCCCGTCTTGGAGTTTTGCTCTGTTGAAGGACAGGGGAATCATTGCCCAGTCCCCCTTACTCCTTGAAGTTCTGCTCTGTCCTCAAAACTAACAGCAGACAGACCCCTCCAAGCCCTCGGTACCAACTTGCAGCCCTGCATTTTCCAGGCTGCTGCTACAGCTCCTTCCTCCTGACTGGTGCTGGCAGAGCTGGCCCTTTGGGAGCCAGCTGGAGCCTCCTGCCGAGCAGGGAGCGTTGCAGGTGGGACCACGAAGCGAGCAGCCTGCTTTGTCCCCATCCTCTCTAGGGATGCAGAGCGGAAACTTCCTGAGTTATGAAAATCTAATCCATTTAGGGCAGACCTGATTTTTTGTAGTTTCTAGTTGGTGTTAAATGAACGACCATATTTGACTAAAACACCAACAAATCTACCTGCCAGTGCTGCCCGGCCTCTTCCTGAATTGCGTGCCCTCAGGAGCACAGAAACCTCACAGCCTGGTACCACGCACAGAAAAAACCGAACGTTATTACTACTTCTGCCCGGGCTGTGGGAGGGAAGATGAGTGACAGGGCAGGAAAGGTACTCTTCAGGTGGAAGCACGGGTTTGGATGTGGAGCTGTTTGGGCTGGGCCCTTAGTTGATGCAAATGCCCTATGTGACCTTGAAAGTATTTTCTCCACAGCCTTAGTTTTCCCATGCAGAAAATGGAGCTAAACCCTGTGCCAGTGGGGTGAGCGCTGTGGTGGGGCAGATACCGCCATCCACATTGACTCTTCTCAGCCGACCAGCAGCCACCCTCATGTGTCTCAGAGCAGAGCTTAAGCGTGCCATGGAGGACCCGCTCTGCTGTGCCAAGCCTCTCTGCGGCTGCCACAGGGCTGGAGAGGCACCTCTATGCCTCCAAATCACTCCTTTTTCCCAGGCAAAGATGGGCTGTCTCCTAACCCCCCCCCTTGAGTGGCTTATGAAGTGGGGGGGCAGTGGCAGGGAAGAGTGTGTTGGGGACCGCGTTGGTTCTTTCAGCCCAGGATGGCCTGCAAGTAGGTTTTAGAGACCTCGGGCTCAGTTGGTCTCAGTTTAGTTACCGAGCCCACAAGAAGTTACAGCAGCAGTAGCTTGGTTTCAGCCCAAGTTAACAAAAGTTTATTTGGCAGTAAATAATTGCTTGCAAATTAAACCGTTACCTCCCAGGCTAAAAGCTTTGCAGTGCGAAGTCTATGGTTGGGATGGGATGTCCCACAAGGAAAAAGCTCTCTTGCAAAATGTTTGGAGACTTCCTGTTTCTGGTTAGACTGAAAATATCCTGAGGGAAAAACCTGCTGCTGTGTATTTTGGTGCTCCTGTGGTCAGTCTCGGTTTAAGAAGTTGTTACATATTCCAGTTCCTAGGCCACGAGAACAGTTTAATGAATGAACGAATTGCAGGTCCTTAGGTAGAACGTGGGCGAATATCATCTTCCAGCTTCCTAAATGTACTTTGGGTAATTGTTCAACAAAAGGTATTGCAAGCATCTTTTTTTTTTATTTCCTTGTATTTGGTTTAGTTCGTCTTGGCCCTGAATCATACGACATTGTTTCTGGTGCTTCGTTGGCTGAACATAGTGCTTGAAGCTGGTTTTCTGGAGGGAATGCTTGCAGGGTAGGAAGCTTTCAAAATTTGCTTCGTATGCATATTTGCACATGAGAGTTTTTTAAAATCTGCTCTCCACAGAAGCGTGTGCTCCAGCTGTATGAGCGTCTGTGGGAAGCTAAGCAAAAGGAGCATAGATGCAGTGGAAGCAAGTTGGCTGAAGAGCTCAGAAAGATATTTGTTGCAGGGGGAAGGGAAGGGGAAAGCTTGATGCTTGCATAGTCCCAGAGCTGCTGCAGGCGGTGCAGGGCTTTCTACATAATCAAGGAAAAACAGATCCCTGCCCTGAGGATGTTGCATGCGCCTTCTATTAGAATGGCCTCTATTCTTCCCTGCAAAGGGACAAGTGAGGTGGGGGGCTCAGCTGTGCCTGATGGGGTTGTTAGCAGAGCACCTGGCACCACTCAGATGGGGTGCCTGAGAGGGGCTCTTGGGCTGCCAACGTGTGCTGCAGGAGCTCCTGAGTAAGGAGGAGTGCCAATTTGTTTTGGCTCTGGTGGGATCGATGGAGGGAAATGTGCTTCAGGGAGCGTGTGGGACGTGCTCGAGCTTCTTTGCCCTCCTTGTGGGCAGCGTGCCAGCACAGAGGTGAGAGCCAAACTTTACCCTTGCTTTCTGCTCAGCTGCTCTGGGGAAGCTGCTGCCCTGTGGCCGAAACCCTTCCCTGAGCTCCCCTTAGATGTGAGGATGGTGACTGCACCTTGTGCCCATGCAGCGGGTCGGAGGCTTGCTGGGCAAAGTCCAAACCACACCACAGCGTGTTGCCCCTACGAAAACCCACTGTTGTCAAGTTCACAGAGGTTTTGGGCTGTGGTGTCGCTGTATACGTCTGCGAAAGCCAGATGGTGTTTTGCAAACCGGTCATTTTTCATTAACTTCTGTGCCTGGCGTAGGCAGTAAGTGTTTCACCCCGAGCTCTGTAGTGGTGCTGCCATTTTGGCTCTACATGGTCCGCTCTGGCAAAGAGATGAGCCAGAAGGTCATACTCTATGCAGAGCCACAGTCCTGGGGCCATGCCAAATGCAAGGATGTGTTCACTAGTTGCACTGCCAGTGAGTCTGAATGAGCTTGTGCATCTAAAGCTGTGCATCGGGCTCTTCTGCTGCTCTTTAAATCGTAAGAGTGGAGAGGATAGGGGTGTAAAGATCTCTCTCAGAACTGTGTTGTCAGCTTTCAAATACCAAAATGAGGTGCCTTTTTATTTCTCTTCTAACTAACAAAAGGACAGGTGAGGCAAAGCCCTGCGAGTCAATGTGTTGAGCTGAGTGTGATTAAGAAAGCTTGTGGTGGTATAAACCTGCTGAGGTAGTCTTTGAGAAATAAACCTGAAATGTGGGTATGCTGGCCTAGGATATAGCGTTTATATACAAAATGCAGCTTCCTCTGATAATGTCAGTGTAATTTATCCTGGTACTTTTAGGTACTAAGCCACCTTGCTTAGTGATGCCAGTGTTTTAGGTCACAAGCCTGGGATGTGAGGAGAGCTGGGTTTGGTTCTCCTCTGTATCACAGATTTTGCCCCAGGTAGGGGCAGGTTGCTTGCTTTTTGCCTCAGGTCTCTACCTGCAAAATCTGTAAGTGGCACTTCCCTGCCTCCTTGTGGTGTTGAGGATAGGTCAGCTGCAGATTGAGGGAGACCGTGGGTTTGCTGGCCCTCAAAAAATGTCTCCACGAGGACAATGCTTGGTTTCAGCAGAGAGGCTCCTGCGGCATTGGCAGCCCAATGGGAGGCTCCTGCGGTTGCCTCTGGGGACATCCCGCTGTGTGCTGGGTGGATGTGGGCTCTGTAAGAGCTGCGTGATGCTTTTTGGTTTGGAGGGTAGGCTGGGTGTGTGGCTGCAGAGAAGCCCTTCTCTGAGCGTGACCCTTGGGAAGTCTAGCGTAGGTAGTAGCACTGCAGCTGCAGCGAATTTATGGTTCCAGCCAGTGGTGGTACAGAGGGGCCATTGTAATCCTATGTACTGCACAGTGTACATCGCAACAGGCAAAGTGGCTCCTGGGTTGTTTTTTTCTTTTTTCCCCCCTCCTCCTCTCCATCCCTTCACGTCTAGCTTTATGAAGTTCCTCCCTTAAATTGCAAATTTGGCCTTATCTTCAAAGCAGCCCTTTGGTGCCAAGCTTTTAAAGGTAGGGAGGAGGCGAGAGCAAAAACATCAAATCCATTAACAGCCCAGTTGCCAGAGAAAATGTTTTTTAAAACAAAATCTGAAACCTTAGTGTTTGAGATCCAAAGTCGAGATTGAATACAAGTATGGGCCTTGTCCCCGGAGAGTCACAGCGCTGGGAATATGCTGGCAGAGACCATGGAGCGAGGATTCTTGTGCATGCACGCACACAAATAGACAATTATTTGGAAGCCAATAGTATTCTGGATGCTGAATAATAATTTACTTCATCTAGTGCCTTCTGTCCTAAGTTGCTCCCTGAGCTGTAGCTGATGTGGAAAGCGTTCTCGTCGCCCCAGCCCTCCGCTGGATGGCAGTCTCCTCTGGGGCAGGAAGGTGGTGCTTGCTTGCACGTTCCTCAGCCGTGGGTGGTAAAGAGGACTAGCTGGCCCCGCTTCTTTAGAGCCTGCCGCTGTCAGTGAGAGATTCCTTTGGGCCCCTGAATGGTGATGGGAATGTGATTTTTATGGTTTTTTCCCCCAGAAGAAAGCTGCTTGTTTAACAAATCCAAGCAGTGTCAGATTGAAGGGGCGGGTTTGAGTCCTGGCATCAAGAGATGTTTTCAAAAACATGCTGGGTGGGATTTTTCAAAAACACCTGGGGTGACTTTAATGATGTGGTGGAGAGTCAGTGAGACTTGTGCATTGAGAGACCAGACAGCTCTCCGCTCACTTTGAAGTACAAGGTCACGCTTGGTGGGTTTGTGGGACAGTCCCACTGTTACCAGTGTAGCAGCTGCTCAAAACTAGTCCCGACCACTTACTCCTGCATGGAAGTGGACTCTTTATTTCAGAAGTGGCTATCAGGCACATCTTGGCTTGCAAGCAGTTGCATTGCAGCTTCTAAGCGAGAGCCATCTGGGCAGAAGGAGAGCACGATGACCCAATTATCCAGCCATAATGGGGTCTGAATCCACTGAGGAGCAACCCATCGCTGGCTCCTTCTGGGGCCTTCCAGCACGGCCAGCCAAACCACAGCAGAGCTATGGGACCCTAGCAGGAGGAGGGCTTGACATCTACTAGCTTTTGAGTACCTCTGAGTACTTCTCTACCCCTCAGGTGGCCAAGTAGCGTATCTGGCTTGTAGGTATCAACCACTTCTGGAGCTGCAGGCTTGTAGGGTGAAGCAGGGGTGTGAGGCTGTGAGAAGCTGGAGTGTGGAGGGATCATCAGAGAAGCATGACAGCTGCTCTGGATGTGTCAGTCATCACTGTTTCATCACTCTGATGTTACTCTGAAGGTGTCTGGGGCTGGCCTGAAGGGAAAAGGTCTTTGCTTCCCGGCAGGTGAGGAGCAGAGCTCCTGGTTGCATTCCAACTTGTGCCTGAACTCTTTCCTAATGCTGTAGAGAAAGAGTCTAAGGCAGCACAAGGACTAGTTGCTTTTGAAGACCTTGCTGCTCTGGGTGAACGTTGCAAAAGTAGTTTAGCACACAGGCACCCCAGCTCCAGGCTGTGCCAGAGGTGGCTGCCCAGCCAGCAGAGAAGGAGAAGGTCCTGGGATCATGGTCAGCTATGCGTGATGACCTTGTAGCCTATTAGCTCTATGATCGATGCTAAGAAAGGGAGGTCAATACCAATGTGTGGAGCTGCTGGAGCCTGGATGTGTGTTTGCTGACCTACTCCTCTCTTGGCCGGGAGGTGAGTAGCTAGTTTGGGGAAGCATAGGGAAGAGTAGTATGGTTTACATGGCTGCAGCAGGACAGGCCAACCCTGTATCCCATAGGACAGGCACCAGCCTACTAGCGAGACCTAACTGTACTTGCCTGGTGTGCAAACGTGCAATACAAGCTGTGGGATCTTGCTGATGAAGGATTATGAAGCATGATCCTTCCTGCGTCATGAAGCCTTTTGTGAGATCAAGGGTCAACTATTTACATCATGTAGACAGTTAGGCAGGGAGCATACTTGCTAAATGTACAGTTGTCCGTTTTTCCTCATGATTGCCTGGGCTGCAGATTTGGGGAGGAGGGAAAAGGAGCACAAAGAGAATAACATCAAGAGCAAAGTGGCAAGTGTTTATTGTTGATGCCTGACTTGCACTCTACCCTGTAATCTGTCTCCCCTGGGATAGCTTTGGACATCCCTAACCTCTGAGCCACTTCAAAGAACCACCTTTTAAAAAATTTCCCAAACTAGTGACCAAGCAAACAAGCAAAAATTTCTGCAGCCACAAAAATGTGAGCATAACCCAGTTTTTGCATAGCTCCAGCATTGAAGATAAGTAGAGGTTTCTTAACATTGACTCTCTGGATGAAGGCCTGTGAAAGGCCTGCCATGCCATCTTCCCCCATCACCGTATTCCAAACCCCAAATTATTATTTGTATTACAGTTGTGTCTACAAGTTTTAACCAAGCCTGGGATCCAGCTATTTTAGATACCACTCTGACTTGTAATGGGAGACGGTTCCTACATCCCCATTCAAAACAGCAAGACAAATGCAGAACAGGAGGTAAAAACAGAACACGAAAAAGGACATGTGTGCCTTGGAGTAACTCAGCAGATCAGGATTGAAGCTTATTACAGACCCTGCGTTGCCTGATACCCAGTCCCATGCTCCATCCTCCACCTTGCCCTGCTCTTCAGAAGAGGAGGTCAAAGTCTGGCATTGCTAGGGCTTGACTGAGAGTTATCTATAGCAGAGTCTCATGTTTCTTAGGCCTCGACTCACATCAGTCAGTAGAGAGTGATGTTGCTTCATGTGCTTCAGTAAGTGGTTGCCCACATGGGGCACTTGGTGCTGCAGGTGTTGCTGGTAGCACCTTGCCACTGTGGCAAGGTGTGTTGGGGTGGGCAGCTGATCTTGCAGAGCTCAAACTCCTGCCTGTCTTCAGAAGGCATATGAGCAGGAGGTCTGTCGGGGCGCTGGGGGAGTGGCAGGTGGAAAGCAAGAGCGTGTGGCTGAAGGGGAAGGAAAGGAGCCAGGTACGACTTTAATTCTCTCCTGTCAGCTAGTTTTCAGTTGCGGCATTGTGCTTTGAAAGGTAGCTGGGAGAATGGAGAGCCGGTGTAATAAAAGTGTTTTGCTTGCAGCATGCAATCTCAAGTAAAGCAATCTCATTACCTAAATATTGTGTGCCTTCTTTCTCAGGGGGCCTGGGACTGTGCTCCTCGTGCTCTGGAGACACTGGCTTTCAGCACACAAGCCAAGGATAAACTCTTAACAGATGCTGCTAAGTCCAAGTCTGTGGCTTGCAATTTGGTCCATGTACAAGAGGAGACGTTGCTCACCTCTCCAGGGTCAGCGCAGAGGTACCGTACACTGTAGGGAGGTGCAGGAAGAGGGATGAGGAGCAGCAGGGTTACAAAGAGCTGCCCTTCCTGGGAGCTGCAGGCCATGTTGGACATGTGGCTGGGGACACACAGGGGTACCGATCACTAACCCGACCCCTGCGGGCACAGGTAGCCCAGGATGGAGCAGCTGTGTGGCCACCAATGGCAGGACAAAAGCAAAACCTATCTCTCAAGGGGGTAGCTGGGAACTGTCTCTCAAGGGGGATAGGATTGCTTCAGTGAAACCTGAGCAGGTTTCTTCACCCCTTCTTTATTGTCTGACTTAATAGCAGTCTTCTGGGGAGCAGGTGGGAGTGTGTATGCATCCTCTTCTGGTACCTGTTTGTTTGCAAAAAGCTGTGGGCAAACTCCTGGGGAAGCTGCTCTTGGCCATGACATGCTGCTGTCTGAATAACAGCCTGAACTGCAGTTGGAGGCTTTTTCCTTAGAGGAATACTTTGAAACATCTTGTTTTTAATGGCACTGTGTTGCCAAGGGCTCTTTGTGGCTGGATGAAGAGAGGACTCCTTGCTCTGCTCTTCAGGGAGAGGAGCCTATCTGAAGCAGGACTCCTCCATTTTGCAAGTGAGTTTGATCTGCTCTCTGCAAGCTAAATAATTTAATTACAGAAGAGATCTTAGATGAGGTGTTTGGGCCTTTATGGCTTCTCCCTGACTCAGTCAATGCCTTGGGAGTGAAGGAGTGGTGGGAGATGCCAGACAGCTGCATGGTCATGGCTTTTTCATCTCTGTTGCTCCCAGGTCACTCCTTGTGCCTGAGAGACTGCAAGGAAGCACCAGTGTAGCTCTTGCCTTCGTTTCTGTCCAGCTGAATCAGGCAGGATGTGGGATGGAAAACGTCAAAAAATGGGTTTGTGGTGCCCGACCCTTCTTGTGCTTAGGGGAACTAATCTCTTCATCTCTCTCGGCACACACATCCCTCGGTTTTGTCGGGGAGGCTTTTTCTTTCTCAGATCCTGCAGTGGAGAGGGAGATGGAGGTTGTAGCTGAAGCTGCTGGCGTGCCCCTGTTCCCTGCATGTGTGCTGCCTCCCAAAGGATGCGGGGGCTGCCGCCAGGCCCTCGCGCCCCCCTTTCTCCCCATTTTGTGTCTTTAATTTCCCCTCTTCTTGCCTGAGGTCCCTGTGCTGCCAACAACAGTTGCTGGGGCTGAGAAAGGCTTGTTGGGCCATATCCCAGATGCCCCTGTCCTTACTTGTTTTGGGGAAGGCTGATAAGGAACAACGAGGGGTGCCGCGCCAGCCCGCTGCCGGAGAGGTGCTCCCAGCCCTCACCGACCCGGGGCGACCGCGGGGTGCTGGCGTGTTGGAGCGGGTTCGGGGAGCCTTTGCCTGGGCAGGGTGGCTGCCTGCAGTTGCAGGCAGGGCTGCTGCCTCCCCAGAGGTTATTCTGGAGAAATACTGTCCTTGAAAGCAGAGCCACATCACTCCTGCCCTTCTTTCCCCCTCGGCTGGCGGATTGGGGCTCGGGGCTTCAAAGGCAACGTTTACAAGTCTCCGCCAACGTTTCCGATCTCACAGCATTTTGCAAACCGGCAGGATCGGGTGTTGTGTTGACCTGTCTCCTTATAGGCAGCCAGAGAAGCAGCGCAGCAGGGCCGGCGGACATGGCACGCAGAGAGGTGCCAGCATCTGCAGGGGGCATGTAGGCACCAGGCCAAAAAGCCTCAGTGAGCTCTTAATGAGCCACAGATTGACAGCTTTATCTGGGAGCCTGCCTCGCTGGGCTTCTAGAGCTTTCTGCTGAAGAAATGTATGGTGGTAGATAAGGGTTGGGAAGGAAGACCCTAAAATAAAGATCCATAGAAAGGCACATTTGGGGTGAACCTCAAGAGATCGCTTCTGCCAGCGGCTCCTCGTGCGTTTTTTCTGAAGGTCATCTTAACTACTTGGGACGTGAGAAAAAGGACTCATTTTCCGTGCAGCACCTTTGTAGTCGATTAGTAAGACCAGCAGAGTTTTCTGTGTGACTTTTACCGTGGAGGCTCTGCAGAGGCTTTGCTGGGGTGCAAAGCTCCAGAGGCTGCAATGGATGTGTTCGCCTTTTGCACAGGGAAGGATGCTCCCAACAGATGTTTGTTATCGGCAAAGCAAAGCGGAGGGACAGACAAACTTCAGCTGGCGAGAAATGCAGAGGGAAATTATCATCTCCCTGTTGGGCTTGCAGAGGGAATTCTGGAAGCTGCTTTTTGTCCCATTGTTACAGTTTATGTTTATATAGCTTATCTCTTCCATGAGGGACTATTAAATCCTGCAGCCTGTCGAGAATGTAACCATATGAGAACAGCTTGCTTTACCCATCCCAGGGCAGAGTGTGACAGCTGCACAACTGGATTTAGAGTCATGGAGCAGCATTTCCTCAAAACTGAGACGTGCCTTTCATCCTGAAAGAGTGTATGGTATTTTCCAAATAAAGAAATGGTTGATAATTTCTCTATTGGTAATTCTAAGACTGTATTTGCCTTATATAGCTGAGTTTTCAGAGTTGCCACAGAGAGGGTAAGTCCTCATTCCTTTCCTCTTCTAATATTGCTGGTGTGGTCTGTAGCAAGTGACAGTATTTAACAAAATTTGGACGGTACGTACTGACTGAGCTGGTCTACAGATGACTGCACTGAATAGTGAAAGTTTTTGCAAGGGTATTTGGTGCTATGGGACAGTCACAGACTTCCCTTCTCAAAGAAAGTGTTGACAGTCTCTGTAAGCAATTGGAGATAAATGTCCTTGAGGCAGAGGATGTCTTTGTATTGTAGTTTTGTAGAGTACCTAATACTGAGGTCTTAAAGGAGTCTTTGTAAAATAAGAGAATCGAATACTCCTTATGTTCCTTTACTGGACAGTAATGTAAGGATCTTTGAAAGATTCAGAGTTTTAAATTTGTACTTTTTTTTTTTTTCCTGGTAGGCAAGTGAGCAAATGTCAGAGGTTTGCTCTGTTCTCCCAGACCACTGCTGGGTGAGTCTTTGGAGAGGATGATCTGATCTTTTCTGTGAAACGCCTACTAACGCCTCTCAAGCAAAGGTGATTTTTGCATTAAAAAGTCTTTTTAAACTGATAAAGCAATTCACAGCACAAAAATGCCTTGGTCCTTTGTAGAGGAGGAAGTAGACTTCTTGTCTTAGACTGTTGCTGGGGCTTTTAAGCATTTCTTGGGCTGAACAGTATACATTAATAGACGAAGAGTAGATTCACTTCTGTTGCTTCTCATGTTGTCACCCCCAGAGGCCCAGGGGCTGGTGTTCTTTGTCTTCCTGGTTTTCTTACTGCATACAGTTTTCTCCAAAAATGACTAAACACATAAAACAAGGATTTGGGGTTTGGTTTTTTGTTTGTTAGGGTTTTTTTGTGTTGTTTTTTTTTTTTTAACCTTCCCCTATTCTAGGACAGACAGTGACCACAGTCATGTATTTGTTTTTCTCCTTTACTTCCAACCACAGTCACATAACAATAGCCTGGAAAAAACTAATACTGGAAGCTATTTGGTCATGAATTTGTTTCCTTTTTTGGGCTACAAGGAGCGGGTTAGCATTTGGGTGAGGATGCTGGGAGCTCCAAGCCATCTCTTCCAATGTTGAAGTGGGTTTAAATGGGCACCATCCTGGTAAAATGAGAAGTACTGTAGGAGGACAGACTTTTGGAGCCAAGCACTTCCATTGCTCCATGTGCAGAGCCTCACACATGGGGCCCCTTTTTTCAGCTGGCCCCAAGACATTATTTGCTATTTTCGTAATAGTAAAAGTCTTGTCCAGATGCTGTTAAACAGGCTTTGTGTGCCACTGACAGGCAGGGATGGGCTAGAGGAGAAGTGCTGCCTCCCATATCAGGCTTCTTCAGAAGTGGATGACTGTTTTGCTTTCCTTAACAGATTGTTAATAGAAGGTGGTAGTTGGTGTTGTCCATCTTACTCGTTTTATGTAGGTTGTCATGGCAGGTGGTGATTTTGAATGTTGTCCACCGCTGTAGAAGCTGATTGCTTTCTAAACCAAGTTGACTAGGATAGAGGCACTGGAGCTGATGGGGCACGGGATGATCTGCAAAAGAGGAAAACCAGTCAGAGTACCAGTTGGCTGTGTTCTGTCATCTCTCTCCCGAGGAGCATGAAAAGAAGTGTTTTGCAGACAGAATGGGGGATATGTTTTAAGCGCCCAGATCTTTGGGTCTTGGGAAGTGATATCACCATTTACAAGGCAAATGAAAGGTCATCAGGTGGGACAAAAATGAATATGTGATTGCTGCACTGGTCAGGAGGGTGGTTGTTAAAATCTCGAACAGCACAGGCAGTGAAATCTTGAAATGTTTATGATGGTTCAGTGGATTTGGTCCTTAGGGGAAAGAAAGCGAAATCAAGTGGAGTTTATATATAGTGGAGAGAGAATATCATCTGATAAAGGCTAGACTAGTAGGTAAAGTTTTCAAATCGCAGGAAATTTCCTTAAAGTATTTATTTACTTATGGCTTTGCAAAAATTTTTCAACCAGCTGTGTTTAAAAATATAACAGTAATGAGATACTTAAAAAAGGAGTTAATCTCTCCCTCTCTTTGACATGCTGCAGAGCGCCAGCTGTAGCACGAGCAAGCCCTGGGGAATCAAAGTGGCACAGCCCTGCAGCCTGCGAGCCAAAGTCACACCGTAGGAAGCCAAAGCCTGGAGGCACACACTGGCCTGCAGCAGTTCACAGGGATGCTGGAGGGGTGACCCTTTGGCCGTCCTTCAGGGGCAGCAGGTTCAGCCTGTCCAGCTCTTCAGGGCTCCACAAACCTCCCTGGTTCCCACAGCCCCTCAACCAGTCGCCCTCAGGGCAGCAAGACCCAATTTTGTCTGCGCTGCTGGGAAGCCTTGAACTGTCACTGACACCCCCGATGGGGAAATGCTGGAATGAGGAGGAGGGGAAACCAAGGGCTTTTGTACTGAGGGAACAAAAAACCATCCTCTGCATGTCCCTGGGTTCAGCTGTTACAGACTCTCCAAATTGGACTGATTTTTTTGTTTTGCTTTTAAATGCTTCTTTAGCCAATGTGATTTTTTAAATTTTTTTTTTAATTTTTTTTTTTTTTTTTTGGCTTGGGGGGGGTTTGTTTTAGGGGCAGAGCCAG
>VWZZ01005584.1:162518-196837 GCA_013399095.1 Psophia crepitans
CGCGGGGCAAGGGGGGAGGGAGGGGAGAGGGAGGGGGGGTGATGAGGGAGGGAGGTGGGATGGAGGAGAAAGGAGATGGGGAGGTGGGGGGGAGCACAGCCCCTCATACATATTCAGGAGGGGTCTTGAATGGGCAGAGGAGAAATAAAGCAGATGGAATTCATGTTAAAGAACAGCCACAATCGCCCTCCAAAAACAAGGAGAGAAAAGCGGGCAGCCTTAAAGGAGCGTAGGGAGCAGCGTTTATCCAATTAGCAGGGTTGTCAAATTGAATTTACTCAGAATGGAGGGGGAAGCTGGGGGGGAAGGAGGGAAATTAAGTGTCTAGGGCATGGGGGGAGCATGATATTGAAGAAAGGACGCGGGTTTTCTTTCTTTCTTACACTTTAGCCTTGTCTTTTCAAGGGCTGAAGCTGTTTTCGGGGCGCGCCAAAGGGCAGCGAAAGCCGGCGTGCATACTCTGTTTTAGCACAGGGCTTCTTTTCTGGTAGCTGCGGAAAAAGGGAGGTATATCCCACGACGCAATGCCATCCTCTCATCCCTGACCTGCCTGCAGCTCGGCTGTCTCAGCCTGACAGGTCCAGCCATGCTGGGACCACCGTGCCGCAGGCATCGCCCAAGGCAAGCCACACTCGCTGCGGTGTCACCACCACGGTGACGCTGGGGAGCCCGTGGCCGGCATGAGAGTGGCGTTTCGTTCTTCAAGCATCCTCACGCTCGCTGGCTGACCAGATGCCAATGTGAAAGGGTTTGCTGGTGCTCACCAAAGTCAGCCTGATCAATGGCCTCTGGAAAGCAGTGCTTGTTCTAGGGGAGCTGTTGGATGGAGAGGTGCCAGAAAACACAGGCATTGGGTCTTCAGGGGTGCGAGCAAAAGCCAGACGGGCGATAGGAAGGCTTTGCGTCCTGTTGCCAATTCGAAGCCAGCGTGCCCAGTCCCCTCCCTGGTGACACCGCAAGCTGTTGTGGAAAGGAGCTGCCCAGGGCAGGAGCTTTGTCTTGAAGAAGATGAAAAAAAGTCACAATGATCACTGCGTGTTTTGTTCGGTTTGTTGCCGGTTTGGTTTTCGTGAGCAGTTCTGTTCAAGGAAAAAGAGCTGTTTTACCTGCCAGTTTAGTTTCTTTTTTTCTTTTTTTTTTTCTCTCTTTTTTTTTCTTTAGAGAGGTGTCTGTCACCACTGAATTGCTCAGGACTTACGTGGAGAAAATCTGTGGTTCTTTTTTACGGTCACCCAGTGGCAAAGCCCGATTTGTAGTTTGCAGGCAAACTTGCTCAGCTCCGTGGTGGTGGTACCATGCCAGGTTTTGCTGTGGAGATTTTCCTTCTCCCAATTATGAGCGTGAATTTATCCCAGACTTTCTCTGTTGTGGCTTCTTGATGTACTTGCCGAGCTCACAAGTAGCCAGTAAGAGAGTCTTTTTTTGCCTAATCACTTAAAAAAGAAAGGGGGGGGAACTCCTCACACAGTTAATCAAGGGCTGTGTTAACAGAGCTAATGCGGTCTGAAGTCAGGAGCTCTCAGTGCTACAGAGGGAGGCAGGCGAGCTTTTATCCCTGTTTGCGCGTACATTGTGCTACCTCCTTGACTTTAAACACCGCAGTGTAATGTTGGATGCTGTCTCTCGCTGCCCCCTCCTGACACCACCCGCTTCCCATTTGGGATCCTGCCTCTCCCTACACCATCTGTATCCCCATCGGATATCTGTGCTGTTACATGGGAGAGGGAGCATCTCTCCTGCTGCAAACCTCTCCTTTTCCAGACTCTTTCAGAGAGGGTGAATATAATGCAATGGCGTAAAATTAGTGCTTTGAGTGGGGATGGGTGTTGGTAGAGGTCAGTTTTGCACTGTGGCATCTTACCGTTTGATGGGTTTGGAGAAGCAGTCTGTTCGAGGAGGTGCCCAGATTGCCGTCCGTGCCCAGGAATCATGCAGGGACTTTGCCGCTGACCTGCTCAGGTGTGTCACCTTGACAGTATTTTTCAGCTAGTGGGTTATAGTTGTGTGGTGGATTTTTCGGATGGGAAGTCAAAGATTTGGGATCCAAGAACAACTTGCTTGATGGGATGGAGGTCCCAGTCAGAGAGCTTTTGGTTTCCAGCGCTGCCACTGCTTTATTTTGTAAGCTTGGGCAAGGTTGGCTTCCTCTTCTGGCTCTCAGGTTCCTTCATTTGTAAAGCAAAAGGGTACTATGGCTCTTTTCTGCCTTACATTTGCTTTTTCAGTGCTTTAAGCTCTATGGAACAACAACAAAAAACTACTGTCTTGTATTAAAAACTAATGATTACAAGTAAAATTGGCGTGCTGTACTGTGTAAGACATTGCTTTTTCTGAAGAGCTTAAATCTCAACGTATAAAATAGAGAACTGGGAGTATCATTGTCCCTACTTGACCCGTCAGATATGGAGACCAGCTGCAGTGGATTCTCCAGAGTCACCCAGGGTGTCCCCAGCTGGTAGCCGGACCTGAGTTGCTGCAGCCTCTGCCGCAGCGGAGCAGCCCTTTCCCCTTCCCACTGTTCCTCCTCTGCACAAGGAGGGGCTCAGGTTGGTGCGTCAACCCCAAACCATCCTTGCGTGCACCGGCACGCTTGCTGTCCTGTAGGGCCTTGCTGGTGGGTAACAGCACGGGCGCACCCAACCTGACCCAGTCTGCTGCTGCGTTTCCCCCCTGCCTGCCCCTGGAGCTGGGATGTGCGGTGCGGGGACGCTGCCCCGGAGCCGGGACAGAAGCTGGTTCCTATTTGGGAGCCTTGTAAATCACAGACAGCGTGGCAGTAACGAGGGCTGCTTGGCCAGCCCTTGTTAAGCAGGAGGGGGCTTGGGGCTGAGCGCAGCATTTCCTCAGTAAAACCTTCAGTTTCTAATCAGCAAACACCTCTCCTGCTGCCTGGGCTTAATTCAGATCCCTCTTTCCTTTCCAGCTTTATCACCCCCCTGCACACGCACCCGCCTTTCTTCTCTTTTATATCTTCACCTCTGGTTTTTCTTTCTTGCTGCTCTGCCTTGGCATCACCACGCCACACTGGGGCTGCACCCGGGGCCTCGGTGGGCTGGGTGTGTGGCGGGAAGCCGAGCCGACAGATTTTACACCGCCACCGCCCCACCGTATCTGATAAAGCTCTCGTTAATTTTGTTCTCCTAATGGTCCCTCCTTTGATTTACTGGGCTGTCTGAAAGGGACTTAGAGCCTTAGCTCCACGGACAGGAAATTGTTATTTTAACCTGGCAGGAAAGAATTAAAAATAAATAAACAAATATTTTTTTGTTTTCCCTCCCCCCTCAAAGCTCTTTAAGTGACTTTAACTCTTTCTTTTCCCAAATAGCAACTGACCAGGAGCTGTTGAGGCTGGTGGTTTCAGTGGCTGCAGAAGTGTTGGCAAGCAGGGCTGTCCCCTAGCGTACCTGCCTTTGGGAGAGGAGGCAGCGGAGCAGGACACCATTGCACAGCAGCCCTGCGTCTTCTGGTGCAGCCTCCCTGCCGGGGACCGCTGCCTCTGGGAAGGCAACTGGAGAGCCCTGGGCTCCCTCTGCTCCCTGCCTCTGCTGCCTCTCCTGCTGCAGCCCACTCTGGTGGTGGCTTGCAGGGGCGCCAGGCAGATCGAAAGCTGCCCGATTAATAAAGGTCCTTGCTTTGCACTACTGCAGGCTGCTTAAGGGCAGCATTTTCAAAAGAGGTCAGCTCCCATTTAGGCATCGAAATAAGTTGGTTGTCTATTCAGGAGAGCTCAGCATGTCAAGAACTGAATGCTTTTGAAAATCTGGCTTCAATTGTGGAAGCTGAGAATTTCGAAATCTGGCCCTGGATCCTAATAGTTCTTTTGGAATTGATGTTTTCATTCATTTTCCTCATTATTTTTAGGCTGGCCATTTACTTTTTGTACTTCACTCAGCTGTGAAAGAAATGGCCACATGTCCCTATTTAGAGCCCATATTCTGCCTGGAGGTTTGGGGAGGTACCGTACACTTGTTGCAGCACACCTTCTCTCCTCAGTCTCTGCTCAATAGTGTTCAATCTGCCCAGGGCCATGGCCAAATTTTTTGATGTCCCCTTTTTTCTCTCCACCTATTGCCCTTCATCTTTTTACAGACCTGGGGGCAGCCAGTTTAGTCGTCGTATCGATGTGCCTGGGTGGTCCTAGCTCACGAAGGGTTTGTTCCGCATTTCTGTGCCTTTGGCTTTGCCCTTCTGGCCAGAGGCTCTGCGCGACGCAGAGCTGCAGGGAGGTCTGGTTGGGAACGTCTTTGCCTACCCCCTCCCCCAGCACGGGCTCCAAGGAACATGTCTTTTCTGTCCAACATTTTTCCATCCCGCTGCCAAACCCATCCAGATAGGGAGAATGAGTCAGCTTTGCTCTGTAGGCTTCCAGCACTGAGGAGCAGGATGTTTAAGTCCTACTCCAAAATGCTCCTTCTACAACGGTGGAAGGCTGTATATCCTGAGCAGCCCTGATGGCGTGAGGTACAAACTAAAGCTGGTTTTTAAGCGTAAACTAACTCAAAGTCTTTTCCAGATGAGTGTAGTTAGTGATGCATCAGTGGTGTCAACCATGCATGATCTGGTGTGAACAGACCTTGGGCACTTCTGCGCCGCAGTTAGTCGTGGTTTGCCCAAGATGGCTGTGGCATAACGAAGGATGCTTTGGTGGCTGTCTTACATGAGAAATGAACTTAAGTAACTCAGGTGGTCTCCAAGGCAATAGCTAAAGGATCTCATACAACAGTGTGTGCTGGTTAATGGGGAGAACCTCTTAAAAGACAAATTATTGAGACTTTCTTCCCTCCATGGGGAAGGAGAGTGGTACCAGGAAGGATGAGGCACGTGGGAGGGAAGTTGCTGTCTTGTCACTTTGGTACTGGAGGGTACCCATGTAGGATTTCCACGTGTAATGGGGCTGTGGGTTGCAGTAGCTAGATTATGAGTCTAGCTATCTTTCTGGGTGCCTTCAGGGGATGCCTAGCCTGATGTCCGATGACCGAGCTCTGCCCGTGCTCCCAGCTACCCATTAGCCATGTAAGGCTGCGACTGTGCCAGGCTTGACCTAATCAGCAGGGTTTCCCACCTCGGGCTCATGACTACAGTAACTGTGGCTGTGTAGCTCCTTGGGAAGCAGCTGCCTGCTGGGCAGGTGGGCTGAGTGAGCTCACACCGGTCTGCAAAGTGCCATGTAAAGGTGCTCTTTGTGGTGTTTGCAGAGCTCCAGCTGCAGGTCACTTTACTTGGCGTTGCTTCCTTTGGAAATTGCCAGCTCAGAAGTGACTTTTCTTGTTCCTGTCTCCTCTCAACTTTATACAAAGGTCTCCTCCATGACTTCTCCCCCAACCAGCACTCTGGGGCTTGAGGAAGGAGAAAGGGGACAGCTGGATTCCTGCTGTCGGGATGTGGACCTGAGCATAGCCAGCCATGGACACTGACCCTGCCCTGTGCTTTTGTACCTTTGCAAAGCCATCTGAGAGTAACTTGGTGAGATTCCCCCAAATGTTGTGGTTCCTTGCCAGCAGTAATCAGCCTCACCCTGAACGACTTACTGGCATTTCATGGGGAGTCTGTGGCAATCCTTAGGTCAGGAGTTAGGAGGTTTAATTTTGGAGGTTATATTTGAAGGGACTTGTGCCCTCTTTTTGACGTGAGTTTGATTTGGAAAGGGCATACTCAAACAGGTGATGGCTTGAGCAGTGACCATAGTGGAAGTAAGAAATACTGCTCTGCAGAGTCCAGGTGCTCTTGAGTACGGTGGTTGTGGGTAACTGTGTATGTGCAGGGGTAGCAGGCAATATAACTGCTGTTTGGGCTGACTGCCTGTGGTCAGTTTGGTCTTGGGGTTCTCCCCTGCCAATGTGGACGTGCCACAGGAGCAATTCCGAAATGCCTTTGAGACCCACGGGTTGTCTTCTTCATGCTGCAGCTGGAGGGAGCTCAGAATCCTGTAGCTCCATTATGATGTATGTAGAGGGAAGTTTCTTTTTGACTTCAGCCCTTTGCCCTTGGCTGAAGCTCAGTTCAGTCTGACATCTGAGGTGTCTCTCAGTGCAGCCACTGAGACCTTTAATCCCCCTGATCTGTCTGCTTCAGCGTTCGTTCATGCTGGTCTCTCCAAAACAGCTGCTGCAGTGTGCAGCTCTTCACAGCATCCTGAGTTGTGGCGGGTGGCCTTGGGCTTCAAGTGTTTTTGGAGACTGTTGATGCTTTTTTGAATATGAACGTGGTAGTTTGTCTAGACAGGGTAGTTCAACTCAAAATAGCAGTGTGTTTCAGGCAGAACAGTTAATCTGAAATCTTTCCATAGATTGGGTCTCTTAGTTTAGAATAAAGGTGTCTTATGCCAAGTTGGCATAATCTGCTCTCAGATCTCAGCACTGAATTTAAACAAATTTAGAACTTTTTTTTTTTCTCCTGAAGACGTGTACCCTCCACTTCCTGTGCATTGTTGGCACAGTACAGGCATTCACTGCGCCAAACCTGAAACGGGGAAGGGGGCTGAGGATGTGTCTGTGTGCATGTGTCTAGATTTGTTCCAAGGGCTGAGGATGGGATGTCTTGGGAGACTCATCACCGTGCTTGGGGGAGAGGCTGGAGGACAGAAGCGCTTGCGTCAGTGTCTGTAGCTTCCTCAGGTCACCAGCTCGGAGAATCCCTGGGGGTTTAAGGATGTTGTTAGGGAAGCTGGGCAGGTCTGGAGAGCAGAGGGAAGTCTGAAGGTTTCATCCATCGTGTCTCTTGTCATCCACAGGAATCCGCTGCCACACCTCCAACTGCATCCCCTGAGGCAGCTTATGGGACCCTTCCCTGGGCGCCTCTGCCCCAGGACACACCGCATGGGATGGCAATGACGCATGCAAAGAAGAGACCCATGTCCCCCATCCCTTGCCTCATCCTCGCAGCCGCTAGCTGCTTCGCCAAACTGAGTGAGTTTCTGTTCTCACCCATTTGTTTCATTTTGTTTATGTTTTGCCTTGAGGTTGGTTAGCACAGCCATGCCTCATGCACATCGTGATTTTCTCTCTCTTCTTACCACTGCTTCCCCGGTAGCCTTGACCAAAGGTCTGGATTCAAACACTCCTCGAGAGGAGAAGGGGATACAGCTGGAGTTGGGCATCTCTGTCTAGTGGTGTGAAGAAGAAATGGGGCTAGTCTGCGTCTCCACGGACTAGGGGGGTGTGTAGCTAAGGGGAAGGTAGAGCACAAGCAGAAGCAATGTGGAATGCAAAATGTACCACCATTACAGTTTCTTTTCCTCTGCCCTTTCTTTTGCTGAGTCTCACAGAGCTTTCTTATTCCCACTTCTTTCCATCGATGCAGGTGAATCTCTGCAGGTTACTGTGCAACCTGCCTCCATTGTCCAAAAACTCGGGGGCCCAGTCAGCCTGGGGTGTGTGGTGGACCCCCCCAGAGTGAATCTCACCTGGAGACTGAATGGGAAGGAGCTGGCTGGATCGGACGAGGTGCTGGGTATCCACATCGAGCGAGGGAAACTCGTTATCACAGCTCTCAACAACCACACCGTGGGGCGATACCAGTGCATCGCTCGTGTGCCCGAAGGAGTCATTGCCAGCGTCCCCGCAGTGGTCACGTTAGCTAGTGAGTACTTTAGTCTTCTGCCATCCCCTGTGTTGCTCGGGCCATCACTCATGCATCCCTCAGAGGCTCATCCATCCTCACATGTTCACGCTGACATCAAGGGAGGGCTCCTTTGGCTTAGGCCACTTTGAAGCATTTTTGATCGTGGACTGGCTGCCACGTTGTGGCCCAGCCATGACCCAGGCAGTCGTCCTGCGTTGGTAGGCTGCCGACCTGTCCTGCAGTGACGCTTTTTGCCACGAAGAGCAGGAAATACCTGAGCAGTGGGGTTTGTGTGCCTGGTTGGTTCCCTAACTGTCATGTTGCCCCATATGGTGAGTTCTTGATGGAGGTTACCAGAAAGTACCTGCTGGTGCCGATGGCCAAACCACTGCCTGGGCTGCTGCGCAGCTATTGCCAGCACTGGGTCAATAGGTGCCAAGTTTTGCTGCTTTCCCGACCCACAGAAAGCAAAATGCCTCGCCCTGCTTGTGCTGTGGTGGGACCTGCACATTTTTGTGTTGCACCTGGCTTCATCACAGCCCCCGCGCTCACAGTAAGGAAAGTCTGGTCGTGGTGAGGAGGCATCAGGTGAGCAGCTGCATTAGGTGGCTGGTGGCCCTCTGTGGGAAGATCCCTTGCCAAAATGCAAGGTGGGAGGGCGGGTAGTTGGGGAGCCCTCAACATCGTGGTGATGTTGAAGGCAGAGGCTGCACTGTCCTCATTTGGTAAGGCAGGCACGGAAGTCGGCAGGAGGCGGATGCAGGAGAGCAGAGTATCCGAAAGCACTTGTAACGAGGTTCGTGTCCCTGAGGAGCAGGAGACTGTATTCGTTACCGCTGCTGTGGGTCCCAGGAGGGCATGCTCCACTTTGCCAGGGCTTTGTCCTCTTCCTGCGAGGTTGCAGTGGCATGGCAGTAAAGAGCCACCTTGTTTCTGAGCCGCAGCTCTGAGCGAGAGGCTTTACTCCTATCTCTGAGCTCAGAGTGCTCCTCACTGCTGCCCTCTGGCACTGGCGACAGACCAAGGAGACGTGCATGGGAGGGGAAGTCTTAGAGCAGGGAACTTCTCCTACAGGTGCCTGGTTTTGGTCAGATGTTATGCTCAAATGTGAGAAAGTGCTGTATTTGGATGCATCTGAGAAAGCACAGCCCACACCTGCTTGGAGATGGGGGGGTCTGTGCGGACCGCCCTTGTTTAGGCAACGGACAGTCTGATCTTCTCAGAGACCCACGCAGTTTTTGATGGAGCAGGTGCGTGGAGAGGAGACCGCCATCCCCTGGTAGTGACAGCCCCCGTGTGTGGAAAGGGCTTCGTCTTCCCAGCAAGGGGGCGTTGGGGGAGAAGTCTTGAGAGAATGAAGAAGTGAAGATGTTTGTGCAAAGTGGGGGCTGGCTTTGCTTTAAAGCCAAGAGCCATTGGCTTGTCACTGATGCATTAATCAGGAGTGAAATGTTTAGGCCAGTCTGGGTGGGAGGAGGAGGCGAGGGCAGGCGAGGGGAGAGCTGCTGAGCTCTGAAGTGGGGTGGGAGGGGGTTGTCACGGGGCTGAATCTGTCAGGGGATTTGGCCTGAACCCTGTGCTGAGATTAAGTTTCGGAGAACGCATTCCAGAGCAGAAAGGGGGCTGTGTGCGCTGGTGGCCTGATAGAGGGAAGGAGAGGAGGGGAGAGGTGGATGGGATTACCAAGGGCATGGTTTGCATTTAGGAGAGCAGGGTGTGCACAGCTCCTCAGCCTGATTGGTTCCTTCTTAGGCTGATCCCCTTCCTTTTCTTCCCCTCGCCCCAACCCACCACCACCGGCTCTGTCTCCTGGGACAGAGCGTGGCTGTTTGACCTACCTGTCTGCTTTGGTCTCGCGTCTCTGGTGGACAGGAGAGAGGTCCTAGAGTACCAGAAGGTCCCACCGTGTCACTCAGGACAAATCAAAGCTATAACTGAGTAGTTTCTCAGCCCTCTCCAGCAGCCAAATCATCTTTAGCCCAGTGGACTGAAGCAGTGATTGGGGGTGCAAAAGAGGGGGACTTGCCCATTGCTGCGATCCCTGCCGTGGCAAAGGCCCTACTGCCAAGGGGAGGTCAGGAGCACCGTTCAGTGGAGCTCACAAAGCTGGAGCCAGAGGTTTGCTGAACAAACAACTAAACCATCATGGAGCACCCCTGTGCTGTGCCACATGGGTCTCCTGTCCTCAGGGGGAGCAGGGGATGGCAGAAGCCATGTCCCACGCACCCAGGCAGCCTCGGGTGATGGAGGAGCCCCAGGTGGGGAAGACTTGGCAGTCAGTGAAGAGAGAGGGCAGCCCAGGAAAGACGTGGAGCGGAAGGTGTGGGAGCGAAACCTTCTGGAGGGGTTCAAATAACCAGTTTTGTGTTCGTGAGCTGGAGGCTGCTTGCAGCAGTGGCTTTGCAGTGGTCTGAAATAACGGGGGGCACCGGTTTGTGGTGGGACTGAGTTTGAAAGCCATGGTAGCAGATGTGCCATGGGCTTTCGCTCCTGCTCCAGACTTCCTCTCTGAGCTGGGTCAGTGGGGACCATGGTCCTGGGAATGGAGAGGGAAGCCCCTGACAGGTCAGCTTTGCAGTTGATACATCTCTTCCAGATCACCTGCTGGGCTGAAACAAAACTCTCTGAAAGTCTTAACCCCACCCAAAAATCGTTTTGGGGGGCCAGGGCGAGAGTGAAACTAGAAAATGAGTGAAAGCACCGGTGGGGGTTGTGCGTGGAAATATTTTGTAGGTTTAGGTTTATTTTGGAATAGGACCTGGAGTCATTGCGAAAAGTGTCTTGCTAGGTTTCGAGGGGTGTAGGTAACATCATCTGGGCAACTTCTAGGCTATTTCCACTCCTTTCTCTCCACCTCCTTTGGAGGAAACACCCGCGAGTGCCCCGGGCTGTGCATGCCCAGTTTCTCAGGGCCTCCTCGTGCTTTGCTGATAGTCAGCAAGCAGATAACCATCGCTGCCGTGCTGGCAGCCACAGCATAGCCTTGGGACCGATACCCCTTCTCCTGTCTGTGGCACAGCGATGCCAAGTCTGTCTCTGCTCTCCCAGTCTCAGAGGACTGGTTGAAACTAGCATGTAATTCCTCCAGCAGAGATAAAATAGGTATTGTATAGCCGAGGGCCGGAGGGAGGAGGGATTTGCAGAAAGGGAAAGACTTCTTAAAGCAGCAAAAGGAGAAGCACTTCAGGCATTACTCAGGCACTTTTGAGTCCAGTTAGAGCAGACCTGGTGCTCCATGAGCCCATCCATGCTCAACCTTGGCAGCCCGTGGCACGCTGGTACGGATAGGTACCCGCTGATCGCTGCCGGCCTGGCCCTGCTGTGCGAGATCAGCCCTGCGTGGCCAGAGGCAGCCCTTCGGCCCTGCAGCGGTGGGCTGGAGTCCTGGACAGCTTGAATGGATGGGGCAGGGGTATTCCTGGTTTATCAAGCCAGGCCCTAAGTCTTCATATGACTGAGAGCTGCAGGAGAGAGAAAAGTATTTTCTCTGCCCGCTTCCAGGTGGCAAATTTGCCATCATGCCAAAAGCTGTACTGCCGCCCCGCTCCTGGACGGAGGTACTATATGAAAAGGTATGGCTGCAGTGGGCTCTGGCGGGGCCAGATAAATCCACCAGGAGCTCAGACGTGTTGCTGTGGGCTGGTTCTGCAACAGCAAAAGGCTCGAAAGGCTGAGACCCCTTGGTGGAGCTCCTG
Organism: Psophia crepitans; assembly: GCA_013399095.1. Classification (NCBI taxonomy): domain Eukaryota; kingdom Metazoa; phylum Chordata; class Aves; order Gruiformes; family Psophiidae; genus Psophia; species Psophia crepitans. The sequence goes on from VWZZ01005584.1 coordinate 173,774, forward strand.
GGGCAGCTGCAGTGTGGGGCTGGAGCAAAGCTGGTGGGCAGGGGTGGCGAAAGCCGTGCGACTCGCAGCATTCGGCCGTGTGCCTGGGAAACCAGTGCAGCGAGCGCAGCAGCACGCCTGACCTGCATAGGTCTGACATCTAAAAACAAAACCAAAAAGGGGTACAGCAGAGGGGACTCCGCCGGTTCCAGCGTATCCCCAGCGGCCAAGGTCGAGGGGAGTGCGGGACGCCTGTGGGCCGGGGACGCTGTGGGATAAGGGCTGCCCGTTCCCCACGGCCGTCCATCGGTGCTGCCGGTGAGGGCAGCCCTCGGCTTCGCACGAGGGAGAAGCTGGCCCTCAGCGCGGGGCACTCGTGGGCACTGACCCTGCGCTGGGTCAGGCTGGGCACCCCCCAGGAATTTGCAGCTGCTTTCTGAAGACAGCCCCATTCATTTTCCTCTGCCTGGGCCTCTCCTCTGATGGCCCCCCAGAGGCGATGGCGGGAGGGAGGAAGGGAGGGAAGGGGACGACTGCGTGATGGAAAAGCATTTGCTGAGCCGGCACAGGGGGTTCTGGTGCCGGGGGCAGAGGTGGCCTGAGGAGGGGAGAGAAGGAAAACACAGGTGCTGTTGCTTGAGCCGTGGAGCTGTGGCATGAGGGCTGTGCCGTGGGCCCAGGGCAACGTGGGGGAGTGGGTCACAAGAGAGGGGATGCACTTGGGGGTGCGTGAGCATGGGAGGGGGCTGGTGGGGACAGTACTGGTGCCCAGGCTCCTGCGGCTCTGACCAGACGGGAAGCAAAAGCCATAACCCTGAGCTGCTCTGACAGCTGAGGGAGGATTAGTGGAGGGTGCCTGCCCCCAGGATGGGGGACCCTTATCTTTGTCCATTCGTCTTTCGGGGTCCCTCCCTTCCCTCCCTCACCCTTCCCTGCAGCAGGGAAGACATTCACCTTAAGGGCCGGCATTTTATTTCCTACTGCTTCTTTTCAGAAGTTATTTGTGCTCTCCCATTCATTTAATCTGGTCTGTCTCGCTTGCCTCGTTGCTTGGCCCCCGGCCCCGGGATTCAGCTGCTTTCCCTCCCCGATGACAGCGGCACAACTGGCCGCAGGGCTGACCCTCCCCGTGCCCCGGCTCGCCTTGTCGCGCCTTGGAGCAAGGCACAGACGGACACAAGCGCTGGCCTTTGGTTGTCCTCTCTTCTCAACCAGAAAAAAGGAGGGGAAAAAAAAAAAAGGGAAAAATTAAGCCCTGTTATCCCAGCACTGCTGGGACTGGCAGAACTCGCTCTGTCTCTCCGCAGCACCTCCTGGCCGGTGGCTGGTGGATGAGGACTTGCTGCTTCCCTGTGATCAAGCGTGTCTTTTAAGGACAAGGACATGGGCTGGCACGTCAGGCGCTGCCATATGAAAAGGAAAACCCAGCCAGCGGAGAGGGGATGTGGTTTCTCCCAGCTGCAGCAGGAGTTAGACGCAGGGTGCAAATTGCATGTTAGACGTGGGGCACGGCTGCTGCTGGCGGGGCGGCTGGAGGGGTGAGCGCTGCACCCCCCCAGCGCTGACCCTCTCCTCCGCCCCTCCCGGCACTGCCTGGTGGGGGAGGCACGTGTGGCTCCCCACATCTGGGGGGGCTCATTTGAAGCCCCTGAGGCGAAACTGTGTCTCCTAGCCGAGCATGGCAGCCTTCAGTTTCCCGCGCTGGGGCCAAGTGCAAAGGGGTGTGTGAAGGGGGGAGGTTCGTCCCATGCACAGGGGGTGCCCCCACCACAGAGCTGGTGGTGCCCCCAGCCGCCCCTTGCCAGTCCCAGCTGACCCGTCGGCGTTAATGGACAGCTGTACGCGCCCGTACCAGCGGGGAGCGGGGCGGTTCAGACCGCCTGTGGCCAAAACGCACTGGCAAATAAAACGGTCTTGTTCGCTGTGGGGGAGCAGGAATTTAGGGGAGTAGTTTGGCAGGAAACTTTTACATTTGCTTACTGGAAAATAGTTTGTCCCAGTGCCCACCTGATGTTTTTCCACTCTTCTCTGCTGGTTTCGCTCCACTTCTCCGACGGTGCGCAGTTCTGGGTCCCCCAGCCACTCCAGGATCCCTTTCCTCCATCCTTTCCCCCTCTGTCCACAGCTTCACCCTTTGTCGCCCAAGGCCAGGCTGGGAGGGGAGGGCAGGAAAAGCCGGGGGTCCTGCTCCCCGCCATGGGGCTGCAGTGCTCACAGCTGTGAGACAGTTGGGCAGAGTCACTGTCTCAGGGGCTGCACGCGAGGGATCCCCGCATCTGCTCAGCTCGAGGTTGTCCCAAGGGTCCCCCGGCACGGGGACATCATTTTCCATCTCTGAGAGGACGGTGCTCCCCACTGGGCTCCACTGTGCTGGGGCCGTGGGTCTGCTATTCCTCTGGGGTCCTGGGCCCCTTCTCCTCTTCGGGATCTGCGTGCGTGCACACACACACGTGTGTGTATGTGTGTGTGCAGATCCCTGCCAGCATTGCTGGAGCCTATGCCTTGGCTCTGAAATCTTACTTTGGCTGTGATGAATCCAGACCACCAAGGCGCACATTAATTTTCCTGATGCTCGTTTATATTTTGTTGATCGGAGAAATATGCGTGATGTGGGCAGGCAGACGCTGGGCTCTTGCCTCTTCTCCACCTCTTTCCATTTCTGTGGCTCTTACTGTTTTATTTCCTTGATCACATACAAAAGCCAAGAGGAGAAACTATCCCGCACCTTTCCCCTCCCCAGCAGTAACTTTCGTTGTTGGAGAAGCGTGAGGCACTGCCAGCTTTTCACAAGCTAAGAGTTAACCTTCATCTGGCTTTAATACCCAGTGGAAACATGGCTCCCCTCCTCACTTGTCTTAAAGGATTAATCACATTTCTGAAGTTCACCCGTATTCCTTCTTTTTATTATTATTTTTTTTAATTGAATGATGCCAAGAAATTCCAGAAGTATTAAGCATGTTCGCTGCAAATCATTTTTATGACATTGCAAAACCTCCCCTTTTCAACCTCCTCCCCTTCCCTCAGATCTGGGCCCGGGAACGCTGGCTCCCCCGGCAGCCGCCCGGCAGCCCCTCCGCGCCGCGCTCGGGGAGGCTTTCTCGCTGCCTTGCCAAGAGAGCTGGTTTTTATTTAAACTCCATAAAGGATCTTGCTTTAATCAGAAAGTCTGCTTGAGAAATTTCATGTCACTTTTCCATGACTGTGGGTGGGAGAAGCTTGGAGCCAGAGTTGTCTTTTGCTCTTGGAGAGCTGCTGCATTTCCCAGAGAACAAAAACACATTTTTCTGCTGGCCGGGGCTGCCAAGGGAGGCTGCCTGCCGTCCGCCCGCCGCCAGCCCTCCTGCTTCCCCCCTCCCGGCTCTCCAAAATGCCCGAGGTCGCGGGCACCATGTCCCGGGATGGGTTTTGAGGGGTGAGGGAGCTGCTGACAGCGCGTGGCCGCGCCGTGCCGTGGCGATGGGCTGCCTTAGCGTGGGGTTTTGAAAAGGGAGGCAGTCTCGTTCGGATTTAGCGGCGTGCCGCTCGGGAGACCTGTGTTAGCGCTGGGTCTCGGGGAAGATGGGCCGGCTTGAGCCTTGATGCAGCAGCGTGACTTGTGACCAAGTGCGGGATGTGCAGTTGTCGCTGGCGGTTGCCTGGGCTGGTGCACAGCACCGTAAAAATGCCTGTGCGGGACTTTTTTTCCTGGAGCAAAAATTTCTCCCCCCAGGCACAGGCTGACCAAGAAAAACTTTGGGCTTCCACCAGCCTGGAAAGATTTGCCATCATGCCCAGGGGGAGAGGGGACAAGTATCATCTCTTGGAAGCTTTGCAGGGCCAGGCTGGTGTGCTCCCTGCTCTCCCAGATCCACGGGGTTTCGCTGCAGTCCTCTGCTCCTGCTTTGGAAAACAGAGAAAAGAAAACAAAAGACCAGGCGTCCCTTTCCCCGCCCCCCCTGCTGCCCGCATCGGCCCTGGTAGGGGACACGGGGTGTTTTCACGGCAGCTTTAGGGAGGGGGCAGCTCTGCCATGTATATGAGGAGCTGGTTTTCCTTGCAAGTCCCCGTTCTTTGAATTGGGGAGTGGGCGCTGCTCGGGCACACGCGAAGGGTCGTGGTTAACCAGCCTTCGACTGTGAGGTGTTTAATGGGAGCGAGAGTGCTCGGAGTGGAGACGTCTGTTACTCACGTGCTGGAGGAGCTCCAGGCAGCTCTGGGAGCGTCTGGCATCCACACACCTCCCAGTGTGTCTGTGCACCCTTGAGGCAGGCTGGGCTCCCTGAGTTATGACTACAAAGGTAGCTTCTTGGTAGCAGGACCGCAGCAGCATTTGAAATAGCCAGCAGCAGGAGGACCATTTTTGGCCACTCTTCAGTAAGTTGGCTCATTTCTTACTCCCAGGCCAGAATTTTTTGTGCCCAGTTCCTCAGCCATGGAGCAGGAGGTTTCTCCAGAAGCTGTGTTTTTAAGTTACCCATTTTGTAGGAAGGAGGAGAAAAAAAACAATAACGCTCTGAAACCAGGCCAGTTTCCCTAGCTGCTGGTGACAGAGCGGTCCTCTTCTGGCACCACGATGGAACAGCCTCGGGTCCACAGCGAGAGGATGAGCTGACACCGAGATGCTGAGCCAGTCGCTGAGATGCCCCGTCGTTCGCTCTCTCTGCAGATCTCAAAGATTTCAAGTTCGATGGCCAGCACGTGATCGAGGTGGACGAAGGGAACACGGCCGTGATCGCCTGCGACCTGCCTGAAAGTCATCCCAAGGCTCAGGTCCGCTACAGCGTGAAGCAGGAGTGGCTCGAGGCCTCCCGAGGTGAGTGCCACAGGGGTCTGTCCCGCTGGGTCCCCTCTCAGGACCCTCAGTCTTACTCTTCCCCACCAGCAGTAGCTTTCTCTGCCTGCTGCCACCTCGCCGTCCCTTCACTGCTGGTCCGAGAACAGGTTTAGTTTAGGGTCTTTGCCAGGTGTCCCTGATGTCCCCGCTGCCTGGGACTGGGGAGCAACATGTAACACCAGCTTGCAGTGAGGCGAAAGGAGGGAGAATTAGGTGGTGCACAGCGTCTCCATGTGTCTGTGAAGCATTTTTGTAGCCCAGTCTGGATAAAGGCAACTTTGAATTTTAGAAATTTTTAAAATTTGGATCTGAATTTTGCAGTTTCATTCCACCTGCTGCATGTACCTGAGACAAGCTAGCTTCACCTGAGGCTCTGTTCATTCCATCATTGCATCGTTGCTCCCCCTGATATTTGAACCAAAAGAGGTCATTTCAGTGCTGTCGGTGTTATTGAGTTGTTTTTTCCATTCCTGCTTGTCCACCTCTGCTTCAGGGCACTGCATGTCTTCCAGGAGGGTGGGCAGGAGCGTGTCTTACGACCATGTGCCACCTCCTCTTCTCTCTTTCCAGACAATTACCTTATCATGCCATCCGGGAACCTCCAGATTGTCAATGCCAGCCAAGAGGACGAGGGGACTTACAAATGTGCTGCCTACAACCCCGTGACGCAGGAGGTGAAAACCTCCGTCTCCAGCGAGAGGCTCCGCGTGAGACGTAAGCCTCTCCCCCTTCACTGCACGCCTTCTCCAAAGCGTTCCCAGCCCTGGGAGCACGTATCAGTGCTATTGCAGGTGGCTTTCTGTGGGATGACATTATCCGTTTTTGGAAAAACTCCTTTCCAGCAGAAGGCCCCAAGGGCTGCTCCTGGGGCACGTGTGTCCAACCCTGGGACTGCCGTACCTCCTCAGGGTTTGTTCTTGGTGATGAGCGAGCAGAGGCCCCCAGCCCTTCAGCAGGACCGCATGCCATGTGCATGCATCCCTTAAGGAATGTCCCTCTTGGCCTGCCTTGCCATCTATCCCTGCAGCACAGGGGAGCAGCGCTATCCCTACCGTGACGTCTGCCTGCACTCTGCACAGGGTCCTTTCCCGCCGGCCACCGCTTCCTCACCCACCTCCTTCCTCCTCTTCTCACCAGGCTCCACAGCGGAGGCAGCCCGGATAATCTACCCCCCCGAAGCTCAGACCATCATTGTCACCAAGGGCCAGAGCCTCATCCTGGAGTGCGTGGCCAGCGGCATCCCCCCGCCACGGGTCACCTGGGCCAAAGATGGCTCTAGCGTCTCCGCGTACAACAAGACACGCTTCCTGCTCAGCAACCTCCTGATTGACCCCACGAGTGAGGAGGACTCTGGCACCTACAGCTGCACGGCTGACAATGGGGTTGGGGAGGCCGGAGCCGCATTCATCTTCTACAACGTGCAGGTGTTTGGTGAGTGCTGCTGTAGCTCTTGTCCCAAGAAGGGCTTGGGCTTTCTCTGCTGCTTTCAGGGAAAACACTGGTGCTGCTGTACTCTTCCTCTCCCTGGACAAACCACCATGTATGGCAAACCCCTGCTTGTGGCTCCAGTTTCTAGGAGATGGGATGAATTCTTCCTTGAGGGTGGTAGTTCTTCCTTCCTGGGTCCCACCGTGAGCTGAGGATGATGGATCCTCCCTCCCCATGCGGAAGCTCTTCTCTTGGTGTTAGTGATACTGGGTTTGCTCTAGCTCTCCACTCTCTGGTGGACTGGCTGCTGCTTGGACATATTTGACATTGGCACAGGAAAGACATCAGAGTGACGTGGTGTTTGCTCTGTTCTGTGGGGAAGATCTCTGTGGAGTGGGAAATGTAAGGGATACAACAGCTTAGATATTTCTACCATGCCTCCTTCCCCTTCTCACAAGCGTTAGGGAAGCTGAGCCTGTGTTCTCCTGGATTGCATTTCATCCAGCTGCCAATGTGTTGTTTTGGCACAAGCGCGACCTTTGCTGTGCAGCATTTCAGCTCAGCAAAATGGGTCTTGTAGGTGCCCGTTGTCACCTGAGAGGGGCCGGTGGCCTCGGGCCAGCTCTCCTTGCCGTTCATGTGGGTGCTGAAAGGGAGGCGCAATGAAGCAGACCCCTGCAGGCCCCCACAAAGAGACTTGGGGGTGGGGTAAGGATCCATCACTCTGCCCTCATCCCTGCCAGAGAGGAAGGTGCAAAGCCATGACCTTGCTGTGCTCGCTGCGAAGCAGCACTCGGCAGCCGTGGTTTTTCCCCACACAGAGCCCCCGGAGGTCACCATGGAGCTGTCCCAGCAGATCATTCCCTGGGGCCAGAGCGCCAAGTTCACCTGCGAGGTGCGCGGGAACCCCCAGCCCTCCGTCGTGTGGCTGCGCAACGCCGTCCCCCTCTCTGCAAGCCACCGGCTCCGGCTGTCGCGCAGGGCGCTGCGGCTGGTCAGCGTGGGGCCCGAGGATGACGGCATATACCAGTGCATGGCGGAGAACGAGGTCGGCAGCGCGCAAGCCATGGTGCAACTGAAGACGGCCCGGCCGGGTAAGTCCCTCTCTCCAAGCCCGCGATGATGCAGTCCCCCTAGAGGGAAAGAGCAGGGGCAGCAGGAGAACAAAGTTGGTGTGTAACCCTCCCGCTTGTGCTTGAGTTGCCTTGCTCTTCCCTCCCTCTTACCCTGCACTTCAAGTGCGGGAGTGGAATCTGCGTATCTCCCTGCAGGAACAGATGGTAGCGCGGTGCCACGTGTGCCCACGCGAGCTGTCGGTACAGGAGAGGCGTAGGACATCGGGGTGTAGCGCCTTACCCCATGGCTTACTCGGCTCTGCCTCTGAGCTTGCACTGAGCAAGAGCGTGAACACTGACGTGGGTGGATTCCCCTGGGGTGGGAGAGGTACCACCTGATTCCTTGGACCCTGCTGAACTTACCTGGGGTAGGAGGGGCTTCAGACAGGGAGGAAGCCCCACATGGCCAAGGCTTGTTCTGGGAGAGGCCCTGGTGAGGTGTGTCAGGTTAACAGTGGGGGAAGGAGAGATTGTTGCCAACACCTTTTTGAGTGGCATGTCAGGCAGCACTGGGACCTGACGCCTCTACCGGTGCTGCAGTGGGTGTATAGTGACTGTCTTCTGAGAGGTTCAAGGGGCTCATAGCTCTGCCCTTGCCATAGACTGGGATGGGCATTTACCCTGCCTCAACACCTTCTCTTTCAGGAGCTACACTCAACCCTGGGCGAGATGCCCAGCTGGGCTCAGCTCAACCTCCAACACCACCTTCCAGGGACAGAGCCTTAAAGCTTCCCCTGGATAAAGCGGGACTGCCAAAGCCTGGGACAACCCCGCTGGCAGCATCTCCACAGTGTGCAGCCAACAGAGAGCTGGTGTCTCCAGCCGAGGCCCCCATCATCCTCAGCTCTCCCCGGACATCCAAGACAGACAGCTACGATCTGGTGTGGAGACCCCGGCCTGACAGCAGAGCTCCCATCCTCTACTACGTGGTGAAGCATCGCAAGGTATCGCCGTTTCACCCTGCTCCCGTCTTTCCTCTGCCCATTCCACAGGAGGGCTGGTGGCCTCACTGCACATTTTCATACGTCATGAGCAAGTGCGTTGGGGTGGGGGCACCTGTCGCTCACTGTGGTGCTGGTTGGTGGGACCTCCTCAGCTGCAGCCTCAGCCCGTGGAGGTGTGATGAGTACAGGCTGCGAGAGGCAGTTTGTCGAGCTGTCCAAGGAGAGCTCATAGCGGTGTCTGCGTGCTGAAGTACACAGAGGGCACATGCACACGTGTGTATTTCCAACCTGAAGAGCTGCCAACCCCCAGTTGTGTGCTTGCACAAGTAGGAAGTCCTGAGGGCAGATTGCGCAGTGACTTGCTCTGTAACGCTTTTGTCTTGGCACAAGCCACGGGGACACATCTGCCTTGGAAGGCTTGTCTGTCTCTAATCTGTCCCTGGGCTGCAGGGCACTGCCTCTCGCTGCCGCCCGTACCTGCCCTGCTCAGCAGCACTGAAGCACCCGCGCTCAGTGACTGCGAGGAGCCGGCAGAGAGCCGTCATGGCCGTGCTATGGGAAGGCCCTCAACCACCGCTTTTATTCTGGCAGCGGAAAGGCAGCGCGCTGTTGAGCGGCTGGTGGCTGGTGGCGCCGCATGAGCAGAGGGTGCGTCACTGAGCCCTGCTTGAGCCCGAGGGCTCCTGCCCTCCACGGTGCTTCTCGGCACCACAGGCAGGGTGCGGGCGGAGCTGTAGCCCAGCGGTTTCTCTAAATAGCAAAGCACTGCTGAGGTAAAAATTCCACTTTTCATGGTGTAGAGCGTCTTCTCCCATTTTGCTGGGAATAAGTGGGGAAAGAAGGGCTTGAATTGATCTGTTTGCTGCTTGTATTTCCTTGGGGTAGGCAACGAGGTGCAGCAGAGAGGCAGGTTTTGCTTTGGGGTTTGAGTACATTCCAGATCTGGCATGTTGTGGATTCCCAGCCACTGCAAGGCCCTGTTTTTAATTATATGTGAATATATGTATCTGTTTTCCTGGAATTGTTTGATTTTGGGAAAATACGGTATAAGAGGAGGCTGTTACAATCCCTACGCATCCTTGATTTCTTTCTAAACAAAACTTAAGCTGAGGGGTTCAGCTAACCATCTCTTTAAAGAGCCCTTTAAAGCGAACGCAGAAGATGCCAACACTAGAACACAATGGGGTGAGTTTGAATAAAAACCAAAAGCTGCCAAAAGCCTCACCAGACTGTTGTTGGCTCTCCCTGTCTGCCAAGAAGAGATTTTGTCCCCCAATGGTGTATCGTGTAACTACCGATTCTGCACGCAACCTTAACTCGCAGGCTGGAGTTTGTCCATGTTCTATTTGTTTTTCAGCACTTCACCTGGAGGGGGCTGCAGGGCAGTGGGGGTCACCATGGGTCACCGCAGTTTGCAGTAATATGTTTTCAGTGTAGTCCAAATTCTCAGCTGGAGACTCTTTCTTGGGATGCTTAAGGATTGTGTGGAAAGGAATTAGTCCCAGTAACCCTTCAACTTGTTTAGAAATAGTTTCTTTCTATCAGAGATCCTTAGGATCAAGTTATATAATGATCTGGGTTGGACATCTCTGACTGGAAAAGCATGTGTGCGGAGAGGGAAGGGATCAATTCAGCAACAAAAGAAGAGGCTCTTTGTGTGAAAGATGGCTATAAGGAAAGTAAAACTTCCTGACAGGAGCCTTACATTTGTACTGGGCGAAGGTCTGCTGCTCCTCTGGAGGATATCTGTGGACGTCTCTTTTTGCCCTGCTCTTACGCTGCCCCTAAAATCTCAGCAGCCTGCAAGCAGTCAGATGCCACGCAGCCCTTATCTTTGTTTCTTAAGAATTTCTCTTTTTCTTTTCAAGATATTAGCAGCCTTTAGGGCTTCCCTTCCTGGCCTCACAACTCCCCCGGCTCGGGAATAAAAATAAAACGAGGCAGGCATTAATCAGTCAGTGTCAAACACTTGGAGAAGATGAATGATACGGCAGAGCCTTGGCATTTCCGTTTCGTTGCGTTGCCTGCATTGCTAATGCTCCTTTCGGCACCGGGTCACTTCAGTGTCCTGCCTGTTTGCCTGCAAAAATATTATCCTTGCAGCTGGGGAGAAGGAAGAAGGTCCCCCCTTCCCACCCCCTCCGCCTGGGGCATCACCAAAAAATGAACCGCGTTTCCAAGCCTTTCTGGGGGCCAAGGCCATGCACGTTCTCCTCCCCGCAGAAACCTGTGCTCAAAACTTACGGTTTCTCATTTCAGCCAGAAAGTGCCAGCAAAGAGGCTGGGTAAAACCAGATAAAAATCCGTTAGTGAAACGATTTAGATCCAGATGACCAAAGCAGTGTGCGGGTAAGTGGCCAGCATCTAAATGAGCAGCTCAGCAGCTGGGCTGCAGGAGAGATTTGGCTCCTAAAGCAGCTCCAGCCTCTGGCTAACGCTGCCCTTTGTGGGCACGCCTGCTCAGAGCTTTACCTGCCTTGAGGGGCAGCAGTATCAGAGGGGACCAGTGTGTCTGAAACGGGGCTGAATGAGCCTCTAGGTTCAAGAGAACACCCTGGTGCTTGGTGACTCATCCTGCTTATACCTGAATCCTTCAGCTCTGCAACATCAGGCTGCCTCCAGGCAGGGAAGGTACCTGTGGCTGATACACAACCGGACGGGAAGGTTTCTGCACTCGGTGCAGGCGAGAAGCCCAGCCTGCCCCCAGCTTTGCAACGCCTGGGTTGGTCTCTCAGCAGGTCACCAACGTCTCGGACAGCTGGGCAGTGAGGGATGTCCCAGCGTCGCAGCACCGCCTGACCCTCACCAGGCTGGACCCTGGGAGCCTCTACGAGGTGGAGATGGCCGCTCACAACTGTGCTGGCGAGGGACAGACGGCCATGGTGACCTTCCGGACTGGTAAAGGTCAAACCTTTCCCTGGGTGTTTTGCTCTGAGTCAGGGGAGGGCCCCTCCGAGATGTCCTGCCGCAGCCCTGAGGCACAGGCACCAGCCTTAGGGAAAAAAAAACCTTTAAGGGGCTGTTACTGCTCTGGAAACCCATCTGCCCTCAGCTTAGAGCGACCCTGTCAGAAGGGAAAGTGAAAGGTGGGACTGAAACAGGAGGAGAAAATCAGGTCTTCCCCTCTGTCTGGGTTGGAGTAAGTCCCTTTTTCCCTTGGTGTTGAAGCTGGACACCTGCAGAATCATAAAAAATAGGTCTGGCAGGGATGTCAAGAGGTGGTTTAACCCATCGTCTGCCTGGAGACAGGATCAGCCTGTGGGGGTTGTTCTTGACAGGTGTTTCTCTAATCTGTCCTTAAAAGCTTGTCCTGTACTAAAGGAAACTCCAGGCCTTCCCGTGCAGTCTGCTTGGTGCCAGGCTGTCTTTCCCATTAAAAGGACATTCCAAATGTCTGCGCTAAGTTCCCCTGTCCCCTGGCAGCTTTTCATGTCTCCAGCAGGTGTGGGGAATGGCATTCCCTTTGTAGCAGCCTTCCCCATGGTGGTGGGCTTGCTCACATCTCCCCTCAGGCCCGTCTCTTGTGCTAATTATCACCTTCTCTGGCAGTAATCTAGCAACATTTTCAAGAAAAGCAATTAAAAAAATTTGAAAATTAAATATGAGGGGGACCTGTCAACAGTTTAACACACCTGCCTCTTTAGCTTTAGTTCCTGCCTGCAGGCTGAGCGCTTCGAACCTGTTGGGCCGTTTGAGTCCAGAGAGTGCTTCCCTCGGCATCACGGCTGGGAATGTTTTCTTTGCTCAGCACAGCAATAACTAACTCTGAGCCACATCTCTGCGTCACTGATGCCATCTCTCCTGTCTGCACAGGCCGGCGCCCAAAACCAGAGATTGTCGCCAGCAAAGAGCAGCAAATCCAGAGGGACGACCCAGGCACGAGCACTCAGAGCAGTAACCAGTCCGACAACAGCCGTCTGTCCCGTAAGGCCCTCGCTGAACTGGGCCAGGAGGGAGGGCGAGGGGTGCTGGATCTCTTGCGGGTGGCAGCGGCCAGGCAGGGCTGGAGCTGAAGTCTCCACTGGGTAAAGCAAGACTGTGCAAAGCTTGGACAGGTGGTTTCCAGCTCCTGACGAGGAGAGGTCCTGCCCGGACACCCCTGCGACCACACTTGGCAGACTGTCTGTCTTAGGAGCGCAGGCTGACCCCACTGCCTGTCCCCACCATTAACGCCAGGGCTTGTCAGAAACCCTTTGACTCTTGCCGAGTGTCACATGGGGGCTTCAGAAAGCCATGCCCTCTAGTCCGCCAGTGCGCAGTGCATGGGAGCAACAAGCTCTTGTGCACCAGCGGGTGCTGGGGAAATCCGAGGGAGAAGGGGGAACCAAGTCCCTGCAGGTTCTGGGTCTTCCTCTCTCGGCCAAGCCCTGACAAGGGGCAGTTAGTGCCCATTCTGGGGGCACAGGGTGCTCCGTTTGGGTATTTTGCTGCAATGGAGAAACATCGGTTCCCCTGGTTAATCCACTTCATTGGTTCCCACCTTGTGTCTGCCATTATCATTATTCACCAGTGCCGTTATCTTTCTGTGAAATTCTCTCCTTCAATCCTTATCCCTTCTGTGAAGTCCCCTCCTTCAGTCCTCCACTCTCATTCATGTGTTACCTTTTCTTTTATCTCCACAGCTCAGTTAATCTTTTGATTGTTTTCCTATCAAATTGCCTTTTTACAGTTCAGAACTTTTCTCTTATTTCCTCCTCAGCTGGTTCTCCTCAGTCTCTGTCTACACCCTTCTGTCCCCAGTGTCAGTCTCCCTCTGCTCACCGCTTCCACCGCAGCCAGGCCTTTTGCTCTGTCTCCAGCCCTGCAGCCGCACTTCTCACCGGTCTCCCTCCCACGATGGGTGTACGCTCCTCAAACCTTGTCTCACCCTGCCCGAGTTGCGAGTGGAAAAGGAGGAAGGTGCGAGCAGGAGTAAAAGATGTTGGCAGGGCACAAACTGAAAGGAGTGAGGATTTGGGGGTGCCAGCTCTAACAAAGAGGCAGAAAGAAGAGAGCGTTCAGGACTTGAAGAGCATGTGGGTGGGTGCAAGGCAGGTAGCCCTTCACCCACATACCCCTAAACTGCAGGATCCTCCAGACAGGGCGAGAGGAATGTGTTTCACGCCCCATTGTCCTTCTGTATCCCTTGCAGCTCCAGAAGCACCGGACCGTCCAACCATCTCCATGGCATCAGAGACGTCCGTGTACGTGACCTGGATCCCCCGTGGGAACGGTGGGTTCCCCATCCAGTCTTTTCGTGTGGAATATAAGATACTGAAGAAGGTGGGAGACTGGATCCTGGCCACCAGTGACATTCCTCCCTCTCGCCTCTCTGTGGAAATCCCAGGCCTGGAGAAAGGTAGGCAGGTCTTCTCCTCCCCGTTCCCGGAGGTCTGTAGGAAAGCTGTGCAGTCCCTGTAGGACGGTTAGCCATCTGTCACGTCACGCTTAGCACCGGCATGTGCGAGCAAAACAAAGCCTCCCCAGCTCCAGCCTTAGATGCACAGGGGAAAGCTGCAGATGCTTCTCCAATTTCTCCAGCTGCAAAGACCAACATAGAGTTGACCTCCCTCAGGGAGGCTTGCGCGTGCTTTCCTGTATTACGGGGTACAGTTACTACAGTCGTTTGGTTCTGCCATTTACTACACAGCGTAGAACTTTCTTGCCACAGGCAAGACAGATGGACATACAATTCCCATTGCATTCACACAAGAAAAAAAAAAAGGCATCACTGAGCTGGACAGTTTAAAAAGGCAACATATCTGCCTCAAAAATGACAGAAACTATGTTTGGGTAAAAAAATCTCAAGGCTTTGAGCTTTTAACTGACATTTATGTACCCAATCTCTGTGTAGTAGAGGAAGGACACCTTCCCATACCCGCTTTCAGGCAACTATGAATCTACCCACACACCTTCCAGAACTCCTACCTGACCTCTGGGCTACCCAGACGGGACTTGGGGAAGGCAAATGAAAGCAGGTTCCATCTAGCACATGGCTGAAATCTGGCGATTCAGTGTTTGTACTGTGATCAAAACCTCTCTGTAGGCTCTCTGCCTTCTGGAGAACATGGATCCCCACTCCACACTCAAGCCTGTGCTGACAGTGGAAGTCTTGGAAGACTCCAATCTCTACAACTCTTTTATTTCCCATTTTTTCTCTAGGCATGTCCTATAAATTCCGTGTCCGGGCACTCAACATCCTGGGAGAGAGTGAGCCCAGCGCGGCATCTCGGCCGTATGTGGTTTCTGGGTACAGCAACCGCGTCTACGAGCGCCCAGTGGCTGGGCCATACATCACCTTCACAGATGCCATCAATGAGACCACCATCATGCTGAAGTGGATGGTAAGGTTTGTAGGGGTGGAGATGTCTGTGCAGGAAGCAGGTGTGCGGGTGCTACTTGCCCAGCTTACACATCTTCCAGGTTGTCGCACTGGAGCCTGTCACCAGCACAGATGGATTTCAGCAGATAACCTCGGGGGCTTGACCATTTTGTTCCACAAGTGCAGTTCAACAACACACGGGGTGGCCAGAAGAGCAAGCAGCCAAATTCCTGGAATCCATTAGCACTTCTGTCTGTCCCAGTAGTTTCCACAGAGATGTCCTTCACTCTCACTTGCTGGGTAGCAGTTCTAAGTGCTGATAATCATTTACAGCAGTCCACCCCAGAGGATTTTTAGGAGGGGGCTAGGTCTTTTGTATCACAAGCCCAGATCCAAGTGTTTCCAACACGTTAGAGCTTACTTAGAGGGAGGCATCAACCTCTTTTCTCCCGGCTGCTTCTAGCCAGAAGTTGCTGCATGGCAGGATGGGCACTGCGGTTCATTTAAACACAACAGTAGCTGATAAAAAAACTGGGTGAAGGATGGGAAGAACACATGGAGCTGGGACAGTACTGCCCTGGGTCGGGGAGGAACAGAGCCATCTTCAGAAACAGGAGGCTCCTACAGTCACTGGTTCATGGCAAAAACAGAGTCAAGGTTAAGGAGTGCTTGTCCTTGCCCAGCTGAGTCACTGTTGCCAAGGAATTTTTTTCTCTGCGGCATTGGCGGTGGCAGCTGGGAGGGAGCACAGCACAGGATGCTTCAGTTGTCAGGACCAGATTCGTGGCTTGTCTGGTACCTGAGAGAAGCAGGGTCAGAGTATAAAACAGCAGTGAGCTTTCGGAAGGAAGCCCTTGCTGTGCAAGCCAGTGGCAATGCAAGGTAGATCCCCTTGCTCCTCATCTAGCACAATATGAAGCACAGCCATCTCTGCTAACTCCTGCTCTCCCTCCCCTTCTCTGCAGTATATCCCAGCCAGCAACAACAATACTCCCATCCATGGTTTTTACATCTACTACCGCCCCACTGACAGCGACAATGACAGCGACTACAAGAAGGATGTGGTGGAAGGTAGGAGATAGTGGGAGACTGGTCCCAGCTGCTGCTTCTTCCTGGAAAAGTACTTGGCCAGAAGGAGCCCCCTGTGCACAAAAGGCAGCAGCAGCTGCCACTGAGCGGGCCTGCCTTACCTAGCACTGCTGCAGAGCTGGGCCGGCCACGTGTTCCCCGAGGAAGCTGACGGCACCGCGTGTGTGTTCCCTCCGCAGGAGATCGGTACTGGCACTCCATCAGCCACCTGCAGCCAGAGACTTCGTACGACATTAAGATGCAGTGCTTCAACGAGGGCGGCGAAAGCGAGTTCAGCAACGTGATGATCTGTGAAACCAAAGGTTAGCACCGTCGCAGGGCGCAGCCTGCTGCCCTCCCTGCGTGCAGCTGTCAGAGCGCGGCAAGGCAGGCGCCATCCCTGCCTGAGGGCGCACCGTGCAAGCTCGGGCAAGGAGGTGGAGGCAGCGCTGGGGAGAAGAGGCGTAGGCTTGTTGGTGCTGTTGCTCGGTACGTGTACGCACCCGTACCAGTACCCACAGGCCCCTTGTGCACGGTCCATCACTGTTTCCCTCAGAGTAGTAGTTACCTTTTGTTTTCCTAAGGATCACGTAGATGGTGACTGGAACCAGAAGGGCTAACGTGCCCTTGCTGTTCCGAACTCTGTGTTTGGCCATAAGCAAGTCCCACGCTTTCTTCCAAGCAGCTGCACTACCATGATAGGAACAGCGTTAAGTCCAAGTGGGTGCTTTGGAGAAGCAATTTTCCTTTTTCCTTTGCTTTATCAGCCCAAGAGCCTGGCGGCTCTGTAAGCCAAGCACAGAGGACTTGTCTGTACTGCAGTATTCATGCGTGTCGGACATCTTCTGGCATCCAGGCACACTTCTTTAAAGCCCCCGTAGAAGTCTGTCCACTCCACAGCGGTGCGGACATCCCCTGAGCGTGCTGGTCTTCCACCTTTCATGTCTGTGTCTTAACATGCGCTCTCTCTGTCTCTTACCTTCACAGCTCGGAAGTCTCTTGGTCTGCCAGGTCGTCTTCCACCCTCAACAGTGCCCCCCCAGCTGCATCCCCCACTCGGTGGTGGGCACAGCGGCCTGGGCACAGGAGCCATGGTGGCCCGATCCAGTGACTTGCCGTACTTGATTGTAGGCGTTGTGCTGGGCTCTATCGTACTCCTCATCGTGGCCTTCATCCCCTTTTGCCTTTGGAGAGCCTGGTCCAAGCAGAGTAAGGGTTCTTTCTTGACGGCTGATTTAGATGATGTGCTCTGCCCAGAGCTGCACATTCTGGGAAGGAGGGAGAGGGTAGGCAGAGGGTAAGTCCCAAATGTCCTGTGGAACCCCACAAAGACAAAGTTTGTCCCATGTCTCGCTTTCCTTGTTGAGAAGGAACCCTGGGACTAGAGCAGTGGGAAAAGGGCACTCCCTTTGCCTTTGTGTAGGGCCCCTTTCCACCATTTGTCTCCAAATGTGCTTTGGGTGCCAAAACAGCTGCCTGATAGGACAGCCAGCGCTATCCCTGCTGGCAGCTCACTTCAAGAACCTCAGCTTTGCCTCTGCTTTTGGCCTCAGATTTCTTCTTTTCTTCCATTTGCAGAGCAAACCATCGACATGGGCTTCCCAGGAGCTGGGCTGCTGGTATCATCCTGCCAATACACCATGGTGCCTCTGAGGGGCATCTCTGCCCCTCGTGCCAATGGACATCCCTATGTTAACGGGCAGCCCTACGCCAGCGGGGCGCACCTGAATGGCATCTGCCCCTCGGCAGGAGTGGGCTATGCAAGCACCAAGCCCCGAGATTACAGTCCAGATGAAGTGCCACAGGTATGTCCACACCTGCGCCTAACAGTTGGTTTGACGTGCTGGTGGCCATGGTTGTGGTGAGAGGATTTCTCTGGACATGCCTGGCACCATCCTTTGCAGCGTGTAGAAGTGGCAAGACTGGCTCCTTCTTAAAAGAGATTCCCCTTCGCAGTGGAGTCTGAGATGTGGGAGGAACAGGAAGGTCTCTGAAACACTGGTGGGGAGGTGCTTTCCTGGGACAGTGGCTCCAAGTATGGAGGGAGCAGTGAGCAAGGGCTACTCTTATGGCCATGGTTCCTCTTTCTCCTGAGCAAAGCTCGCAGGGACTGACAATGTGGAGGACTCAATAAATAGTAACATGTAAATGTAAATTGGTTACCATCCCCCCTGATTTAGCAGTAAGCGTGAAGTGAGTTTTTCAGTGCTCGGTTCCACTCTGCCCTCTGTAGCAAAAGAAATGGTTTCAGCTTTCTCTGCCTTCTGTCATAAGAGCTTCGCCCATCTGCCGCACGGCTCTGGCTCCCGGGTCAGCACCTGCCTCTTACTGCTGCTCGGCGGCGTTGCTCTGCTGAGAACCCTTCTCTCTCCTTCCAGTCACACGAGGAGACCAACGCCTTGCTGCAGGCGAGAGTGCTGCAAAACGGAAATGCCCAGCACGACTACCAGCCCTCCAGGTTGGTCCTGGCTTACGGAGGGGAGGGTGGAACGATCCCCTGGGGCCCACAAGACGACGTGCTCACAAAAGCTCGTGCTCAGCACGCTCCCATCTGTCCTGATTCACTTGGGAAACAAGTCCATGCTCCAGCACCAGGCCTCCTTGGTCTAAACTCTCTTCGTACAGCTCATTCCTTCTATGGTTTCAGGGAGGGACAGTTTAATTGTAGAGATGGCCAAGGGCTATTTCCCCCTGCCCCCTTTTCTTCCCCCTGCTCCTCAGTGGGAGACTGGGAAGTAAGCTAACACCTATGGCTGGATGCTGATAATAAACAGCAGCCCCAGAAGCTCGCCAGGGTCCAGTTGCAGGTACTTTGCGTCTGTTTGGACTTCAAGTTGTCCTTGCCGTGCTCGCTGGGAGGCACTACTCTTCCCAGCTCCTGTGGGACTCACTAGATCTTGAATTGTGGATACCAGGTCCCATCACAGTATTCCCGTCCCACAAGTACATCCCAATTTCTGCTCTCCCCCGATGTAGGGATATTCAGTGTCACTGCATTGATGCAGCTGGCTGAGATGTTACACAGGCCATGTCTTTCAAGGCGGAAAGATCTGTGAACAGTGCTAAACCTCTTTGTCTGCCTCTCCAGATTGCCCAACTCAAGAACAGAAGACAGCTCTTTCCTCTACAGTCTCCCAGATGACTCCACTCACCAGCTTCTTCAGCCACAAGATGATTGTCCTCACCTTCAAGAGCACTTTGTTGGCCTCCATCATCCAGTGGTGGGAGACAAAGTGGGAGGCCCAAGCCTGGATGCTCGACGGGATCCCCTCTTCCACCAAGGTCAGTAGTCTGGAAAACTCAATTTTTAGGCTGATCTTGAAAGGAAATCTCACTGGAGAGCTTTTCTGATGGCTCTGTTTGTGCCCGCTTCTGCGGTGCAAGGACAGTTGTGACACTGCAGAGAAGAACAGCATGGAAAGGCCGTACTATAAGTTGGGCACTGAATTGCCTCAGTCAGTTTTAGAGGACAGATTCCTCATTTCTCCAAGGGCACATACCCACCTCCAGCTGCAGAGATGCTGTCCTTTAGTCCTCCTTAATTCTGCATTTTCCGGGCTGCCAGTAAAACAGGTGCCTGAAAAATTACGTGAATCCATCTCCCTAGGATCTGATCCATTCATGCACTCCTTGCACAGCATGGATCGAACTCATTGTGTGCAAGCATAGGATCAAACTCTCGTGGAGCCAGGATGTTTAGAATGCAGTTCTTCTCTTGGGTCAGAGTACCTGTCCTCCCAAAGTGGACTGCTGACTAGAAACCTGCCGCAGCATCTCTCATTTCTCTCTGTGTTCTGTATTTCTCTCCCTTTCAGGAAGCCCTTGCTGCCTAGGCCTGGTGCCAGTTGAAGAGGTAGAAAGACTAGATTGCTGCCAGTCCCGAGGAGATCTCCATCCCCAGAATCCAGTGATCACATCTTTGGGTCAGGACCTACCAAGACACCTGAACAGCAGCCCGCCGCCACTGAGGCCCTTAGAGACTCATGCTCCCACCAGCTAGGGACCAAGCTGCCTTTTGCAAAAGACTTATTCTAAAGAGAAAAAGAGAATGGGTATTTATTTTTGTATAACACCCCTATTTATATATTTATGCACTTGTATATAGATGTATATGTGCCTTTTATAATGCTATGGCGATGGAAGGCATCCTCAGCAAGGTCAGAGGAGGTCCCAGGAAACAAGGCAGCAGCTGTCTGTATCTGTGACACCAGGCTGTTTGTCAGAGCACAAGATTGAAACAGCAGCATGAGACGTCGCAGGACATGGGTCCAAACAGAGCTGCCACCGCCAAGATGTAGCACCTTCTTGCAGCGAGGGCTTCGCGAAAAATAATGCTGTTAAAAAGGTCTTTTCCTCTCCCCCCAGGAAGGTGTGTTCCAGGAACACATTCCTGTGAACAGACTGGAGTTCTACACTCTGCCTAATCAACTTAAACAACCCTTTGCATACACGCCATCTGCAGCTGCGTATCTGTAAAGACAAACCCACGCTTTAACATCTAAAATAAAGGCTTTAGTCTCTTCTATGGCTGGCCGTGTGCTGAATCCACCCTGAGAGTGAACCTGCTCTTTTTTCCTTGCAGACACACAGCAAGCAGGACACCTGGGCAAAGGTGACGTTTTCCTGCAGTGATTCAAATAGCTGCTCATGTGAATCTTCTACTTGCCGAGCTGAGGAGAAGCGGGACACCCACTACCTGGGCCAGTTAAATGACATACGGCTCCTCGTGAGGAGCACAGCTAGAGGAAATTCTCATTTCTCTCCAGGGACAGCTGCATGACTTTGGTGATGGCAGGGAGGCAGGCCGACACGCAAACCTCTGCAAATTTTGTTTCCTTATCCCCTGTGTCCCCCATCCTGTGATTTTTCCAGCTTCAAAAGCTTTCGACATCTGGGCCTGTGGATAAGGGTGGTTTGTTTTCCCCAAGGAAAGGGAATGCTCAGCACCTTCACAAGGACCCATTGAGAAGGCAGGCGGCAGCACAAGCGTCATTCGCTCAGTTGTGCTGGGAGCAGCAGGGACAAGCCTTGTACCTGGCTGGGGTCTGGCTGAACATACGCCAGACAGAGGCACAAAGACCGGTGGCAAAAGACAGGGAGGGGGGAAGGAAGAGCACGAGCAGCTGCAGTTCAGTCTATTTAACTAAAAATGAGCAACAATCCCCGAGCCTCCCCCTGGACCCTCAGCAACTGCACTGGAAGAACAGTGCAACACAGCCCCACCACTTTGGGGCTGAAGGAGGTTTTCACAGCACGACAGGGTGAGTGCTGGAAATGATCACACACTGCCACCATACCGAAAGCCAGAGGCAAAAAAGAATAAAACCTGAAAACGCAGAGTCCAGCTCGCTCGCTCTGATCAGGCAGGTGCACGCCAGTGGGATTAGAGGCTGACTTGCACTGCTGTACCCTCCTCCTGCCAGGTAGCCACCACGTTCTGCGCTGCAGCGCAGTTTTCCCACTTCTACAGAGCAAAGGAAAGCAGGAGGGTCTTTGCCTCCAGACCCATCTGAGCACTATAGACCTGAGGAGAAAGGTCCCTTTGCTTTCTCCAAATAGCAGTTCTCTGCCATTGCTGCTGAGATGTTAAAAAAAAACCAACTAGACAAACAACCCAAAAATAGCAAAACACACCCGTAAGGCAGACCTCTTACTTCTTCTAGTAATGGGCTAGATTTGCCCGTGTGAAACTAACATCCAGCCTTCAAAAGCCACTCGTTTGAGTGCACACACAGAGCATCTGCCCAGTGCAAATCTCTGCAATTGACTGATGGCAGCGTTTACTGGGTGTATTTGCACTTTTTTATTCTCTGTCACTGCAATGTTTTGATAGGAGAAACAAGTATAACCCTTGGCAACTCAACCCCGGTATCACCAAAGCAATTCATTTCACACTTCCAGTTATGGCTACTGCCACAGTTACCCGGGCCCGTTTTTAAGGGAGAGCTGGGCTCAGTCACTTAGCTTGTCTGATGTAAGAACACAGGGTGATTCAGTTGGTGTCGGAGAGTCCTGCGGTGATGAAGGCTGTAGAAAGAGGTACTCATCTTCTCTGCTAAGGAAAGCGAGTTCGCTTAAGTGCCTGTCTTTTCTGCTTAGAACATTGATTTCTTCTCTTAGGAGGGCTGCGTCGCGAGCTGTGTGCTTGAGCCGTGACTCCAGCCTGGCCGCCTCTTTGATGGCAGTCGTTTGGGTGCCCTGAAATTCTGCTCCCTGTAAGGAGAGCGGGGCAAAAATTAGCACCTATAAAACATGAGAGAATGGATGGTGGAAATTTGTTTCAAGCAGGAAAGTGATGCTTTCCAAAAAGCAGGACAGGTTCATGATTTCTCCACTCCTCAGAACTACTTGAAAGTCAGAGTGCGGGACCATTAACCCGGAGTCAGACTGCCACAGATGGCTGCCTTATTCCCCAACACACGGCAAGAAAACACAAATTCATTTGGCTGTTTCCATGTAACAAAGGAATAATTTTGACCTGCGGGAAGACATTTTCCACTTAGAAATTAGTTCATTTCAGTATTAGAAAGCAGCTAAGTAAGAAATTAGCAGAGAAGCTAAAGTATGGCCTGCTTCAGGATCAGCTCACTCATCTGCCTTTCTCCAAGGCCTGGAGCAGCCCTTCAGCCTGTGCCACAAGGCAGCGTTAGTCCCACCCGCTGACTGCAGAGCAGGATGTGAGGCCAAGGAGCTGGTGACGAGGGCCAGATGAACCCTTACTGTGCTGCACAACATCCTTGTCTATAAACCGGAGACACATGGATTTGATGGATGGACCACTTGCTGGATAAGGAATTGGCTGGATGGCCGCACTCAAAGAGTTGTGGTCAACTGCTCGATGTCCAAGTGGACATCGGTGACGAGTGGCGTTCCTTGAGGGTCGGTACTGGGATCGGCACGGTTTGACATCTTTGTTGGTGACAGGGACAGTGGCATCAAGTGCACCCTCAGCAGGTTTGCCAATGACACCAAGCTGTGTGATACAGTCAGCATGCTGGAGGGAGGGGATGCCATCCAGAGGGACCTTGACAGGCTTGAAAGGTGGGCCTGTGCAAACTGCAGGAAGTTCAACAAGGCCAAGTGCAAGGTCCTGCACATGGGTCGGCACAATCCCAAGCACAGCTACAGGCTGGGCAGAGAATGGATTGAGAGCAGCCCTGAGGAGAAGGACTTGGGGGTGCTGGTTGATGAAAAGCTCAACATGAGCCGGCAGTGTGCGCTGGCAGCCCAGAAAGCCACCCGTGTCCTGGGCTGCATCAGAAATAGTGTGGCCAGCAGGTCAAGGGAGGTGATTCGCCCCCTGTACTCTGGTCTTGTGAGACCCCACCTGGAGTACTGTGTCCAGCTCTGGGGTCCCCAGCACAGGAAAGACATGGAGCTGCTGGAGCAAGTCCAGAGGAGGCCACAAAGCTGATC
>VWZZ01005584.1:198319-244699 GCA_013399095.1 Psophia crepitans
TGTCTCTCCAGTTTAGAGACAAGGATGTTGTGCAGCACAGTGTCAAAAGCTTTGCACAAGTCCAGGTAAATGATGTCAGTTGCCCTTCCCTTGTACACCAATGCTGTGACCCCATTGTAGGCAGCCACCAAATCTGTCAGGCACGATTTGCCCTTCGTGAAGCCGTGTTGACTGTCAATCACCTCCTTACATTTCCTGAAACATGTCATGCTGCAGAAACATGCAAGGAGCAGCCAAGACAGTTCATGACAAACCTACTTGCATCCTTGCTGACTTCAGAAAAGTCTTGAGCCAGATCTAGGTGTGTGCTGTGTTGAAGGATACCAGACTCACTTCCCAAAGGAGCAATGAGTACCCACCAGCGAGACTAAGCCCAGAACATGTTGTCAACTGATGTGAACAGAAAAAAGTAGAAATCACAAAACACACTAGATATAAATATACAGGTGCTGCTATTTTACTGCTCAGGGAAAGAAAAAAAAAAAGAAAAAGTCTTAAGTTTAAAACAAGAGGCATGATACTTGCTCAAAGAGGGATCTCTCTCCTGACTGTTTTCTAATTTTTCTCTCTCCATATTTGTAAAAGGACTGTAAATGACAACATTCTGTAGGGGCAGCATCAGAGCGTTGCCTGCTTGCACTTGCCTTATCCCCCCCCACACACATGCACTTTTCAGACTGCACAGGCTTGCACCGTAGGCATGAGCCAGGGCTGCCCTGCACTCAAATAGTTCATCACCAGATCTGGTGGAAGGAGGCAGGAGGTGCCGACTGTCAGCTGAAAACCAAAGGAAAGCACTCTGGAGGAACTGCACGTAGGGACTGAAGCAGAAGGATGCATTTGAGGAAAGTAAAACACAAAGGTTATCAACTACCTCCATGAGAAAACAGGATGTGCAGCAGCAACAGGAGTAGAGGTAGGAACGATGGTGGGAAATGGGAGTTGGATGTTATGGTCTGTTAATGACAGGTGAAAGAAACAAATGTGAACATCTTCACAGAAGATTTTAGTGTGGCTATTCAGCCCCAGGCAAATGAAGCCCTAACAGATCATTGTAACCCATACGCACCCCTCCTTTTCCTGCTCCTTACCTCCCACTCTTCGAGTTCCCGGGAGTGCGCATATTCTTTCTCCATGATTTGCACTTTCAGCTCTTCCACGCGTATGTTAACGGAGTGTGCTTGAACTGCTTCAAAATCAACCAACCGGCCAAACTTCTTCACCATCAGATGATTGCACTTCTCTTCCAGTCCTAACAGAAAGGGCACAGCACAAATGGCAGAACTGTCTTTCACTGGGTAATAAGAATTTGTGCCCTACCCCCAGCTTTTTGTCTGAGCTCTTCGGTATTTGCTCCGTAGTGAATAATTCACACAAAACCACAGGAAACTCACAACTGAATATTGCTGTTTGTCTTTGCCTGTGACCGTGTCTGTGTTGTCACTAAGCCACAGCCTAAACCAGTCCCAGTAAGGAACTCCCACACCAAAGGCTGCACAGGACCTCTGCGGATTTGGTGGTGCTAGACACATCTTTGGGTTTGGCCCTTGGGAAACTAAGTGTTTCACATAGGGCTGTCCTCTTCCTTATATTACACAGAGATGGAAATTGCCAGAAAAAGGCTATGGGGATTTGGGGAAAAGTACTTTTTTCCTAGCAGTTCTGGTTTACAGACAGAAATAGTAATCATGCTTCCGGCTTCCAGTGTCTCATCTCAGTCAACCCTCCTTATACTAAGTTCCCAAATAATTGCACACAGCATAATGACTTTACAGTGCTGGAGAACTACCAGTACTTCATCAAAACAGTCCACTTGATCTGCTCTTTCTGCTTTATTTTCTGCAGTAACCAGCTGTGACATCTGGGTGAGTGTAAAGACAGACAGCTGGTGAGTTACCCACACCCAGTGCGGGGGACAGAATAAGCACTAGCCTGCGGCGTTGTTCAGAGTCTCTGTTACTCACGTCTAATCTTTATCTCCATCTCCTTTTTGTCCTGGACAAGCTGCTTATGTTGCTCCTGGGCCTTCTTATAGATGTCTCTTTGCATTATCTTTTCATTATGTAGGTCCACGATTCTCTTCTGCAGGTACTCTAAGGACTGATTGGTAAATACCAAAGCCTGCGAGAAGTCACTGGGCATCTCCCCATTAACCAAGTACTCCACCTGTGGGAAACAGCGATAAGCAAGGCTGACCTTACTTATTAAGGGTGCTGGGGATCTCTCTGGATAACAAATGCATGAGCATTAGAGAAATAATGAGTGAGGTAATAGTCAGCATGGACACAACTCTCACATTTGGGGCCAGGGGATCGCTACCACTCAAAGCTGAAAGACTACTTAAAGCAGTGATGGCTGCCTGCATGTAAAGCTGTCTGGTCTTCTATAGCACCTGGCACAAAACTGTCGCTGCTTTTGAATGATCTGGGAGCTGTAGGATTGCATAGTCAGGCCTTAGATTCTTCTGTCTTTATCACCAACGTTTTAATGAAGGGAGATAGAACAAATGGAGAGAGCCGAGCATGGCTCAAAGGTACGTAAGCCAGAACAGGCAGAGGCTTATCTTCCCTCTCTGAGGACAAGATGCAGCTATGTTGAGTTTTGCTCTTCATTTTCTACTTATCATCCCTGTGGCTAACAGCTGTGTAGATGAGTGTATGGCATCCAATCAAGCATTTCTGAATTGGGCAAAACTCCTATTAGTTTCAACAGTTTGGGGGACTTTTTTGGTTTGGGGGTTTTTTTTGTGGGTTTTTTTTTTTTTTCTGAAGAATATCGGTAGGTATGGACCTGAAGGAAAATCCCACTCTAAATCTATAAAACACTTCAAGATTATGAACATTTCAGCAATGGACCAACCTGCCTGTCCTTACCTCTTTTCTGTGAGTATAAAAGTAGGAAAAAAAAATAAATCTAGAGGAAATAGCAGCATGATGTTCCATTGATGGCACTTCACTCCCAGGTGACTGTGGTGAATGAGGAACTGAGGACCCCAAAGAACAGTAACACCATTGTTTTGATGTATATAGGTCATTCTGTGCCGGCAGGTGCACAAAATCTTGAATTACCTGGTGGAGTTTCAAAGGCACAACTACATATAGCTCATTCAGTCTCTGCTGCTTTTCCCACTGAAAGGCCTCCAGTTCCCTCTCTGCAGTGTCCAGACTGGTTTCTGCTACTTTTACCTGTGGAAAGACAAATTGTGGATAAATAAATATCCTCTAGTACTCAAATACAGAAGGCAGCAAGGTTCTATGTTAGAGTTCCTGATCCAAAGGAAAAGTAGTGTAGAAAAATGCTCTTTTTTTTTTCTAAATATACTATGATAGATGAGTTTCATAGGCAAACACAAAGGTTGTCTACATATTCAAGCAATATTCTACCCTCTCTACACATGTACACTCATAAATAGCTCTTTAGTAGAGAAGCCCTGTATGATCGAGAGGCAGCTGCTTTGTTTAGTGTCTAAAACACTTCTAGATCTACAGGGCCTGCAAGATATTTCTTTATTGTGTTATGCCTGGAAATGCTTATTGATTCTGCATGAGAAAGAAACAATTCAGACTCAAATGTCAGACCCCAGGGTGAATATGTGGCAGCTGGCACTTAGGACAGCCTTTAAAAACTAAACACAAAACTTTTAAAATTAACCATATTTGATGGAACATTTTTGAGACACAATAAAAGCAAGACTTGCATAATATTATTTTGGCAGAAGTCTCCTCTATCCTGGATAACCCTTCAAATTAAGATATTTTGAGTTAATATAAATCAAATGTCTTGATGAATGCAAGAGCTCAAAAATGCTAAAAGGAAAACTTGCACCAAGTGAGTTTATTCAATGATTACTGTGACAAAGAGCAAAAGAAAATAACTAAAAGAAAAAGAAAAAAAAAAAAGGAAGGTAGCATTTGTACACATTTATTTTAACCTCCATTTGTGTTAGGATAAGGATTTGTTATTCTCTCCATCGCCATGGACATGCACAGAGGATGGGCCAGGCTATACCAGGTGTTTCATCTGAACCACAGAATCCAGTTCCTGCTGCCACATGATGGTTAGACAGCTGGGAAGGAACTGGACCTAAAACCTGGATCCAGCCCCATAGCAGCTAAGGTCAGACTGCTTTGATTTATCTTTTTCAGGAGGACAGGTGACCTGTGCTGAGCTGCCCCCTCCCCCTGTGCTACCACAGATATCTCTGCCCAAACTGAGGCCTCTCAAAGGGTTAGGATTTTGGTTGTGTATCAGACAAAAGTCACTAGCACAACATTTTCACTGTAGTGGAGCCGGCTGATGCTTGCTGAGAAGAAAACACTATGATACCTTTTTGGCCAAGGCATTATATTTCTTTCTGAGGTCAGCAGCAGCTTTCTTCTCCTCTGTTAAAGCTTTCTCAATGTCTAACCGATTCTGCCGGAGCTGGATGGTGTTTCGGAAGAGTGCCTCATTGCAGTCTGAGAAGCAAAGAGTCAAAGAATATCTTAGGTTCCTTATGACTGTACTGTAGTTACAGGCTTGAGCTAGTAGCTTCTCCTAATGTGCACATTCCCCACAATAAGGCCACAGACTTGGTTCCCTAAAGCTCTCTCAAACATAAACCTCATGGGCCACGTTCCTGCATGAATGGGTGAATGTCTTGGATGGATCTTTTCTTCTTTACATTCAGTCAAGACAGTTTGTTTCCAGGAGAGTAAATGCATCAAAACCAATAATATTAAAGCCAAGTGCGCAAAAGTTAGCTTTTGTAAGTAGTGCAGTTTCAGTAACTGATAGATGTTACAGTATAATCTTCAATTATGTGAACATGCAGCTGTTTGTCCATAGCACCCTTCACCATAAATGATGAACTTGCTGTAGGGATCATTCATAGCTCTATTTGTAAATGAAACTGTGGTTCAATAGGACCCGTTTCATTTGTGTCACAGTAAGGAAGACCTGTGAATTTCTAACACAGGGATTTTAGATTAATCAAATCAGCATTAGTAACCCAAATCAGTGAGCATAAGGGGGGGAAAAAAAAAGTCCAATAAAGACAAAGCAAACTGCACAAAGCGACAAATACGAAGAGGTTAATGCAACATGTAATTTCCCCATTAAACTGATAATTTGGACTTTTTCAATAAAATGTAAAAATCTTCATATCTTCCCAACATTTCATTGAAAAAGGAGATGAATGAGAAGTTAATAAAAAATTCAATTTGTGAAAATGATGTTAAAATCAAATTAGAAAAAAAAAAAAGATGAAGTAATTTTGTTGGTAAGTTCTAACTGAAAATAAAGCAGTGTTGTTACATTGTCATTGTCATATCACTCTAAGATTTTGTTTGTTTGTTTGTTTTTAAAAAAACCATCACCCTAAACTAGTAAAACTCCTACAAAAGGGGGGGGGGAGAAGTTGCTTGCCTTTCTTAATGAATGAACGAAGAGGATTTTGCAAAGTAAAGCTCCAAGCTTTTCAGATACCCATAAGAGAGCAGCCTAGCAACAGGCAATTGCTGCATAAATCCACGAGGTGGTAATAAAGAGCTTAATTTAACACGATGGTAGGGTCCCCCGACCTCCCTTGAACAGGGATCCAGCTAGGCCAGGCAGCAAGTTTCCAGAGAGCAGCTACAGCCTCACTCCAGCTTCCCTCCTGAGAGGAGCCTTTTCTCTTCAGAAAACAGCCATGAAATGATGAACAGTTCTATACACAAAATATTTCATTCTTAGTACTTAGCTAAGTTTTATTTTTCCAAAGTTTTTAATGAAGGTATCCTATACTATCAGCGGTTTCATTATCTTCACTGATATTTCCTGGGGAGAAATGCTGCACTCGGGAGGGGTACGCAAATTCTGGCCCTCAATGGCATTAATATACAGTGAATAATGACAAATTCTGTGTCTTCTTTTTAAAAACACGGTATTGCCTCTAAAGCTAAACAAGTAGTTAACCCAAGGAAATGATGGCTTAGGTACTCTTTGGGCAAACAGAGTCATCAAAGACTTCATCTTCAGATCCAGAATTTTCCTCATTAATCCCCAAGCTGGTCTCTTCATTATTCTCCTCTTCATTCTCATCTTCTCCATCTGGAAGAAAAGGACAGTACTGTTGACTTGCAGAACATCCCCAGACCCATTAGCTGTGCCTTCTGCCAATGTGCTGGTGAACACAACCCCAAGTGTTGGAAGATGACCCTGGTAATATGTGGATACAGGCACCTTGTGCCTACGGCATAATTTCACAAAAAAGAAAAAAAACACCACAAAACAAAAAACCAAGGGAGAGTGATCACCAGGTAGTGCCAAATGCACAGACATGGGCACATTTCTGGGGCTTCCTTCAACGATGTTTCCTTTTTTTATATATATGCTAGGAATTTAAACATTGTCGGTTTACCATTGTACTACAGAGATTAATCAACCAAGCAAAATACAGAGGCACAAAACTGTCACAAAAGCATCACTGTTGTCTGCACTTTTTGCTAATTGTGTCCCATTTGAAATCAAAAGCCAAGTCAGAGAGAGAGCACAAGTGTTTTAGCTCAGTAAGACTGCCTAGCCTTAACAGTTTAAAACCGAGTCACTAAGATAAATGCAATTCTTTCATAATATGTTTAGTCCTGTGACTAATAGGTGCTTGCAAATTAGGTCTATGATCTCTCATTAGTCAATGGACAGATTAAAGGAGAATGTCACAAATGTGGCAGAATAATCACTTATCCATAGCTCCCATCGGTACAGCTGGGAAGTAGCTATTTAAAGCTTTGCCCCTTCTTAATACCAATTATCAGTCCTCAGTATTGACTTGTAGGAAGTAAATTGCAGCAGCTGTCATCAGACCAAATGTAGTCATGTTAGAAACTGAATTACACCATTGTTATCATTCAAAATGGCTGCGACAGAACATGGGTCAGTATATAAACAAATCTGGGTAAGTTTGATTATGGTTTTTTGAACCAAGTTCAGAGCTGCATGTACCTAGGGCTCCAGCTAGACAGAGACATTTACTTGACAACAGGGAAGAATGTGTAACAAATCCATGAAACAAAAAACAACAGCATCTCCAACCTGCTTCTCTTTCAACTTCGGCTTTTTCCACACACTTGATTTTCTTCGTCAGAACCTTGGTCAGAAAATGGGAAAACTCATTGTTTTCTCCAAGGGATGCTTGGAAGTTGGCATAAAGAGCTTTCTCACGTTCCTGGAGCTTTACAATCTCACTTTTTCTGTCCTCCATCTGTGCAAGGTAGCTGTTCAATTTTGACTAAACAAACAAAAAACCTACTTCAGTGAACAGGTACAGCCCACATGTGTGTGCATATATCTGTGAAAATCTGGAAATGTAAAATTTGACCTCTCTTTAAAACCTGTGTTCCAATCAAGCAAAGCCTAGCAGTATGTTCTTAAATTTTAAGTGTATGATTTGTCATCGATTTCACATCATTAAGTGCCTATTAAAATACACTTGTGAAGACTGTGAAAGGATTAACTATGAGAAGTTAAAAAGCAGCCATCCTGGGTTGATCATCAACAGTTTCATTTTCCAAAATTTAGCACAAGATTCTGGATCAGTGGGAAAATGAAACAAGGAGATGCCACCGTTTACTTTATGGCTTGTTTTTGTTTCAAGTCATGCATTAGTGGTACTGTTAAATCCAGAGACACATGGCCTACTTACTTGCATAGCCTCCTGCTCGCTGGTGAGGGTGTTAACACGCCCCTGGAGAAGGTTTTCCTGTTTCTCAAGGTTCTTCAGGATAAGCAGCTCTTCATACCACGTGATGTGGCGCAGGTCAGCAATTTTCATCTGCACATCCAGCTTCAGTTTCTTGTGCCGCAGAAGACGAAGCTCAGCATCAAAGTTGATCACCAGTGCATTGATCTGGAGCACAGGAGGAACAGTATTAGCAGTGGACCTAAATGTGTAAGACTAGAGAACGGAGCAGAAGGGGAAAATTCTCTCTGTGAAATCAACAACATGCCCATGCTCTTTACTATGGATTACTGAAGCACTTCAGAAAGACAAAGTTACCCCTAAACGTATCTTCATTCTTAGCGCACAATAGTAAAAGAATCACAATGACTTCGCAGGAATGATTGACTTTATCCCACTCCACCCCATAAGTATTTTACTCTTCAGAGAATGTTTTACAGTAGCCTGAATAGATTGTGCAACAATCCCAGATGTCGCAATAAATACAGGTCTTCTGCCTCAATGGACTTCTTTCAGAATACCTGACAGTTCTTCCCCTAGACATTTACAGTTAAATCAGTACTAACCAGCAGCTGCCAACGTTAGCTTATACATATGTGATGGCCACAGCAGCATGTGGTTATTCTCTCAAAGCCTTCACACAGACTAACACAAGGAAGCCTGTGTTGGAGTAGACCATAGAACCATAGAATCATTAAGGTTGGAAGAGACCTCAAGGATCATCCAGTCCAACCGTCCCCCCCACCACCTATTACCCACTAAACCATGTCCCTAAGTACCCCATCTAACCTTTCTTTAAACACCCCCAGGGACGGTGACTCCACCACCTCCCTGGGCAACCCATTCCAATACTTGACCACTCTTTCTGAGAAGAAATTTCTCCTCATCTCCAACCTGAACCTCCCCTGGCGCAACTTGCAGCCATTCCCCCTTGTCCTGTCACTAGTTATCTGCAAGAAGAGGCCACCCCCCAGCTCGCCACAACTCCCTTTCAGGTAGTTGTAGAGGGCAATAAGGTCTGCCCTGAGCCTCCTCTTCTCCAGACTAAACAGCCCCAGTTCCTTCAGCCGCTCCTCATAAGACCTGTGCTCCCGCCCCTTCACCAGTTTCATTGCCCTTCTCTGGACATGCTCCAGGGCCTCGATGTCTTTCCTGTGGTGAGGGGCCCAAAACTGGACACAGCACTCGAGGCGCGGCCTCACCAGGGCTGAGTACAGGGGGACAGTCACCTCCCTGCTCTTGCTGGCTACACTATTCCTGATACAGGCCAGGATACCGTTGGCCTTCTTGGCCACCTGGGCACACTGCTGGCTCACGTCCAGGAAGAATCAGTGGCAAATAGCAGAAGTCAGAGAAAAGATGCTAAGAAACAGAGCGAACAAGTGAACAGGTACACCTCTGGCATGCTCCTCTCTGTACCCTCCTAAACTCTATTGTAGGGACATCCTGAGCTTGAAGCAGTAGGGTTGTGTTCAATAGCTTTGAATGGATTTTCCTTCCAGACTTTATCAAATTGTAACTTCCTCCACATTCTAATGCAGAGTTCCAAAGCTTAATTATTGTTGGATAGGAAAACGATTTCCATTTGCGTGTTTCAAGCTTTCTCCATAAGCGTTTCGTTTGATCTCTCTCCTTCTTTTAAGAGGTGAGTCCCACTCTCCTTTTCTATGCTATTCATAATTTTATCCCCTCTGCTACAACCCTGCCAGTTGCTCTTTTTCCAGGCCAAAGATGCTTTATCCGCTTAGACGTGCCTTTTACAGAAGTTCTTCCATGACAAAGCATTTTGGTTCCTCTCCTTTCTGCCTTTTCTAATTCTACAAAATATTTTTTGGGATCAAAGGTCTACAATTATTTAAGAGCTGAGAACATCATGCATCTTCAAAGTGTAGTGATGCTCCTTCTTTTCCTCTTCATCACTTTTCAAGTAATTTCTAACATTTTACTGATCTTTTTTTGGCCACTAAGCTCATGGTTTCATAGAACAACCAATAAGAAATCTAAGATCTGTTTTTGGAGTGACAGTCAGAGCACAGGTCACAGGTAGGGAATTATACTGATTTACACTGTAAATTTGCACCAGACAGCATGTTCCTAAACTCCAGAAAGACAAGAGTAGCTGCAATCCTGAGACAGAAGGAATGGGTTTGGGTTTTATTTCTGAGGCAGTGGAATTATTCAATCTAAAAAAAATAATTTTTGGTTTCCTACCTTTTTAATCAAGGCCTCCTGCAAGTATAGGTTTTTTATCTTCTCCCTCTTAAAAATTTCCAGTTCCATTTCTGTGGGCTCTGCCTTCTCAATCTCAAAAACCTTCCGCTCCTCTGTGACCACAGACGATGCTGTTTTCATCAGGCGTGCACCTGCAGCCTGTGCCACAGGGTCAATCTCTTTAATGGAAGAAGCTCGAAGGAACCCATGCCTAAATGAATGAGATGAGGGAGACCCTTCCAGTTGTTCTTGGAGCTTTGCCTTGGCCTCCTGCTCCTCTTTGAACTTCAGGAGGATGTCACTGTCATACTCAAATTTTTTTTCTGGAATCTCATCTGGGTGTAACTGAGGGATCAGGGGAAGAGGGAGACATTCTGATAAATCCAAGGCTGCCTGTATTGATTTCAATTCTTGCACGAAACACTTGATTTCATCAATAATAGAAACCTTGAGATCCCGCAAAGACATGATCTCTTTGTTCATGTTCACTTTCCTCTTGTGGATCTGCGAAGCAAAAAACAATTGTAGTAGAATTCCCTGGGAACACTTACATAGTATGTGGTCTTCCTCAGTGTAAGTAATAGCTAAGAGGCTTGTCAGATTGACTTTCCTTCTGTTCATATTAGCTTTTTTTTCTGTATCATCTCTACACATTAGCATTTTTAAACAGTTGTTTTTAAGTCTCTTTGTGGTTTTAAAATCTTTGGAACCACCTTTCTTCCTTTCCTTCACAGCAAAGAGCAAAGGTGTAAGAAAGGAAACAAGGATTCCCCATTCCCTCAGTTCCTGACTTGATTCTGAGTTTCTTGACATGAGATGTTGAACCAATGCAGAAAGGAGACAGAGGCTGTGAAAATAAGCTGCAGCTTTTAGAGGATTAGACATTTGGGCTGTCTCTCACCAATATGGAGAGTATCTCAGCTTTGATACATGGCCCTCTTTTCAGGCATATAGTACAAAGAATACATTAACAAAAATAAAATTAGATCTCTTAGTATTTTGTAAAGCAAGCAAGACAAAAAAAAAAATAAACCTGAGAGGACCTTTACTGCACACGCTACCAAATGCACAGCTGTACAGAAATCTGAACTTCTTTGACATAGTCATTGAAACAAAGCAGTTATCTCATATAACCTCCAAGATACTGAAGCAGTCCTCCACAAACATAGGTTCTGGAAGGCAGATGAGATCTTGTCCTTTACATGTGACAGCAAAGTTGATATCACAGCTACTGCAGGTGGTTACAACTGGAACAAAGTTCTGAATTTTCGTAGTATAGTAGATAGCAATATGAAAAGCAAGAAAAAAAAATATTTTTTCAGATGCTTTTGGACTTCATAAAAGCCACTAGATGTCCAAAACAAATTCTCTCCAGGCCTTCCAGCAATCCAGAGTCTCAAAGTCAGCTCAAAAAACTTCGGCATCAGCTGAATATTCTTTCTCCAACTCAAGATGAAGATCCACTAATCTGTAAAGCGGCACTTATATATCAGATCCAAGAGGTGGAAATTAAACAGTTAAGTGCAGCAAAACCTATTTGTAACAACTTGTTTACATCTTGCTTGGTCTATAGGCAGACACCAGTAATAATTCTATATACAGAATTCAGTAATAATAATTCTGTTCAACATCATTAATTATCTGGATGATGGGACAAAGAGTACTCTCAGCAAGTGTGCAGATAATGAAAACTGGGAGGAGTGGCTGATACACTGGTGGGTTGTGCTGCCCCAGGGGGGCAGGCTGGCAGATGGGCTAACAGCAACCTCATGAAGTTCAACAAGTGGAAGTGCAAAGTCCTGCATCTGGGGAGGAACGACTCCATGCACCAGTACGTGCTGGGGGCTGACCAGGTGGAAAGCAATTTTGGACACCAAGTGGCCCATGAGCCAGCAACGTGCCCTTGCAGCAAAGACAGTTAACAGTATTCTGGGCTGCATTAGGGAGGGTGCAAAGAGGATGGAGCCAGGCTCTCTTCAGTGGTGCCCAGCGACTGGCAAGAGGAGATGGGCACAAACGAACATGGGAGGTTCCCTCTGAACATCAGGAAACACTTTTTTTTTTACTGTGAAGGTGACTGAACACTGTCACAGATTGCCCAGTGAGGTTGTGGGGTCTCCATCCTTGGAGATATTAAAAAAAATCACCTGAACATGGTCCTGGTCAACCCGCTCTAGATGTCCCTGCTTGAGCAAATGGTTTGGACTAGATTACCATCAGAAGTGTCTTCCAACTTCAATCATTCTGTGATTCTATGGTAAGGAGATGCTGTATTAATTTGCTCTCTTCACATGAAATAATAATCAGTTGTGACCTAACATTAATATACTTCACAGAAAATCTCTGATCTTTATAAAAGAAAACAACCCTGTACACCAGCCACCTCAAGTAATTGGAATTCTTCATCTGTATAAACCTGGAATTTACAAGAACTATTCCCTTTGTTTGTGTTGGCTTGTCCTACTGAGTTAGGTTAATCACTGGGTATCTGGTAACATCAGCACCACAATGAAGTACTGGAGCCCAAGCAGAGATTAAAATGATCCAACAAATCCCCCTGACACTGTAGCGTTGCTTCTGTAGTGCCTAGATTTCGCTATCAAAGTGACCCAGCCTAGAGGGTGGCTGAGATTAAGCATGAAGATAAGACTGCAGAAGATTCAAAGTCACTGAGAATATAAATTACACTTCACCAGACAAAGATAAACCATGCAGTGAAGAGGCTCCTCTGTCAGTAAGCAGGGCAAGAAATAAGCCTCCCTACCAAAATGCAACTAGACAGTTCCAAGTTCAACAGATATATTTCTTCATTGTTCTTTTAGCTAAAAGAAATTTGTCATGCTCTTGCACTCCAGCCCAATGAAATGAAAAACAGTTCCTCTGAGAAAGAGGATGGGGAAAAGATGTCACCAGGAAAGCCCCAAAGATACTGCACAACATTTGAGCTTCTTGTGTCTTTGTGATTAAGACATGTGGTAACTGTAGGAGTCCTATCACAGAAAGGTGGCTCCAGAAGACCTAGTTTCTCAGGAAGATTTCAGTGCTTAGTATCTAGAAGCAGTTATTGCCAAGATGCAAATATGGAGCAGCCACACTAGCTCACATCCCTGTTTTTGTAAAGGCATTTCATGGCAGGGGTTATTTAGCTTGTGTTTTAAGGAAAGCATACCAGCTAGTAGATAAGATTTTTTGAAGAATTCAGAGAGACAGATGTTCCTGCTGAACTACTAGAAAAGGTAAATTCTCCTTCTCGTTTAAAAAGAGCCGGCTGAGTTATCCTGGATTGATTCAGGTTTGAGCTTGGTGAAGAACTAACAGTTCACAAGAGAGAGGCTGATTTGTAACTAAAGCTGACTCAATAGGATCTGTCCTTCAAGACCTCTTCCCACATCCACTTTGATTTTCTTTTGAAAAATTTCTTCAGTGACTAACACACTATTCTTCCTCTCCCTAAAAGGGGAAACATACACATCAATGAATCATTTTACATACCAACACTTCCAGGGATGTAAGCTGCATCACCTTCTTCTCAGTGTTCATACGCTTGTGTTCAGGGACTCTATAGTTAGTGGCAGTCTTCAGCTTATAACATCCCATATTTTCCTGTGCTTCTCTGATGTCCTCAGCATCCTTGGGATTCTCATAGTCATCACTAGGTTTGCTCTTGTATCTGGTATGTACAAAATCAAGATAAACTTTAAGATAGAGCACATACAGATGAAGAAACAGGGTCATTTCCTACCTTCTGATTTCTGCAGTGAGGCTTGGGAGGTGAGATAGGGATCAAGAATCACATGCCTCTTTCAGAAACCAGTGGCTACTTTGAGAAGAATTTCCATGCACATCTGAACAAAAACCTCAGATTTTTTTTTCCCCAAAAAAAAATAGAAAAATTCTTATAGCATAGCTCTGCCATGGGACATGATAAACCTCCACACTTGGACTAAGTTCTGGGTTTAGTGACTATATGCTGCTCTCAGTCTCAGGGAGCCACGTGTCAACACTTCACCAGGCTGCAGCACAGAATACCTGATCCTACTCTATATTGTTAACCACTTAATAACCTTAAAAAGACTTGCACTCTGACTCTACATTGGCTGTGTTCCCTGTCACTCATCTCCTAATGAAGAACATCTGTACTTCCATGAACATTCAAAGATGTCTTGTCCCCCTTCCTTGCCTCTCAAGATAAAGACCAGCATGGGGCATGAAGGCATATCACAGACACTCACATAATGGCCTTGATGGTAGCACAACTGACCTAACCCAGCTCTTACAGCTCTGTGTGGTGCTGGTAGGCTTAACTGAGAGTTGACTGTAATGGTCTAGGTGTCCCTCAGTCATGAGCAATTCAGATACCTCTTTACTCCCTATCTGAAAATGCAGCTACCTAGCTGAATTCAAGTTTTCCAGTATTTTAGAAGAACCATAGAAACTAACTGAAAGATTTTAATGCTCTCCTGTGACTCAGAGATACAGGAAAACTCATCTATTTTAATTACAACCATTAGGAATAAAAAAATCAGGCAAAGATATTACAGTGCCATATGACAGCTAAATAACAGTACTTGACCCCAGACAAGAAGCAGAACTAAAAGGGCACAGAGTCCAATTCAAAACTCACAATTCATCCCACTCTGCCTTCCTCTTCATGATCGTAGCTTTCATCTTGTCGTATTTCTCAACAACTCTTCTGATTTGCTCACGTTTGCTTTCTATATAACGTGTGGCTGACTTTTGGACCTCTGGTGTCTTCAGCTTTTCAGGCTCACCCTCAAAAACTGTAGCACCTGTATCAAAAAATAACCATGTGAATATGTAAATACCATGCAGCACAGTGCAGTCCCAGCTACTGGAAACGCCCTGAGATGGCTCCTGTAGAGCTGGTGTCAATCAGTGTAGCTCCACTGCAAGGGATGTTCTGAATGTATTTAGGTTCTTTGCCTTGACTCTTAGTCATGTTCTACCCACAGGGTTGACAGACAATTACTGACATTGACCTAAACATGGAAAACTATGTATATGTATGTTACTATGTTTGTAGGTACTAAAAAAACCTATACCACAGTTATATTTCTTTCCGTGTACCTAAAGAAATTGTAATTTGGTTAGCTTGAACTCAGGAAAACAAACAGAGACAGAAACCATATTATTGATAAGGTTTAAATGGTTATCATTAACCCTGTGCATACGCCTTGTCTCTTTGACAATCTCCCTTTTTTCTGCTTGTTTCCATGCCCGTTGATGTGCTGTCCTCTTCCATGATGAACATTCCTTATCTTGGTAGTATTCCTCAGACATTGCTAGAAGTCTGTAGGTGGAAACCTGATGATTGCTTTGAATAGCATGAACAACAACAGTATCAAATTCCAGCGAGTCCCGAAACCTGAAAAGCCAAATTAGAGAAAACCGTCTGATGTCAGTAGGCACAACCTATCTTTTTTCCTTGACCAAAAGGACATGAACAATGTAGTTTAGTCATTGCACATACAAACATTATACATAAATTCAGAAGTCAGTAAGTAATAGCATCATGATGTCTGACACTATCTATTGACTTTTATTCAATCTAGAAGTGGAGATGCTCAAGAGCAAACACATTAACACCTCTCCCAATACTGAAGTGTCCACCAGGTTCTTCATTAAAATATCTTTCATCTTCTATGAAGGACCACGTAAAAACACGTTAACTCAAGTCTTTTTCCCAGCCACACACTCTGTGTGCCTAAGGTGCTTTTGCTATTGTGTTTTATTTCTATTGTGTATTTATTTTTGGGAATTAATCTTTTGCTGTATACTACCAAACCAAAATGCACCTTTCACTTAAACTTGTCTTCTTGAGAAAGTTTGTTTCATAACTTTAAACTGTATAGGCGACACTGTGTTAGCCGTTACACTAAAATACCCGACAGACATGCAACATGCCAGAAAAACAGGGTTTCACTTCGTAGGCAGTTCTTCAAAGTTCCAGTAAGAGTTCTTGGTTCTTACTGACCTTACTGGCAAAAACCCAGGCAAACTTAAGTTGCAACACCCCCTCAAGTTTTCTTCATATAGAAGTGAATCAGAATGAAGCTACTTCTTTGATTTGCATATTTGAATTTTTACCAAAGATGCAAAGAAGTAAGTACATCCAAATATTAATATATACTCTTGTGTATGTTCAGAGTAAAATAAGAACAGAATCATGACAGAACAGAAGAAATATTGATTATATGAAGGGGTGGGGGGGAATCACTTTCTTTTTCCCTGTGGTAGGTACAACTTTGTAAATGATAAGCCCCATGCCAGGTCAGAAGGAGAAGTGGTTCTTACTGATTTTTTAGTTTCTGCAGTCCAATCAAGTGTTTCTCATGCTCCCAAGCCAGCTCTTTCTGTACTAACTGGATTCTCTGTGCTGTCTGCCTATCCAGCTCCTCCAAGATCCTACGGTCCATTTCATACTGCTGCAGAAAGACAGAAAACCCAGCATCACATCATCTTGGCTACTAGATTTTAGTAATAAAGTTTTCACCCAGATGTTAGAGTTCCATGCACATCAACACAATCCTTTCTTTCAGAAGCTATTCAGATCTCCACAGAGAACCACGTTTTCCCCACATGCTTCTTAAACGGCACAAATCATCAGCTGTGATTCAGAAGTCCCAGCAAATTATATTTTCTTAGAACTACCTTAATCCAAAGGGTTGGAAGTCTTTGGCCCCAACACATCAGGTAGAAATATTTTAGAAGAAGGTGCTTCTAAAGGTAAATGACCCTTCTGAAAACCAGATGTACCTCTCTGTGGAGCTGCATGTGCTTGGGCAACTCCTCATTCTTTTGAAGAAGAAAAAGAAACTCATGCCTCAATGCAATTAACTCCTCTCTTTTCTTGTGTTTTTTTTCTTCAGCTTCCTTCATTATCCGTTCATACTCCTTTTTCTGTTTGACTTCTTCAATGCTAAAAATACATGAAAAAGGAAATGGTGTTATCTCAATGGAAGAGAGGAAAGATTACAGGTTATGAAACCTTTTAGATTTCCTTGACAGCCTTAAACTCCATGGCTCTAAAGGTAAGTTAGAAAGGAATCAACTTCCTGATATATTTGTACAGTCCTAACATCATGGGGCTTTGACCTTGACCTTGTGTTGTCTTTGTAGTCTGAAGTTAAGTAAATCTCAGAGTACCGTATTTGAATTACTACCACAGAAAAGTAGATGAAACAGAGGGAAAGGCAATACCCTGTGCGTAACAAGGAAATAACCCGAATCCAGGCTCATCAACTTCTCCCTCCTCTTAGGGGGCAAAAAGAAATATGTGGTCTGAAGAAAGAGCCACTAACACTTGAAAATCTCTTTCATCATTACCAAAGCATCTCTTACTTGTAGGCATTGGGATCCTCAATGTCTTCAGTAGCCTTCTCCTTCTCAAGACCACTCTGGAATAAAAACATTGTCTTGTCTTTAAACAAGCAATAATAGTTTCAACAGACAATAAAGCTTTTACAAATATTAAGACAGAGGTCCCACTGCCTCTCATAAAACCTAAAGAAACCTTCATGATCGATATTGCTATACAGGCCTTAAATATCAGGTTTTAATATTTCAAGAACAAAAAGCAATTAAGTTGGTTTACATGTGAAAGAACTAATGACACATAGTTCTTAGGGACAGAGAACACAAATCCTATATCGTTCTTATCAACATTAACCATTAAATTATTGTTTGTCCTAACTTCACTCTGCCCCATAACCCAATTTTCTCGTCTCCCCCCTCACTGCCAGGCTGACAAGATATAACTTGGAAATAGCTCAGGATATATTGTATGTGTAATTCATTTGTTTTGCTTCTGCTGACTGCATAATGGGTTCACAATTATTAGCTGTGAAGAATGACAGATGGATGGACACGGCAGACACACAAGCCTCATTTCCCTAGGCAGTCGTGCTCTAAAAAAGGAGGGGGGGCTTATCACCTTACAGTGAATACAGTCATACTAAATGATCTGTAATTTAACTCAATTAGTTTCAGAGGATTTGTATTTGATTCTCTAAGAATCCCATTAAATTTAATGAAGATGGAATTTTTAAAATCTTCCACATGACTTAAAACTAGAATAGATACTTAATGAAGATATACTTTGATAAGGAAAAAACTCTATTAGGATGGTCATTAAGCAATGTTGCGAGTCTGAACAATAGAAATTGACCATGAAGATCTTTATACAGACCTACTTACATACTGAAAATAATAAAAATGTATATACATGCTTTATAATTGTACATTAATCACTACTTGTAATACTGGAGTTAGCAAAGCTCTGATATCACAGATTTTAACCATTCACTTAATTTAAGAAAATAATTTTCAGTCTATTCATAGTGCTACATATTCTTGTGATACTGGTAAAAAATTCCAACTAGTTGTGAACAATGTAACTAAATGACCAAAATCACAATTTCCTCTCTGTCTCCCTTGCCAAGGATCCTTCAAAATGTAGTTACCAACTAATATTAAAAGTTGAATATTTTGACACTTTTAAGATTTTTAAATGGTACTGAATGTATATCTACTCCAAATTTCATTGTGCATGATAGAACTTCTTTACAGGTCTCACTGCTTCTTTCGAGTTAAATTAATTTAATTCAGGCACTCAAGAGATTTTTAACATATGTGTAATTTTCAACAATTCAACAAAGTCTCAACATTTTTAGTGGAGGAGTTGACACCTCTCTCTTCTTCTGTATTACCAGTAGAAGTGTTATCAAGTTCCAGTGTCATCTGTTCAAACATGCTAAAGGTGATGAGCACTACAGTGATTACAGGACACCTGGAAAATCATTACTGCTAATGCTGTCCAAGAGTGAAAGAGCAATAGGATCAGTGTCATGCTGTGCTATTCTATAAATTTTAAAAAACTCCAACTTGTGGATTTTTTCTAGTACCATATGATGGCACTAGACGCACTGAGAAACTGTGACATTATTTCTAGAATCCCCATCCAGAGCAGAATCATACTTTACTGGAATTAAATCAAAGACATGTATTAAGTATGACAGATCCTTGCAGATCTCTCATTCTAGGCATGTGCATGATTACACCTTTGAGTGGAAAAAGAGGCTAGCAGAATATTACATATGAACAAGACATACTATGCTTATTTGGAGAAAAACAAAATACATTCAGAAAAAACAGTACAGTCATAGTGCCTGTTTATTAGGGCACGTTTCACAAGAGCTCTTCTTCCAAATTGTTTGTGAAACTCAGCTTTTGCTATGGAAGATCTATGATGCCACATAATTGCACTGGATTTTGCCCACCTGCAGTAGTTTCATTGTAAATAGGCTTAATTCAGTGAAAGAGGATAGTGACTTACCCTAGGAGAGGGGATTTTGGCTTTTAGCTCTTTGTGAGCATCCTCTGGAGACAAGATGTTGAAAGTAAAAATGTTTCCATCTCCACCACAGGTAATCAGAAACTTATCATCATAACTAGAACAGATCCCCTGGATCTGGCCGTAATCATTGTCATGTATGTTGAAGGACCAGTATTCCTTCAGCGTATTCACCGAGAGGTCTTTATCTTGGAGAGGATAAACACGCAGTGCGCCGTTCTGCATCCCACAGAACATCAGCAGTCTGCTGGTACTGTCAAAGAAGCAACAAGGAACAGTAATAACAGGCAACTTGTAACAAGTGAGGCCACAGCTTAAAACGTGATACTTCTAAGAGCTAATCTATCTGAATAAAA
Source organism: Psophia crepitans (assembly GCA_013399095.1). Lineage (NCBI taxonomy): Eukaryota > Metazoa > Chordata > Aves > Gruiformes > Psophiidae > Psophia > Psophia crepitans. The sequence continues at coordinate 217,959 of VWZZ01005584.1, forward strand.
TGCACCCTTCTCAAGTTTGTAAGCTGGGAGCAAAGTATTTGGACCACTTAAAGTATGTGTGATACTACAACAAACATTTTTCCAGCTAACTGGCTGCTCAGGAATGTTCCAGCACTTGCTGGGTATTATGGAACTGGTTTCAGCCCTGAGTTGTGCAGGGTAGCAGATACCAAGTTCAGAGCTAGAAATCCCCTCCCTGCTCTCCATCTAGTACAGATGGTGAATGCAGCCAGCTGAAGATGAAAGCCTGAACTAAACCTGCTTCCTTAGATGCAGATCATGCCTAGCCTTAAAGGGAACCTAATACTGGAAGTATGAAAATATTTTACCCTCTCCATTTGTACAGTTCACAGAACATCCTGAGAAGCCTGTATTGTTTGCACAAGAGGGATGGACTGATCCCTCTGTGTTCTCCTTGAGGGCTAACTGTGTCCTCTCTTTGCTAACCACCTGAAAGAACTGCTATACTGACGTTGACAATTTACAGACACTTCTAATGGGTCTCCTGGAGATCTACAATGTAGGATGTTTGGGTCCTAATCAGTACTTAATTAGAAATCAGACATTTTTTGTCTTTGAAGGGCTTTTAAAATTATTCTGTCAGACATAGTGCTCAACTGTGTCCATTAAGAATTTTAATTGAAACTTAGTGTCAGGAAAAGCAGAGAGAGTTCCTGCATACTACAGTTGACCCACAACTAAAAAGTGACACAGCAATGTACCATCCTTTCTCCCAAGTTCAATTTCATCAAGTTTTATCATGAAGCTAACTGTTACACTACAGTGTTTTACCAGAAGGAGATTTGGTGGATGGGATTGTTGTCAGTGTCCTCAACAGAAATAACTTCAAAGGGTTCGTCTTGCCTGTTTTCAGGGTCGTCTTGGTGACCATTTGAGGAGAATTCACAGTGATAAAGGAACCCTGAGTCATATCCACCCTGAAGACAAGAAGGGCAATAAAGAAACAGTAACAAAAGAACATTGAAGCAGCTGACCAGGTAAATGCAATTTTCAGAGTTCTTCCTTTCTTAAGTACGTTCTATAGGATAGAAAACGTTACTTCCAAACATCTAGAGATCCTATTTACCCTCTGAGAAAAATTTATCATGAACACTGGCATTACAAGCTTTCCTACTAATACATTAAAATTCTACCTTCTGCTTGTGAGGGAACAGCTTAGTCTTTGTGCACATTCGGGCATCACCAAGAAATATACCTATTGGAAAGTTACTGAAAATCTGAATTGGAGCAATACTACTGATTTACTTCATAAAGAACATTGAAAAGTATGAAGGGGATTCCATGTCCTAAGAGATAGCAGGTTTCAAATAATCCTTTTTCTAGTGCTCCCAGATGCGAAGTGAAGGTTGCCAAATCTTGTAAACCCATCAACATGAAATAAAAATTGTTTTACCAAGGAAAGCCAAAATTTTCCTGGTGCTGAATAAAACCCACAGAGGATGGGACTGGGCTCCTCTGGTATGTAGAGAGGTGGCAATGGCTCTTCTTCAGGTTCTTCTTCTTCTTCTATCTCCTTTCCCATCTCCTGTTGCTGTTTTATTGATTCAAGCTTTGCTTTCTCCTTCTCTTGCTTTTTTTTCTCTCTCAGTGCAATCTCCTCCTCCAGCTATTACAACAAGCAGAAAAACATGGAGACATGAAAACAAGGCACTCCATTCATTAGTGACTGAAGGAGTCTCATAAATGAAGCCCAAGGTGGTCCTGGCATTACAAATACACAGAATATCTGTATATAAAGGCTGGGTGGAGAAGGGATCAAGAGCAGTCCTGAGGAGAAGGATTTGGGGGTACTGGTTGATGAAAAGCTCAACATGAGCCAGCAATGTGTGCTGACAGCCCAAAAAGCCAACCGTGTCCTCGGCTGCATCAAAAGAAGTGTGACCAGCAGTTTGAGGGAGGTGATTCTCCCCTATATTCCACCCTTGTGAGACCCCACCTGGAGTACTGCGTCCAGCTCTGGGGTCTCCAGTACAAAACAGACAAAGAGTTGCTGGAGCAACTCCAGAGGAGGGCCACAAAGTTGATCAGAGGGCTGGAGCACCTCTCCTATGAAGGGAGGCCAAGAGAGATGGAGCTGTTCAGCCTGGAGAAGAGAAGGCTACAGGCAGACCTTATTGCAGCCTTCTGGTACCTGAAGGGGGCCTACAGAAAAGCTGGAGAGGGGCTTGTAGTGATAGCACAAGGGGTAATGGCCTTAAGGTAAAGGAGGGTAGACTTAAATTAGATATTAGGAAGAAATTCTTCACTACGAGGTGAGGCAGTGGAACAGGCTGCCCAGAGAAGCTGTGGCTGCCCCCTCCCTGGCAGTATTCAAAGCCAGGTTGGATGGGTCTTTGGGCAACCTGGCCTAGCGGAAGGTGTCCCTGCCCATGGCCGGGGGATTGGGACTAGATGGTCTTTGTGGCACCTTCCAACCTAAACCATTCTGTGATTCTGTGATCTAGAGACATCTCTTTTCTTTCAACTAAGGAGAGATAGACTAGACTTCATGGGAGTCTCCAGTGGAAATGCCTCCATATCCCTCCTTCAAAGTATTTTCATTCATGGTCCTTTGAAACAGAAACCATTCTGCCTGAAAAGCAGATATCAGCATTTCCTTGGAGAGATTATTCCCAAAATTAACTGCTATTAGCATACTACTGCACAACTCCTAAGCCCTGTCTTCTGCCTGTCCAAGAGAAAAGAAAACACTGGAATGCTGAACTTGGATTCCTGAGTTCTAATGCATCACTGACAGAGAGTAAAAAGAGAAGCTGTAATGGAGTTTACTTCTTCTGAACAATGAAGGGAAGACATTTGTGGATTTGTAAAACTTTAAAAACCCCTTTCCATTCAAGCCTACGTTAGCATAAACAAATATCAAACATTCTGTAAATCAGGATCTTTCTAAGAAGATATTGATAGTGAATCATAGAGAAAGGTCTGGAAAGGATATCAAAAGAGGATTCTTTTGCCTGAAAGCAGAATCAGGCAAACCTTAAATACTATCAGCTGATGTTTGTCTGATCTGTCCTTTAAAAGTCTACTATGGGGACTCTACAACCTATGCAAACTATTTTAGAGCTTCAACACTCTTAGTGCTAGAAATCTTTCCTTACATCTTATCTGAGATATCCTTGTTGCTACTTATTATTTATCTATTCCTAGAGAAAAACCAGAGCAATTAATATTCTTTCTCTTTGTAGAAACTTTTTTAAAGGTGTTCCTCCAACAATATTCTTATCTTTTGACTGAAACAAACAAACAAAAAAAAGCCCAACCAAACAATATACCAAAACCAAACATACTCCACACACATTCTTTCAGTCTTTCCTCACATATGCATGCTAGCTTTATGATCATTATTGTGGTTCTTCCTGTGAGAAAACCACCAAGAAATCCTGCTCCTGAACGTTGACTTCACCCTAGTTTTAACAAAAAATGAGGCTTTGCCTGACATTCAGTAACACACCACTCAGAAGACAAAAGCATCTAACAGTGAAAGCAGAGAAATCACAGGTTAAGAATAGAATCAGAGAGGCTGTTTGATTGTGGTGGAATGAATATGGGACTGAGAGCCTGCTCACTGCCTAACATCAGCTTGCTTTTTAATTTCACAAAATTAACGATAGCTGAGAGCTGGCATAACACTTCTCCTTTGACCCTGTGTATCATTCAAAATGCTAGTTCTCATTCAGAAATAAACCCCACATCTTTAAAGTTATTACCACATTAAAACAAATAATCAGAAATATATAACTGCCAAAAAAAAAAAAAAATGTTTCATGTTTGCCTCAAAGTGACCACATGGGCGTTCTATGACTGTTCAAAGGGATTTCCTACAGGTCTAACATCAACCACAAGAAAGATACTTTTTCTGAAAATTACCAGAATGAAAATACATTAAGAACTAACATGCTACACCACCTTTCCCTTTCACTAATGCTATCTTTTAATTCTAATAAAAATGCACATCATGCTTTCAGTGTGATGCATGTTCTATTTGAATAAACAAACAACAACTTGTCTTTCAAATATTGTAACTCAGCCACAAATGGACTCTACCTGACTTTCCCTTCAGGAAGCTTAGCAAAAATCCTGTGATACCATATAGGTACTAGAAACCTTTTTGGGTAGTTTTGCCCTCTGGCACATGAAGAACATGAAATTCCTCCACAGGAGAGTTCTTTACCTTGATTCGGGATTTAACACTATAAAAATGGAAGTACTGTGTTGGTAGGTTTTTTATTTGATAGGTGCACACTGTATCCTGTTCCTCAGGGAGAGGGGCAGGAACCTGGAGAGCAAAGCCATTCTCACAAAGGATGAGCAGCGTACTCTTCACCTGTACAAAATCACAAAAAACACAAGTATAGGGCAAATGTATACGTGGAATTGAGAGAAATGGGAAAACGTTAGTCAGAAGATGCATAGGCACGAAGTAAAGCTCCAGCGAGAAGGTATTAACCTAACTGTGCTCTTATTTAAATGGACACTTTTAAATGGACATCAGAAATCAGCAAGCTGCTTCTATACTATATATTCTAGGCAAAGCTAAGGAATTGAGGAAGTCCTTGCCATAGGCAAAACAGCTATCATTCTGACACTGTCTAGCTTGGAAGCAGCATGATGATATTTTGGGATTTTGGTTAAATTAAAGGATGGATCTGACCTAAACATTAGGAGCTGAGGTTTTGTTTTGATAATTGCTTGAAAGTTCATACATTTCTATACTAATAAATCTCTCATATCTTCAAGACTGGGCTCAGAATCTTGCCAAATGCTATTTAGCTTTGAGTTTGTTCTTTGCTGTTACCTGCCAGGTCTTTTAAAATGCAAAGTTAAGAAGAATAGGCAAGGTAAGGATAATAATTATTTATTGTTTTGAGATTTTAAAAGGCAAATCTGTATTTAGCTTCATTTTTTAAGTGATCTGGAGAAAAGAGAGGCTTATTTTATCTGACCCATCATTAAAATGTGCAAAGGAGGCATATTAGAGTTGCTATGGAAACCTTAACTAGAATTAATATGATTTTTATGTCTATAAAATCTCAGCCTTATAAATGCATTTATTAAATGTACAGTATTTAATCACCAAGATGTTTGTTTAGAAAGAGAAAAAAAGCAGTGTAACGCTCAGATGCTTGTAATTTTTTAATAAGCATTCATATCTAGCAGTGGAGACCTGATACCAGCAGACAAAATTACACAAAAGGAACGTAACACATCAAAGACACGATGGGTGCTTTTTTTAGTAAGCAAGAGTACCTTGTTCTCAAGGAAAGGACTCAAAATATAACTGCGAGATCAAGATCTGTCATTTCTGCAGTAAGATAGAGTTCACACCAGCAGGAGTTCTTTTGCCAACAGATTTTATCAGTTCCCATGAACAAGCAATAATAGCCACTGTGCACCGGTATAACATTATCATGCTGGCCACTTGGTCAGTGTGTAAACAGAATGAACAATCTCCCTTCTAACTAAGAAAACTGGACCAACCAAAATTTCAGATATTACTCTAACCTTACGAAACTTTTAAAATATTAGCAAGAATCTATTTAAATATGTCACTGACACACTTCAAACACATAGTATGAATTCCAAGAAGCACCCAAAAGCTTTCTTAATGTGGTCTGAAAGCTTTGCAAAAGCCTGTTTTAATATGGGCAAGAGGCACAGGCAAGAATTCTCAAATAACCCTTTTATCAAAGAAGACTAACACCTTCCAAAAGCTAAGGCTCAGGCTTGTTTCTTCAAGGCAGAAACTCAAAAAGCTGAGCAAAATTTTGTGCTTTGCATATGTTTCTGCTTTTTATTATCCAAAGTATGTCTAAAGTGACTGAATCGGAGATACAGCTGCACAGAACCTGTCATTCTGAAGCAGCATGAAGAACAGAGTAGCAAAACATCTTTTGCATTGTCTATAGAGAGCATGGCTAGGGTCATGGATCTTCATTTATTTTCACTGGGAGTTCTTTTCACAATGACATTTTAACACTGTAGTGAAGGAAAGAAAACAAACATGCATTACTCACATGAGAAGGTGGAGACCACTGTAGTGCCCGAACAGGCCCAGGGACACAAATGAATCCGATTGGCTTGTATTCATCTTCAACAGCAAAAAAGAAAACCGTTTTGTCTTTACTCTGAGGAAAAAAACACAACAAATACAATGAATGAATCAAAGCTGACTAAAAATTTGAAAGACTGTAAAGTACTTTATGACATAAACACATACTTCAAATGTTTTGTGACTCAACAGGGACGCTTACAAGTACCTTGAAACTTAGAACTGGATTTCCATGATGATTACAAGGAGGAAATACAAATCCTGCCCTCTTTGGTCCTTAGCCTTTAATTGCCCTGATGGGCCTCACCTGGCATCCCCAACCATGAGCTTTCTGCTCAGTGCCCCAGGACCTCCTTTAAAGCTTAGGCCTGATTTTTCAGGTGAGACAGCACAGGCTGATTGCCTCAGATAAGAAAATCCAGAACTGCTGCACGATGTGACACAACAGCTTAAATCCTGCATTAAGTGAAATGCACGGCGATTCAGCTGAAGGAACACGTAACTGCAAATGCACTGATCATGGCTGAAGGCTAGCTTTTCAAAAGAGAGACCACCTTGACTGGAAATCATGTCAAAGACTAGGAGGCACACTAACAAACAAACTGGTCAAATCCAGCTGTAAGGCCAAGCGGTGCTGGGTAGCAGCTGTTGTGCTGCCAAGGTGGTGTATGAATGCACTTGCTTTTACTAATTCCAAGATGCTACTAAACTAGTTCCAAATTGAATCAAATCCATCTTCAAAGGGGATTACTGTATTCACACTAAACAGTCCAGTAATTCACAAAATGAATTGTATGAATTGCACGGTTGCTTTCCTTCAGAAAACAAACGTGGGTGCAAACAGATCCTTCTCTTCCCCCAGCACTGCAGAGAATGACAAGAAGCGATCGACAGCAGTAACAGATGTATAACTGTGTTGTCAGCAAACAAACTTTACCTTATCTCTTTAAATAATCTCTACATTTGTGGCTTAATAAAAATAACCAAAGGAAGCGATACATACCCCCGTGGCAAACACATCTCCATTTCGTTCATATGCCAAGGCTGTAACTGCAGTAGCATGAGGTTTGAAAACTTGTTTCAGATTTATCTCTGCATTCTTTGTATTGGTCTGTCCTGCAAGAACAGGCAGTCCTTTGGGATCATAAACTTCAATTATGCGGACAACACCATCTTCAAACCCCACAGCAATCAGACCTCCTTTAGGATTTACCTTTGAGTGGAAGAATGAAAAAAAAAATAATCACAGTATATATCTGAGAGCTTGGAATAAGAATCTGTATGGCACATGCTCTGGTGTTAACCTGTAACTCATCTTGACACAGAAGTGTTGCTAAAGCACAAAGAATGTTTTGTACACAGGAAATGTTGTTTATTCTAATACACTACCACAAAGAGAGTGGGAGGACTGGGGGTTATTTTTGGTTTGGATTGGGTTGGGTTTTTTTTACTGATAACATGCCATTAGGACTGGAAATATTAATGAGGATGTGATTGTAAAGTCTGAGGGAGAGGTAATTCATGCTGATATACAAATATATCAGTAGGTTCTTCGTAAAGAGTTGGAACTTAAAAAAGAAATTATTTTTGCTACCCTGAATATAATATTGGGCATCGAATATGGGTATGATTTTTGAAGAGGTGAGGGCACAGACTTGGGTCTGGCTGACTCCATGTAAAGCACAGTTGTCAACAGGGACAGGTACCTGAGATAGAAAGAGGATGCTATGGAGTCTTTACGATAGGCCCTGTAGGTAAGCCAATTGCTAACAATGTAGACAGGCTTGAACTGTGAGAGATTTAGCAGAAACAGGACTGTTTTAGCTGGATCTAGCTGGACTTGCAGATTCAGCTGGTATTAGCCATACATGGTAGTGTCTTGAAGTGATTTACAAGCTGAGCCAGCTCTAGACATGGCACAGATCAATATTAATGCACTCCAGAAATGAGACCAGAAAGAGAATTGCTGTGTGAAGAAATGGGAGTTAATGGATAAGCTCTGTAAGCAACTGGCAAAAGTACGATCTTAGGCATGACAAGGTTTATTGTTCAGAAGGGAACTGGGGGTAACAGTCTTCCCACTATCTGGGGAGATCAGCCTGTGATGTCTTATCTTAAAAAGCCCCTCTCTAATAAGTAGGTGTACGATAGCATTGCTCAGTAAATGACCGAGAGGAGTCACTCATGGACCTCAAATTTATGCTCCTGTGTTTGACTCCCTTCATTATCTCCCCTCTGTAGCTTTCCTCTACTAGGGAGCCAGCACTCCAGATGTGGCCTCCCCAGTGCTGAGTGCTGCTTACCTCCCGGAAACAGCTGGTAACACCCTTTCTAATGCAGCCCAGGATGCTGCTGGACTTCTTTGGGTGCATTGCTGGCTCACGATCAGCTTGGTGTCCCCCAGGATCCCAAGATCCTTCCTCTGCAGAACTGCTTTCCAGCTGGTGGGCCCCCAGACAGTACTGGTGCTGCGGGTTATTCCTACCCAGATGCTGGACTTTGCATTTTCCCTTGTTGAATTTCATGAGATTCTCCTCAGACCAATTTTCCAGCCTGTCCAAATCCCCTTGTGTCCTGGTTTCAGCTGAGAGAGAGTTAATTTTCTTCAAGAAAGTCAGTACGGGGCTGTGTTTTGGATTTACGCTGGAAGCAGCGCTGATAGTGGAGATGTTTTTGCTGTTGTTGGGCAATGTTTACACAGAGCCAAGGACTTTTCTGCTTCTCACACCGCCCTGCTGGCGGGATGTGGTGCCCAGCCAACGGCTGGAATAAAACCACGACACCTTGAATGGCAGCACAACCCTCTAGTGTACCACACTCCACTCACTTTTGTATCATCTGTGAGCTTCCTTCTGTTTCAGTGTCCAGGTAGTTAATGAAGAATATTGGCACCCAGGGTTCACAGCTAGAGACTTGCCTCTAAGTGGACTTTGTGCTGCTGATCCCTCTCCCCTGGGGCCCAGCCATTTAGGCAGTTTTAAATCTGTCATTGTTCCCTTATCTAAACTGTTTGTTGCTAGCTTGCCTATTGAGAATATTATGGTATACAGATGCTTCAAAGTATCTAATGAGATTTTAAATGCAGCTAGACAAAGTACCCTTGCTTTTTCAGGTTGTGTTTAGTACCAACTTTTGTAAAACTGAACTAAATCAGGTTTGCAATGCTGTACAATTTATTGTGGCAGTCAGCTTACTTCTTTAATGTACAGGTCATCACCTAACAGCACCCCTGAAAGTCTGCGTGGCCAGAACTGTAAGAGCACTGTCCCAGCATTACCCTCACCTTGGAAATTCAATAAGAACTTTCCACCATAAATTTGCTTATAATGAACCCACCAGGCTTGTTATATTTCCTCAGAACATAACTAGACATTATTTTAATTAAAATTAGCAAATATGTCTAAAAGTGATAGACTCCACACTCCACAAATGATCAGTTCTGGCAACAGTTTTTTATGATTTATCTCCAAATGTTTGTGGATTGTCTGGGCTGTCATTTCAAAATGTGTTAACTAACTCATGTTAATAGATAATTGCTCTGTGTGGGTTAAATAGAAGCTGCTATTCTATAAACCAAGACTACTTCCTGGGACTGCACACTGAGATCTGATTTTAAAATCTCAGGAAGATGCAAAGTAGGATACCTAATAATTCACAGTAAAGCCAAACTGTACACATCCTCTATAGATACATACATACATACTGTTCCACAAACTTATATGTACACACTACTACAGTAAATTCCACTGTGGCCTAACAGTAACTTCTTTAAGGTCTTGTATGGTGAGCAACTTTCTTGATGCTGGCACTAGCAAACACACTAGCAAAAACTCACAACATCAGGTGCCCACGTCAGTGCTGTTCCTCCTTGTTTAAACTTAATCTCAATCAGTTGACTGTTGCTGGTGAAATCATAGATACGCACTGACCCTGTGTGGAAAGGAGATGGTAAGAATTTATTTCTTGCAGCATCGCTTATATTTTAACATTTATGGAGAAATGTCTATTTATTTGAATTAAAAGCTGGACAGAATGTTATTAATTTTTCTCTTTGAGTATCAAACACCCACCTGGAAAGACATGGTTACAGATGGTTACAGAGAACCATAACTAGCATGCTGCTCATGAACAAAATATAAGCTTTCCTCACTCTAACTTACATGCTCCCAAGAGTTGTTGGGGCTGAGGGTTGTAATAAGAGGTCCCATGCTGACCACCATGTGTAATTTTCAAGTAATCACAGAAGTGTGGCATACTGTAAAGAAAGTCTGTACTGACAACATAGGAAAGATGATAAGCTACTACTTGCGATTGCCTAGGGAGGAAAATATTTAAATGGATGAAAACTGGAGATTGTCCAAAGAAAAGCCAGTTTCAGCAAAGGTGAAATTAACAGATTCATAGACACACATATTGGTCTGCATAAAATTTCATTCCAGCTGGCATATATTCTAAGTGTCATTTGCTCAACTGGTAGGAGTTTGCCTTCAGGTTAGAAGAGCACGTACGTTGTATAACACAGACAAATGACAAGATACTGCTGACAGGAATTGACTTAAAGACCTTGTAGCATTTTCTGAGAAGCGTAAATGGCATTGTTAATGTTCTGGCCAGTGGATCTTTCAAATCATGATAAAGCTAACTGAGAGGCCTAAATTGCAATACTTTATATAAGTAAAATAAATATGTCTGTAATTACATGTTAGCTGCGGTTGAGACCATGATAGCTATTGCATTTTCTAAGAAAGCCACAAATATTCGCAATAACTTACACAATGCTAGACATGTATGTAATTCCTTAAAAAACAAAAATTCCAACACTTATCGAAAGTCTTGAATACAAGCGCTGCTATTCAAACCAAATGTCTCATCTTTTCAGTCGTTCCTTCAGAACAAACGGAATTTACAGTTTCCCACTGAAAACTCTTCTCATTAAAATCTCAGGCTTTAAGATGAAGCAGTCTTAATGCATTATTTCAAAACTTTAATGATTTGTCTTAACTATTAAAGTACTGATCCCAGGAATAACAATTGTCTGTAAAGTGACTTTTCAAAGGCAAATACACAACTTCAGTTCAAAACAGAATAGTTCCAAACCAAGCATCATTGCTTCTTCAAAAAGAGTTACAGTGGTATGAGAGGAAAGGAATAGTGACTTACGGTCAAGAGCAGTGGTGGCCATAAGGTATGTAGTGGGAGAGACACTCATGGCCTCAATCCTTCCAGAGTGAAAGGTATACAGGCACTCTGGATCACAGGTCTGCAGTGCAAAACAAAAGAACAGAAATTCTGCTACGTTCTGGAGCTGCGTTTACCAGGTATTACCAGCCATACCTACAGTGAACCTGAAAAATCTAGACAGGTGCTGTTTGTGTGAACAAAATTTGGCAGGCATGAGGTACCTATATGCAATTCCTTTTTACATATATTTTTTTTTTAAATTTAAATGTTCATAAGAAGATCATGAGCAAAATTAGCGTAGGAACACTAAGTTCATTTAAAATTCCATCACTTTCTATGTGAAAATAAAGGGGAATGCCTTTCATTAAATGATTTCAGACTTGGAATTAGTATTTTTAACAAGGAGCTGGTGCTCTGAAGGCAAAGAAAATGCTCTCAAGCCTAGGTCTTATTCTGCCTGGGAAATATTTTCATCATCCAAGGAATTCTAGGGTTTGCTATATGTTTTTTTACATTAGTTTTTATAGTGTACACCCTTTTTTTTTACCATAAAATTCTTGGGACATATTTTACCTCTTGCCACAGAACTCTATTTCACTCAAAGGGATTCTTGCCATTTACTTTAATATGGGTGGGAACAAAAATTAAATGCTCCCATTTTAACTCTCATCTATTTCTCCATCAATACCATCTCCAACAGTAACACTAGTAACCAGTAGAATAAAACCTGTGAAGTGCATTTCATCTTGTCTTTGTTTTTCCTAGTTCTTTATGTCATTTAGAGAGAACAGTAAGGATTGTTTCAAACACCTATCTAGTTAGGATATATCAAGACTCCTTCAACTCATTTCCTGCATTCATACAACTTTTATTACCAGTACACGAGAGTAAAACTCCTTTAAGTTTTCATCCATTTAAATATTTAAACTTGAACTTGGCACACAAAATTTCAGGAATCAAAAATCAAATTATTTTTTATAATCCTGTACAATTATCATCAATAGCATTATGAAAATAAATTTTTAAGGGGAAAAAAAAGTCTTCATCAATGCTAAAATTTTCAACTGTGCAGCTTCATAAAACACAAACTTCATTGCAGATGCATCCAGTATAGTTAAAGGAAGAGTTATTGCAAAGGAAGAAACCAGAAGAAAGAAAAAGAAAGCAAACTTACCGTATTTGAAAAAGTCAAATCCAGCTTCCAGATTGCTCCATTGGTATCCTGGAGAAATAAAAAAGCAAAACATGTGACTTGAATATTTTCAAACTCAATTTGGAAATAAAACTGCCCACAGTGACTCTTTAAAAATTCTTTAATGATTATCATTGTGAAACTAAAATAACTCAATGTGGTGGTGCTGGTCCTATCAGTCCTACCCATCAGTCATGGATAACAGAACTCAGACAAAGTTTTTTACATTCTCCTATGTCTCCTATGCAGTTTTGGCTCTAAAAGCCAGAGTCTCACATGTTCCTATATATGAAAAATACAGAACAGCATAGAGCAGAACAGTTGAAAGATATGTACAACGATCATCTAGACCAACTGCTCAACCACTTCAGGGCTGACCAAAACTTAAAGCATTAAGGACATTGTCCAAATGCCTCAGTGGACAGGCTTGGGGCGTCAACTGATTATCTAGGAAGCCTGTTCCAGGGTTTGAAAGAAGATTACATATATGTATAATAAAATTATATGTGTATCCAGAAGAACATTGAATTCTATCAAAAAAGAAAAGGTACTGATTTGTAATGGACTTCCTCTGTTACTTAACCTCACCTCCTTCATTTTGTGTTTCTCCAGAGAGGTGTATGTGCTTGAGCATATCTTACCTGAGCGTACCAAACAGGCTGTCCACAGTCATGAACTTTTGATATGAAGCTCAGACTGACATTCCTGCCAACACGAAGTTCATTCATAGGCTCCACTTCCAGTAACCCTGTGTCATCCACAGAATCAGCAGCATCTATTGTCTCGAAGTTCCACACCTTCACGGCATTGGAACCATTAAAAACAAAAAGGTTTTTTATAAGGCCAGGTTATGTTTTCATACACGGTTAATATGGAAATTCAAAATTGTAAGAAACCAGTAAAACGCAGATTCTACAGGTAGAGTATGAAACCTATTGTATCTGCCTCGCTGCTTTGAATGTAACCTAGAACAGTCACAATCAGCAACTATTATCTGGTACATTTGGGTGCAATGCAAAGTATATGTAGAAGTTCTTTGTTCAATTCTGAAACAACGGTAGCCTAAATTCAGCCCTGACAGTAGCAGAGCTATACATGGCAGCCTCAGAACGGTACAGAGTAAATGATACCTGTCTGCTCTCAGCATTGCTCATACTGAAGCAGCACAGAAGAATGAATTCTAACACATCCATGTTCTGATCTGTGGGATAAGGACAAGACATCAGTTGGTACCCTCATAACCCAGTGAATTTTCCTAATGGGATAATATCAATTTATAAAACACAACAAAAACAAACAAAAAAACCCCACCATGGTGTTTGAAACCCACCACTCTCTATGACAGTCAACTTCCCATTGATAATTTGGGTCTTTCACACATCAGCAGAAAACACATCATGTCTTCCCTTAAAGAGCAGGCAAACAAGATTGCAAAATCCTTTATAATCGACAGGTGAGATCAGAAACTGATGGTATGGATAATGAAAACTTTTTGACCTTAATTTATAAAATTATATGTTAACTTCAGGATGTTTTTTCTTTTAATTGTTCCTCTATTTCAGCATATGTATCTCAAATACTAGTTAACTTCTATGTCATTTAACATTAATAATCTAAGCTTTCAAATACGCAGAAAATTAATTTCAAATACTGCTGTAGTTTATCCTTTGAAATAACACCAAATGTATTAATAGGCCTGAAAATTATAAAGACTAACCAAAACTACACAGGGAAAAAATGCTAGAATGCAGATAAGAACAAAACTTTTAGAGAATCACTGAAAATCATTTTGATTTACTAGAGTAAAAGGTGATTATTTACTATTAAATAGAGGTGTTGTGTGAACACTATCCAATTCAAATGTATACACTGTGGAGATGTGCTTTTATTCTGTTTGTTCTAAAAATCCACTCTCAGAAAGAAAACGCACTGCAAAATTGCCTCCATAAATAAGCCCTGGTAAAGAAAATATGTAACATTTAGCTGCTGACCACAACTTTGCACACCGGAAGGCAGAGCAGAACTAAAACTTACCCGAATGAAGCCATCTTTTCCAACAGTGACAAGTTCTCCTTCATCCAGAAGCAACTGGCTGACAGGGCCACTGTGACAGGGCTTGTGTCCAGCTCGACAGAGCTCTACTTTAATGAGGCCTCCTTCCCAGAGCAGCAAGTTTCCCCACTCAGTCCCTGAGATAACCTTCAATGCAAATGGAGATAAGCACATAAGCACCTGCACTTCCCCATGCAGAAATATTGACAAGAATCTGGTTAACATTTGTGACTTCCTTCCACAAAAGCATTAAATCAGTAGCAATGTACAGATATTTGCAAGACAAGGTGTAAAGGGTGAAAAGATTCACTGAAATGGTTAAAGACTAGGGCTAACAGTCTTTGTATTTCTTTGCAGGAGCCTCAGCTCTAAGCCAACAGAAATCTTTTGTGTGGGAATTACAATGCTATCCGTACTTTTCAATTATTACAAAGCAAGCCAGGTTTTGGGCAAATTAATGTCAATATTAGCTTATCAGAGCAGTGCATTGAGGGTCTAATTCAAATCACTTTGAAGCAAATAGTAACTCTTCAGCCTACTCAGTAGACTTTATATCAAAGCCTGAGAGGGAACATAAAATCAATTAAACTTTTTCTTACGTACCTTCCCATCAGGCAGCTCCACATAACCTATAATGTCGGTCACTGCTGTTTTCCCAAACCTGCCCAAAGCTCCTTGTAACTTGAGGCCAGTGAATGTGAGAGCCATCTTCCAGAACCTGAGCACAGATAAAACATCACTCTCTGATATAAGATTTCCTAAACACACTCTTCAGTCTCTCTCAGATATTGTCATAATCTCACCAGGGATGCTGCTGAGGTAGAGGCTGTTCTTTTATTATTCTTTGTCACAGGAGACCTTGGGTTTTTCTTTTTAAAATGAGATAATGCTTTGTAACTATGCAAACATTTCCCTATACTACCTCTACGAAAAAGCTAGGAAAAGGATTTGGAACAGGCAGAATGAAGATTAACCTGCTATTTAAAATGCATCGCTACATATTTCCAGCTGCAACCAATGCGTGTAGTTAGGGATACCTATTTTACTCTTGCTGTCTTCAGTGTACGATGCTCAACTTTGTAAATCTAAGGGACTAAGGTCTTTACTGAATTTCACCCAGGTACCCTCATGGACTTGTGCTTGACTATAAAAATCTCACTGAGCCAAAGGTTTTATCCTAGATCTTCATAGCTATTCCTATCTGATCATTACATTTTTAGCAGTATAAAATGTAACTTTAGATTACCACATTACAGAAAATATAACACCTACTGCAATTAGGGATGGTTCACTCTGTGTGCAGGAGACATTACGTTTAAGACACATGTTGGAAATGGGAATTTGACACCATATTTGGATGAAAGGTCATGTTTATCATGTTATAAAAGCTATGTCAGATTTTATTCATAGTATTTTAGCTCAAAATAAAGTTTATAAGAGCTTTTGTTTTGTCAGATTTCCATAAATCATGTATTCTAAATCACATTAATTCTGGGTCTAAATAGTAATTTGCTTTTTCAGACCCATATTGCAACCAAACTATAGAGCAAATCTCAGATTTTGATCTGATTCTTTTGTTAAAATTCAAAGAAACTTCAGATGTGTTATAATTTTAAAGGTATCATTTCTATTACAATAGCATACAAGCCATATCTTAAGTCTTCTGTATTAACATTGAACACTGGATAAATACAGAACACAGAGCTAATCCTTGTTCCAAAAAGGTTAAAGTTATGGTTTATTTTTTGTTACAAAAAGATCCATGAACTTACCAGAGAAGAGAGTGTATGGAAGCACATCTTTTGTAAGGCTTCCTCACAGGCTTTTGGTGGTATCAGAGGGTTTCTGATCCATGACTTGGCAACCAGTTCTAATGGCTGCCCAAACAGCAGATGAGTTTGAGAAATCAAAGGTAGAAAGCCCAGAAGGCACAGAAGGCGTGTATGCTATATTACCAGCTAGAAGATATGTATATATAAATATTTTTTATTAATTCTCCCCAGTGCTTGTTGAAATTACAAGAATGGAGTCAGTGGTACCAACATTCAACATCAAGCAGCATCCTTTTTGCACAAAGGTGCTAAAAGATTTGGCCAACTGGCTGAAAGACTTGAACTTTCTCATTTTTGTAATTGTAATGGCCAGGTAAAATAGCATTCCTCATTGGTCCGTGTTTGCTAATGATACATTCCTGTTAGTCATCTTCTACATACTATGACTTTAGAGGTGATATGTATTAATCCTAATCAGTAAACCTACTTGATGTGTCCTGCTCCAGATGTAGTTAGTTGCTCTTCATTATCAGCAGAAAATGTGACCTTATAAACATCCTGTGAAAAAGCTTTTGACCTCAACACAATCTTTTCTTGTTTCCAGTCCCAGATAGTCAGCATGTAGTCAGGGCTGCTCCCAACACTGGCCAGCAAAGTGCCAGCATTGTTGAAATCACCAAAAGCATAGGCTTCTTCTGTTCCACCTGAGGAAACATACAAGTCCCAGTACACACACACAGAAAAGAGGAAGAAACAGTAGGAAATCTACTTAGGAGTTCAGCTTTCACTGCAATTATTTTTTTCACTAGGTAATAGCTCTCAGTTGGCTATTTCTACTAAATAAAAACTTCCTCCCATGGAATAATGAAAAAGTTTGAAACTGGTGGTTTTTATTTTGCTTTGAAGGACCAAAAGATTTATTTGTTTCTAAATTTCTAAAATGACCCACTACTCCATCTGCTGGAATCTATGAACACTGGCCCATTTGCGTAAAATGAAAATAGACCTTTTTACACTACCTTGCAGTATTCTGTAGGGCCTCAGGGAAGGATAATCGTAGATGATGAGATTTGGCTTCTTTCCTTTTTCTCCTACTGCAAAGTACTGCTTAGTAGGGTGTGCCTTGAAAAAGCAAAAATCCCATTGCATGCTATAATGACACCTTTGTCTCTACCCTGCTAGTTACTGAGTTATCATATTTACTCACTCATTAGTCAAAAGATATTGCCATAAATACTAGGTTGCATTTTTCTGTGCGTTTATTCTGAACAGCCACCAATCTATCACTCAATATCAGAATGAAGCTACTGTGCACACAAAACAGTAAAACCATTACGCACACAAAATGGTACATTGCACGTGTAATGCAGAACCATGACAAACTGAAATAATTTGCTTTATCATGAATTCTTCTACTATTCCTACCTCACTCAACCCATTAGCTGATCTTCCCTTGAGCAGCACTTGTGTCAGCAGCCGCCATCTACTTTGGCAGTAGCAAAGTCATCCTGAATGACATTATTCTGAAGACAAAGATATACCACGATTCCCCAGAAAGGGCTGCTTACGAAGAAGCAGAACAGTCTGAGGCTGGTATTCTGAAAGCCTTGCTTATGTGGAATACAACTGCGAGATGGCAGAGCCCTTCAAAGGGTAAGGTGCTGCAAATCCAGAGGAAGCATTTGAGAGTGCAGGCTCTTCACAGGAGCTTACTAGAGTGAAACCAGATACTTTTTCTCTTCATTTATCTAGGAACTTGATTTTCTAAATTTTAACTGCAAGTAAAATGCTATACTAATATCAGTTGTGACTAGGAGAAATGAGTGTTCAAAAGGAAAATAAGTTGATATGAGCCGAAATAAGAATGTACAAGTTCTAAAAATTAATCCCAGCTGGCACCTGTCAGTCCTTTAAGGTACTTGAGCCTGGGACTTAGGCACACAGATATCTGTCTTCTGCCAGTTATGTTGACAGGCTCAGTAGTCCACGTCGCATGGTCTGCATATCCCCCTAATCAATGCCATACTTCCTTATGTATATGCATGTGCAGCTGTAGAAATCTCCCATCAGGCAACCAAGTGAACATTTCACTTCTAGAAAGTCACTAACATCCTAAAATATGAAACAAAAGCCATACCGTGATAAACCCAATTCCACCACCACTGCTGCTCCGGAGATAACTTTGAGATTTAGTTTTCAGGTCCAGGAGCACCACTTGGTTGCCTGCTATATACATCAGTGTTTGGCTATCCATCAGCAGCAGGTTTACACTTCTGGTACAGTCATATCCAAAAGAATGTCTGAGAACAGTTCAATAAGGAAAAGATTTGACACTGGCTTCTAGAAAAAATTACTAAGTGGACAGAAACACTTAGACCAAAACTGAAATGGGAATACTAAATCTGGAGACTAAAAGCCTGATGGTAAGAGATTTTTTTTTCAGTTTTGTTCAGTATACAATGAAGGTAAAAATATCAAGCCCCTACAACTGAGGGGAGGGCACAAGTGAAGACCTAAGATTCATATTCTATCCTTCCACTACAGGGCAGCACCTCTTGCCTTTGCAGGATCCTTTGGGGCTGCAAGGAATTCATACTCTATTGGTGTTCTCTTTTCAAACAAAAGGTAAGAGATGTGCATCAGATTACTAGGAACTGTTCTACAGACAAGAGGTCAAACAAAGGATGTGCTCAAGCTCACTTCTTAAATGTTTACAGCCAGATGTAGAGAAGGGAAAATCCAGTCTTCAACAGCAACTTGCCTGTGCAGAGAAAACCACCAGCCCTTGTGAAAGTCACATATCATATGTGACTGTACCTAGCAAAGGACTTTTTGTAGCTCTTAATTGATGGGCATCACTTCCTTCAATTCTACCCGTTCAGATCTCCTGAGCACTGGCCTGCAAATCTACCTGGTTTCTTCCCCACTTCTCCCTTAGCAGTTCTGTGAGGAAGTACACAGCTGCTCTTCTCCTGTCCTCCCCTCAGCTTCTTGGGGAATACCAGAAAGGGAGAGCTTTGCAGGAGGTACTCTTATGCTAGTCTTCCACCTTGTCACATTAACTTGGCCATGATCTAGTTCTACGAGAATACTTATAACAGTAAGAATTATGCCCAATAAGAAATTTTTGTGAGGTGAAAAAAACATTAAAGATTTAATTCATCCAGAACCATAACTGGTCAGGATTCTTATCTGTGTCTCAGCCAAAGGTATCCCACTAATGCACATAGGCCACTCCAAATTAGGCAGGTACGATTTTAAGAATATACATTAAATATCCTTAGCTTTAAATTTGCACAGCCTCAACAGAAAGGATACTTAAGAGTAAGAAGGTTAATTGGTATCCCAGAGTCTTCAGTGACAAATGGCCGTGAATATATATCTTCGTAGTTATAGAAGAAAGTTTCCGAGATTTTCTTTTCTATTTTTTCAGGCTTTTTTGGTGCCTCCACGGGTACTTCACTATTATCTTGCTCTTCCAAATCACTTTCTGCATCTTAGAAGTGGGAACATAAAGGAAATTTATATTCATCATAAACTTTAGGCTCCTTGCTGATACTTGCACCTAACTGCAAAAGGGAAAGATTCGCACATTCCTTGCCTTCGTCAACAGAACAATAGATACTCCATAGCTCAAAACAGGGGTGCTGTGTCTTAGTAACAACTTGTCCTGGAACACCCTGTAACAAGTGCTCCCTCAGGCTTTTAGAAACTTTACTGTGAATATTCAGAACTGAAGAATTTAAAGAAGAAAAAATTTGAAACTATTTTAAAAACATTGATTTTAAAACTCAAGACCTACCAAAGTAGTTCAATTCAGCTTTGCCTGGTGTTTAGGCCTCAGCTTTAGAAATCAAATAAAGTTCAAAGTATCTGTTTTCAGTAGCTATTGAACGCACTTCATTACACAAAACAATTACTAAAACCATATACAACAGACCACCATAAGATGCCATCGTCCTCAAAAAGGCTTCTGCTGATGCGTGACCCAGCATAGTTCTCCGCTGGACTGCAATGCGGACTTCCAACTAGTCATAAGCATTTGTCAAAAGTACTTTTCAGTTTGGTGGCTCAGATCAAATCCCCATTACCTATTTTGTAAGCTTTTCACCCTGTCTTGATTTTTTTCTCTCCAAGATGTTTAAGTGTTATTATGAAAACCAACCAAAGGGGTCAAAGACCAGCCACGGGAAAGAGCAAAATGAAGTACACAAGGTAAGCCAACTGAAAGGGAGCAGAGAAACTCAATAACTGTAACTTGGTAGCACTGGTCTGAGATGCTGTTCACAATAATAACAGTGAAAAAATGAAAACTAGAAAGTACTGGGATTTTTAGGTCATGCCAACATCTCCTCAGTGGAAAGTAGTACTTACCAATGTTCTCAGTGTCTGATTCCACTTGCTCCATTTCTTCATCCAGTTCTTCTGCAGCTGGTGATTCCTTTGGAAGACTAGTTTTGCTTTCTTCTGCAAAAGAAAATTGTGATTATTCTCTTAGATACGAATTCCTATGACTAATTTGCTCATACATGTCATGTTAAATAGATCCATAGTTCTGTAGTAGTAAAAAATATCCCTTCTGCCCAACAATTAACTTCCTGCTGTTTAGCATTAAGTGTAGGGAGAAGTTTGCTTTAAAAAAAAACATATTTTAAAACCTAGGGGAAAGAAAGAAACACATCTTATAACAGAAAAAATGTATAATAGGAAGACCAAAAAATGCTGAAAGTAATGCACCAATATAAGCATCAAAAATCCTTCCCAAGTTCCACAGGAGATTCACTAGTGAATTTTGTTATCCATGCTGCCTAGATCTAGTGTGTTAGATGACATGCGCAACATCTGAAGTGGACTCTGAACAGGCATTTCAAGATGAAAAAGATATCACAAAGAGAAACACAGGTGTCTGACTGAAAGAGACTGCAGAGTTAATGAATTGATAGCAGTACAGAGCAGCTACAGAGACAGGTCTAAGCAGCAAAAATTTTCAGGGGAAAGACTTTATGGACTGAGGGACAGCAGGAACTGCAGACACAGTGGTCAGCCCAGAACCTCACAGGAGGGGGTCATCTTTGACCAGAATCAAAATGAAATTTGACAACACCAAGAGCAACAACTGAAGATGAACACATAAGAGCAAGGAAGGGGTGAGCAGTGCGAGAAGCCAGAAGCTACTGTAGGTTCAGTATTGAAATCACTACAACAGTGGAAAATACTCATGGACACCACTGTGATCTGCCTGTGCATCTTCCGCTGGCTCCTCATCGGTTCCCTCCTGTTCCCTTGGACTAGATGGCACATCCCTTTTACCTGGTGGTAGTGAAGAGGACCTTTTAGTATTTTTGCCTTCATCTGCCTTCTAGGCCATTTTAATTTCCCCTCAAATGCTTTGAGATTCCCCAAAACAATATTTGTGTTTTGCCCGTACACTGCAAATACAGATAACCCAGAGATATGCCCTAACTTGTAGGGTGAATTCATTGGCTCAGGTTTTAGGACTCGGGGTACATTGCTGTAGAAAGATTAAATATTGTGTAACAGGGGAAGCTGAAGACAGATGTACATGTTTTGGGATTCTCTTTAATACACTGGGGGAAATTTGGTTTTGAGACAACGAGGCTATTCCTCCACCTTTCTGGTGGACTTCACAAAAATATCAGGAGATATTAGATAGTCTCACAATATCTTATCTTGAATGCAGAAACAGGAGAGATGAATCTTTAAGAAAAAAGGAACTTATTCAAAACATTCTATATTAATGGAAACTGAATTAATAAAATTCACACAATTAAAAAAAAAACCAACAACAACCACCAAACCCAAACTTTAAACAGCTATACTAACACCTCCCAGCAGTTTTTCAGCTTTCAGGCTATCACTTGCAGCGTGCTACAATTTCACTAGTTACCATTGTCCTCTAGAGTGGGAAAGATCCAAATTTTTTCATATAAAAACCATTGATCATTTATAAAAGAAGAAAAAAAGCACAAGCATTGTTCTTATTCTAATATTTGCTCTGTCTTTGATTTCAAATATGGTATCCATTTCCAAATAAAACACCTTAAAATGAACACTGGAGCAATTTTGTACAAATTCAGAAGTTGAATGTAAAGAAACCTAAATGTTCAGAATAACAAATACAGGCAGGATGAAAACAAATCTCTTTTTATGTGTAAGCCTGACTGATACCAAGAAAAATCCCTAAAATCACATTTCCTGTTTCTGGCTTTGGGTCAGAATCCATTTGGGAAAAGATCTTTTGAGGCATTTCAGACTCTTCTGGTATTTCAGGAACGGCAAAGTGTCCAAACATAATTCCATGCACCAGAAGGACAGTGAGGGCAAAGAAATACTGTAGACATACCATTCCTGTCATTCTATAGTGAACCTGCCCTACTCAATCTTCATCCAAAGGTTCTGAGTCTCTGCCAGAGTCTGACTTTCCTGTATAATTTCATTTATAAGTTAAAATGAGCTTTTGATCCTCAGGAGTGCTGAGAAAAACTTGAAAATAGACAGGCAGAAAGTTTTACATTCAGAAAACAAGTCAAAAGAAAACAATTGTGCTATATCTCAATATATTTAAATGGAATTCATGAGTTTTTAATGGAATAAGAGAACTGATATCACTGAAGTTGAAGAAACAGTTACAGACTAGTTGTATAAATATATGGCAGAGTGTTCAGAGACCTGAATTCTAATTCCAAATCCAGTAATGATGTGTACAATTTGTATCAGCCATTTCACCTCTGGCTGTGTCAGTTACCTCTTGTGAAAAATGAGATAATAATACTTACCCATCTTAGCAAAGTGTTTTGATATCCATAGAGAAAAGCGCTATAAAATTTCAAATTATTGTAGCTAATTAGCAATCATTTATCTTCTAAAAATTAAGACTATCATAGTTTTCATTATAAATTAATTCCTATCTGGAAAATGCTTTAGGCTGAAAGAGGCTATGAACATTTCTGCCTGCGTTGATATCTGGGTTCTAGTAAAAGAAAGTTATTGCAATGTTCACTGTGCATATTACTGTGATGGCGTTCAAGCATCATGCCAAAACAAATTTTTAATTTAAAGACTCTGAGGAGGCTCGAGGAGGGGGACACATCAACTTTGGTTGCAGATTCCGGGTTTCATGGGTTGACTGATCCAGAAATCTTTCGTGTAGTTTCACTTTGACAAAGATATGCATATCTCTGTGAATGCTGATTTTCTTTTCCTGTTTTTTTTTTTGTTTAGAGTTTTTTGGGTTTGGTTTTTTTTTTGTTTTGTTGGTTTGGGGTTTTTTTGAGACAGTTTTCCTAGTTTAGCAAGAATTAAGGCTTTTGATACTGAAAACTGAGATAGTGGCAAGTATAACTGCTGTTAAGAGGGGGAAAAAAAAACCAACAAGTTGGCAATCAGACATTTTTGCCAACTCTAATTATACATTATGCCAGACCAGGACAGTATTATTCCCCCGTCCCCAGTCCTAGTAATTCAAGATACTAACCTGAAACTATACAGATCCACACCAGTTCCACCATTTAGCTTTCTAAGAACTCACTCAGGAGTGAGTTTGGGTTTACTTTGTTTCAGTGACTGCCACTGCTGTAAGCTATGAAGCTCCATTTTCATAGAATCATAGAATCCCTAAGGTTGGAAAGGACCTCTGAGATCATCAAGTCCAACCACCAACCTAACACCACCATGCCTGCTAGACCATGTCCTGGAGTGCCACGTCTACACGTTTTTTGAGTGTCTCCATGGACGGCAATTCAACCACCTCTCTGGGCAGTCTGTTCCAACACCTCGCTACTCTTTCCGTGAAGAAGTTTTTCCTAATATCCAACCTAAACCTGCCCTGATGCAACTTGAGGCCATTCCCTCTTGTCCTGTCGCTTGTTACTTGGGAGAAGAGACCGACACCCTCCTCACTACAACCTCCTTTAAGATAGTTGTAGAGAGCGATCAGGTCTCCCCTCAGCCTCCTCTTCTCCAGGGAAGAGAACCCCAGTTCCCTCTTTCACATTGCCTTTCACTTAGCTACATTCTCAAACGCCACAGATTTCAGTTATTTCAAACTATTTTAATTTTCCTTACAGATATAATTTTAATGATTACAGAATAGTTTCCACAGCAATTTAATGATATGAAGGGAGAAGCATGTCAATGTGGAACCTTCCCTGATTGAGTTTTGTCTTGTGTCCTGACTGGCAATCTCAGATCTGCTAAGAAGATCTGCACAGCCAGCTGAACACGGGATCTATGCCCTTTACACAGCTGTAGAAAAGTGGAATAGTCTTGGGCCTATTGTTGGAAGGCATTGCTAAAGCTTCCATAAATAAGGGCAAGCTCTCAGAGATGTGGTGTCTCAGTCTCTCATCATCTGTGAAACAACATAGCTTGATGCTAATGTTGTTTCAGAATAACAGTTATTTCAAAACTAAGATGTTTCTTGGCAATTTTGCTGCCACACAGAGTCCTTTTGTATAGGAGCTTCTCAAAAATCCTCAGTAACTTTGGACATTAAGAGATTTCTTATCTCAGAGAATTGTCTCATTTATTCAAAATACAGGATAATTAAATCAAATGGGTGTTTATTTGGTAACATGCAAACAAATTCACTGAGATGACATCACTTTTTTTGTATTTTGTCAGCCTACATTTTTCCTCTTTCCAGAAAAAAAAAGTGTTTAAATGTGTAAACTTCATAAATGCAGTGCTTGCCTTCACAGATACCAGGACTGACACTTCAACTGCATAAAATGTGTCAAATTAAATAATGATCAAAACACAGCCCACAGTTGTACTTTAGAAACTGAGCATATCTAGTAATTATTTTAAGCTGTCTCTGCCCCACCATTAACTGTGTGACTGTGCTTAAAAGACATCACCTACCTCGCCTCAACTTTTACACCTACAGAAGAGTGATAAACAGCTTTGTCCACTAATTCAAGATATGCAGAAATAGGGAACTCTCACTGCAGAACAAAACTGCAGTGCTATTAGTATCACTAATAAGCAAGAGATTAAAAATTCATCTCTGCACTGTGCAAGCAGCAGAGTTGTGCAAAACTTATTTTCATTCTAGAAAATTTAAAGTCTTTTAGTACCTATATAGACAAAGAAAAATTTCTGAGTGGAAATCAGGCATAGCTATCCAGTGCTGCCTGTGTATCGTTATCAGTCAGCACTACTAAAAATTAGTCATAAAAATCAGGTTTAGGCAGTCAACTCAAAATTCCAAGGAAGACATTTTTTATACCAGAGAATATTGCTGTCATCTTACAGTAGCTAGAAGACTTGAGAGCAAGGACAGTAACAGAAGATATCAATTCTCACAGCAGTTAAGGTTAAGTATATAAAATATTTACTAGTCCGAGACTGAGACAGCAAGGGTAAAGCTACAAAGCAGGGTCTAGACAGACAATCTTTACCATAGCCCCATTGTCTCCCTGCCCCCGCCCCGAATAAGAGAGAAAAAAGGAGTGGACAGGGGAGCCCTGCTTAAAACCTCACTATTGCTATGTTGCACACACTCAACATATTTTCCTGTAAAATCAGGAGAAATAAAACCTAACTCTAATCTCCAGCCTCACAGCTAAAGTAGTCCTCTGCATGATTCCGATGTCCTCGCTCTGCCTCATGCAAGCAGAAGTTCCAAGTCTCTTAAAGTCTGCCTTGTGAATAAAGGTTACCAGCTTTTTATGAAGCAGAAACAGGTGACGTCACCAGTTACTTATTAACCTACGGGGTAAAGGAAAATCGTAAAAGTGGCCATGAGAACAGTGCCACAAACGCAACAGGTAATAAAATTAACTGCCTCACACACGGCAAAGCAAAACCAGCAAGTCCCACATTTCAAACCAAGTATCTCAGCTGCAGAACATTCGCTTCTGTTTCAGTTTTCCAAAGCTAAGCATCTGCCTCAGAAGAAAGGCTTTTCTTCTCCAAAAGCCCCTGTGCAGGCAGGTGGGTCCCACACAGACTGCAGCATACAGAGGCGATGGCACCAGCCTCGCACAGGGGTGCGGCCCGGCACTGCCTCAGCGCGGCACTCCTCCACCCGGACACCGGGAAAAGGCCATGGCGAGGCAGAAGCACCCCGCAACACGCTGCTTTGCGGGGAGAGGCAAAGGGGCAGGCATGGGACACCCGGAGCCCCTCAGGGAGAGCAGAGGAGGAAGCCTCTGAGGGGCCGTGGGGCGGGTACCACGGAGTGGACCCAGGGGAGTGCAGTGAGGAAATGCCCAGGCTGAGGGGTCCGTGAGGAGGCGGTGGCTACCGGGGGCAGGTCCATGGGGCGCAGGGACACACGAGGGCTTGCAGGCCCCCGGAGGGGTGGTGTGGGGCTGGAGCGGGCCCTGACCCTCCCCACCACCCCGTACCTGGGGCCGCCTCCATCGCGGCGTTACCGGTTTCCAGGGAACCGCGCTGCGGCGCGCAGAGCGCCCCGGGAGCTGTAGTTCGGCCGGGGGGGGAGTACGCA
>VWZZ01005584.1:245205-276617 GCA_013399095.1 Psophia crepitans
GCTGGTCTGGCTGCCGGCCGGTGAGTGGGGCCGCGCCGGGGCGGCGGCGGGGTCCGGGACCCCTCCCGTGACCCCTCACCGCCCCGGGACACCCGTGTGGCACAGGGGGCCGGGGCCCGGGAGGCGCCCGCGGGTTTCGCCCCGGGTTAACGTGGTGCGGCGGGGGGGAGGGGGGGGCNGGCGGCCTGCCCCGGGCGAGCGTTGTTCCCCCCTTGGCGCCCCTGCCCGCCGGGCGGAAGAGCGGGGCTCTCCCGAGCTCGGCACAAAAGCCGTGGGGAGCGGGGTTTCGTTACCCCAAAGGTGCGGCCAACTGCTCTCCTAGGAGGAAGTGGCCGCCTGCTTCCTGGCAGCCTCCAGTATCGCTCGTGTGGTATCCAGTATCGCCGGCTCGGTTTGGACCTGAGCACAGGGTGCGAACAACGAGGGCTTCCCCTTCGGCTTGTCCCAAGCGCTCATCCCAACCTTTGCTGCTCGCTCAGCAGCCCCAGCTGCTTTGGGGACCCGGTGTAGCTGCGGTGCTTCCATACCGGCTGGGCACATGCTTCTATGGACAATAGGAACTCGCCTCCATGTTCGCAGGCGGCCTTCAGCAGGCAGAGTCCTTTCTGCCAAGCTTTGCAGGTTGCCTGACAGCTGCTTAGCTCCTGTGGGAAACACAGTCATCATTTTGCTTCTTGGATGCCTGGGACTTTGCTGGTGATTCAGCTTTAAATACCAAAGTTCTGTTTTTCACAGAGAACTAATAAAAGAAGGAACAAAATATGGAGGTGTGCTTGTTGATTGTCTTCCTTGACAGTCGTGTTCCTGCATGATGTTCTAGCTAAAACTTGGCTTCTCTAGCTCTGGAGGTTGGTGTCTCCAATGCAAAGCCACAGGCCTGAGGCAGCGGTAACTTACTAGGTCAGTAGTGGCCAGATTCGTTCTTTCCAACCAGAATAAGAAGGATAGTAGCACGCAGTGGAGTAATGCAGTCCAAGTTTAGGAACCAGCCTTAATTTCACAACTTTTCTTGGGGGAGGTTGGTATGAAACATCAGGTGTGCAGAGACATCCAACTGTTCTCTGGTGGGAACAGGTGGTTTTTAACCTCTTTAAAAAAATAGAAACTTTCAACTCTTGACTTGCAGAACAGAGGTAATGAGAAAAGATCCCTTTCTTAATGCGCTTTGGTTTCTGTAAGCGAAAAGCAGGTGCTGATTTTGAGTATTTTATTCTTGGCTGAGAGATGCTGCTGTAGGAAGCCCATGGAAAAATCTGTTCTGTTTCCATGAGGCTCAACAGGTCAGAATTCATATGAGAATTCATTTGATCACCAAAGAGATCAAGGTTTTGGCCAGTCTTGAGAGTTTGGATTGGGTTTGTGTGATTTCCTGCAGTAGGATCCCGTGGGTCAGTTATTCCACAAAGAAGCTGAAACAAGAGGTATTGAACTACAGTGCAGTTAAAGAAGAGCCTCTGTAACCACCTGTCACCAGTCAACTTTGCCTCACTTACAGTATTGTACAAATTTGAAATTTTGCTAGCAGTTTGCACAGCTGCTGGTATTTCTACGTGTAAGTGCACGCGTGTATATTTTATTTTTCAGAAAAGCCTCAGACTCGGAGCGTGCCCTGGTCCTCTGTTTGTGTGGTATTTTTAAGGCAAATGAGTTTGCTCTGCCTGTGCCTTGAGTTGGCTGACCAGGAGTCCGTTGCCAACCAGAAACTGAGCAAGTTCTACACTGACAATATCCTACTGCAGAATTACTTGTTGAGGCAGCATTGCACCTCTGCAGCATGTTTTCCACCTGGTAGAAACTGGGTGAGCTCGTCTTTGCCTGGAACATACTGTGGAGGTGCAGCCTAAGACGACACTGAAAGAATGGTGCTTGCAGTTGTAATCCAGATGTTACTACATCTTGTTGCCTTGTTCTCATCCTGAAAACACGGAGTAGAGGAAAAGTCTTTGACTATGTGATTAAAAATTGAGTGCTGGTTCATGGTGACCCTTTCAGCTGGTGCCTTCCAAGCTCCCCCTCCCCTTCTTTCCTTTCCTGCTCTTGTGCCCCCCAATTGAGAAGCAACTAGCATAGCACTGCAACCCCTGCCCTGTTCTCCGGGGTATATTCCAGAGAGGGCATCCCACACTCGCTCTGCAGTGTTTGTATTCCCTTATCAAAAGCAACTGGTGATAACTTTGCTATTGTTAATGACAAGCACAACTTACTGTATTATCAAAGTTTAAATAAGATAGAGATGTTTCTGGAGTGTGGCTAAAATAAAGCATAGCTTATGAGAAACTTTGTAAAATCTTCCTCAGTGGGTGCAGCTGCTTGGATAGAAAATGCTGTGGAGGTTGTAATGGATGAGTTCTAAACGTACATAACAATGGCTTCATTAAAAAGGGAAAAAAAGGGTAATTGTCGTGTGCTGTTCTGAAGTGGCGATAACCAGATTAAGTTTAACTATGATGCTACAGCCCAGAAGTTGTATTGTCTTAATCCTGGTCACCGCTAGATAACATTCTGATGGCTGTCTTAGTGAGACCTTGACAAAATTCATTTGGTGTTTATATGAACAGATGGCACTGCAGAACGTTTCTGGTTAGGATGACAAGCCAAGGCAATCCCATCCCGCATGCTTCTGGGCCCAACGAATTATCTCCCTCCGCTTGGAGGGACAGTTTTTCCCATGCAGGAGGAGAACACAGGGTTATGTGCTACGTAGTGGCTACCAATAGTTGCTCTGGAGAAAATAATTCAGTCCGTAAGGCAGGCCAATGCAGCTGGCTCAAGCTGCCTTCTGTCAGGGAAAGATGGGACTCACATTCTAACCAGGATTTGTAGCTCTGGATGGTTTCACCAGAGGGACTGGTGAGGTCCATAGGTGCAGGCCCTGGATGGGGCCAAGGGAGATGTACTTTGATTGTTGGTCTGGTGCAGAGTGAAAGTTGTGATGTGAGGTCTGTTTCTGCTGGCTGACTGACTGACGGCCTTCTGTGTTCTTGTTTGCAGGTTGCCTCTCCCTCCTGGTTACAGTGCAAGATGTTGAGCGTTATACCACCTTATTTGCCACGGTTGTCCTCAAGTGTGACTATAGCACCTCAGCACAGCTGCAAGACGTGGTAGTGACCTGGCGCTTCAAATCCTTCTGCAAGGACCCCATCTTTGACTACTACTCAGTCTGTAAGTCGGACTTGTCTTCCAAGGAATCCTTCTTTAAATGAAAAGGAAGGGGAAGGTAGACTTACTAGGGAATACAGGTGTCTGACCTCTTCCTACCCAGAAACCAGGTTGGGTGGTGGTATTTCTCTGTCCTCCAAGAAAAAATACATCATGTCTGTGATTTCCTTTGTAGTACCAAGTCTTTATGATATGATGTTGAAATCCCAGCCAAAGCAACTCATTTGTCCTCCTTGTCATCAGCTCAGAAGGCCAGGGAGGCTTAACCGTGTTTGACAAATCAATCTTACACTTCAACATGTTTGAAAGCAAGGACCTTGCAACAAGTGGACTTCGTGATTCCAAGGGGTACTCCATGGTCAAAGCTACTTACCTGTGACCAGTTGGTAACTGATTTTAGGAAGCAGAAGAAACACGTGCATTGTGGAGGGCAGAAAGACTTCTAGGTACTAACATTTAGTGCTGGTGGCAGCACTTCATGTGTAGACATTCTGGTGCGTGCAGCCTTAATTCAAGAGTGTTTAAGATAGTTCTTAAGAGGATATGCAAACTGCATCGTGGGGTGCATCAAACACAATATAACCAGCCAGTCAAAAGAGGTGATGTATCCCACTATGTTTAGCATTGGTGTGGCTTCACCTTGAGTACTGTATGCACTTCTGGACCCCGCAATTTAAGAAGGATGTGAAGGTCCTTGAATGTGTCCAGAGGAGAGCAACAAAGCTGGTGACAGGACTGAAAGGAGTGTCCTGTGAGGAACAGCTAAGGACTTTGTGTTTGTCCGGTTTGGAGAAAAGGAGGTTGAAGGGCAACCTCGTGACTCTGTAGGTTCCTGAGGAGGGGAAGTGAAGAGGGAGGTGCTGAGGTCTTCTCCCTGGGATCCTCTGACAGGACGTGTGGGAATGGTTCAAANATGCACTTCTGGACCCCGCAATTTAAGAAGGATGTGAAGGTCCTTGAATGTGTCCAGAGGAGAGCAACAAAGCTGGTGACAGGACTGAAAGGAGTGTCCTGTGAGGAACAGCTAAGGACTTTGTGTTTGTCCGGTTTGGAGAAAAGGAGGTTGAAGGGCAACCTCGTGACTCTGTAGGTTCCTGAGGAGGGGAAGTGAAGAGGGAGGTGCTGAGGTCTTCTCCCTGGGATCCTCTGACAGGACGTGTGGGAATGGTTCAAAGCTGTGCCACGGGAGGTTCAGACTCAACATTAGGAAGGATTTCTTTACAAAGAGGGTAGTCAAACAGGCTTCCTAGAGAGGTGGTCAATTCTCCAAGCCTGTCAGTGTTTAATAACATGCCCTCAATAACGTGTTTTAACTTTTGGACAGCCCTGAAGTGGTCAGGCAGTTGGACAATGGTCACTGTAGGTCCCTTCCAACTGAACTATTCCTGTTCCGTTCTGTTCCATTTCATTCCATTCTCTATAAACCCTGCAGCATGTTTAAGCTGGCCAACCTTAGTTTAACTGCATGCTTAAGACTGAGCCCAGAGTGGGGAGCCTGGACTTACTTGGTGTCTTGGTGCCCAAACTCTGTACAGTCTGGATGGGTTTTGTAGGCATGTTACTCAGTGCTCTACAGCCTAGTCCACAAGCAGGTTGGTCCCTGGCTCTGCTGATCCCAGCATAATGTGAGTGCTTTGAGCCCAGGCTTAAGCTAATAGCCCCCGACAGGGACAGAAAGCATGAAGGTCATGGTGTTTGCTTAGTTGGATCTGCTCTTCATGATCCATTGCAGATAGAGCAATGGAGGAGCCTCTGACAAGCATTGTCCTCTCCTCTCTTCATTGCAAACCCTTTACAGACAATGCTGACTCTCTGTGTCAGTTGTCTCCCAGATACCTGGAAAATAGTTTAGACTGTGAGTCTGTCATAAGAGTATTGGACAGAAATTGCCTCTAGCCCTCCATTAATTCTGTTGGGTCTCTCTATACATAATCCTTAGCTGGAATCAGATGACGGATTCTTTTGTCTTTATGAGCTCCACAATGTCTAATGGGACGTTCCCTCAACAGGAGGGAAAGGGAGACAATCCCTTCATGTATGTCTGGAGATTTTGTTGGGTAAATAAACACACTTAGTTCAGTTCCAGTACTCCTGGAAGTTTCATGACTCTTTTTTCCCTTGCATTTTATCTTCATACTGGGAGCTGCCCTCCAGCCTACTGCCATTAGCTTCTTTCTGCTGTTCTTTCAGTTGTGAGTACAGGAGGCATCTCCTCTGCAGCTCCTACATTCTGAAAAATCTCTGCCGTTCCTATGGCTCTACCTCTGCTTTTGAGTACTCTAAAGCAACTTGCCCTTGCTGGTTTGAAGCCATGCTTTGTATTACTAACCCAAAGCATTCAAGAGTTTCTCTGCTTCTCACAAGGGGATAGAAATTGGTCCTCTGAAATAACTTTTGGCATCTTATTTGATGATGTGTGTTTGTAGCGTACCAGGCTGGTTTAGCTCTTGGCCAGGACCCATCCGACGACTGCAATGACAGCCAGCGAAAGGTGCGCATTGTCATCCAGAAATATGGGCAGAAGGAGCCTGTGCTGGGTATCGACTACCAGCAACGAAAGATCACCATTCAGAACCGTAAGTGCCTTGACGTCCCAGGCAGGGAGTGAACTCAGTAACTGTCCGGTATCTGGGCCTCGCAAGTGAAGAGAAACGTAAACGTGGCTAATGTCATCTGTAGCTTACATATTCTGTGGGGTGGCAATGAAGTAAGAGTTGTGAAGGGCCCAGGCCCCAGCTGGCGTGAGGGTGTTGGAGGCACTACAAGCTAGGGCTGAGCTGAGGATGCCTGAGCATTTTGCTGAAGAGTGCAAAGTAAGCCGAGGAGCCTGGAGATTAGAAAACAGTTCTTTTTCTAAGTACTGCATAGTTGTCCAGGTGCATTATATGCTCCCTGCTGTCCCTGGAGCAATAGTTGCTGCTACTGCCAGAAGAGTTACTGGGATGGCTGACCTAACTGGGACAGTGATCCATGTTCCAAAACCAGTAGAGTTGGCAGCAGTGGTATCTGCTGTGTATCTACATATATCGCCCAGCAGCATGCTGGTTATTTCACTCCACACAGAACTAGTTCTGCTTCTAAGTAGCATGGCTTTCCAGTAACACAAAGAAAAGAGGGGCTGGCAGTTGATGCTGGTTACAGGAGTTCTCAATAGACTTAAATGGAATTGTTTGAAGGTGATGGCTATGCTTGGGAAGAGAGGAGATGCAGTACTATATGTCACCTGCAGGCAGAGGGCCCTCTTAGAGGAGGGTCCGAAAGTAGTGCCTGTCAGTCCCAAATAGCCCACTGACCTCTCAGTCTCTTTCCCACAGGGGCAGACCTTGTCATCAGTGAGGTCATGTGGTGGGACCATGGTGTGTACTACTGCACTGTGGAAGCACCAGGAGATACCTCAGGTGATGCAGACAAAGAAGTTAAGCTGATTGTTCTCCGTAAGTGTCTCTGGTTTGTTGCCTTGGTGGCAGATACCTTCTCCTGTTCTCTTCCTCCCCACCCCAAGATGTCTGCAGCAGTGGAGAGGTGCTCAGTAACTTACTATGCCCGGGTACATCAGGATCCTCTTTCTCTCTCCATTTTTTCCATAGACTGGCTCACAGTACTCCTCATCGTTCTCGGTGGTCTCCTCCTCCTCCTGCTGATTGGAATATGCTGGTGTCAGTGCTGCCCCCAGTATTGCTGCTGCCACATTCCATGTGTCTGCTGTCCAACTCGGTGCTGCTGTAATATGGAAGGTGAGGTTCAAGCAAATGTGCATACATTCATGGCTTCTGTCAAGACCAAAGCTTTCCTGGGAGCTTGCCAGTCCACTTTTGCCCTCCAGTTCAGCATCCATATAGACTGAGACATCTCTTTGGTCAGTGTGACCTCCATGACCAACTTATTTGAGTTCAGAGGAGAGGAGCTAGCATACATGAAGCTCATCTTGCTCCTCTATGTCCTACCTGCAGAAGTTCCTCCTCATTCACACCTTGATACTAACTTCTCTCATGTCATCCAGGGCATGATCAGCTCCCTTGTATGAGTAGCTCAGGACTTTTGTAGTTCATATGCCTGTGCATGTGAGGAAGGCAAGCAAATGCCTTGGTACTACTCTCCAAACTGGCCTAACCTTCAAGTCACAGAATCATAGAATCATAGAATATTCCGAGCTGGAAGGGACCCATAAGGATAATCACTTCCAACTCCTGACTCCACACAGGACCAGCCCGATCAGAGCAGATGACTGACAGCATCCTCCAGGTGCTTTTAGAACTCAGCCAAGCTGAGTGGTCACCACTTCCCTGGGTAGTCTGTTCCAGTGCCCGACCACCCTCTTGGTGAAGAACCTTTTCCTGATCTCCAACCTAAATCTCCCCTATTGCAGCTTCATGCCGTTCCCTCAGGTTCTATCGCTGGTCACCAGAGGGAGGAGATCAGTGCCTGCCCCTTCGCTTCTGCTTGTGAGGAAGCTGTAGGCCACAATGAGGTCTCCCTCAGTCTCCTCCAGGCTGAACAAACCAAGGGACTTCAGCCTCTCCTCATACGTCTTCCCTCTAGACCCTTCACCATCTTCGTTGCCCTCCTTTGGACTCTCTCCAATAAACTTTAGTCTCTCCAATGTCCTTTTTGTACTGTGGTCCCCAAACCTGCACACAGTACTTGGGGTGAGGCCGCACCAGTGCAGTGTAGAGTGGGACAATCACCTCCCTAGACCAGCTGGCAATGCCGTGCTTGATGCACCCCAGGACATGGTTGGTCTTCTGGCAGCCTGGGCACACTGTTGGCTCATGTTCAACCTGCTGTCAACCAAGACCCCCAAGTCCCTCTCAGCATGGCTGGTCTCCAGCATCTCATCCCCCAGCCTGTATGTACAGCCAGGGCTGCCCCTTCCCAGGTGCAGAATCCAGGACTTCATACAGTTGGAGATTGCAAATGTTTTGTTCTGAGAGGTAATTATGTAAAAATTTGAAATCTTCTATCTCAATGTTATTTTCAGAGCTGCTCCTTCCACAAGTAAAAGGTTTTGTTTCTTTTTCTTTGGGGAAGGAAGTGAGGAGAAAGAAAGGAGAAAAATGGTCTGTCTTGGTGGTCAGCCCTGTAAATGCATTCTGAGGTTTTGAGGGTCAAGAAAATCTTTGTTGTCCATAGTTTTTAGCAGTAATAAAGATTCTGCAGCCAGAAACTGTTATCTTAATAAGGCCAGTGTTTTATTTTGGCTACTCAGGTCATATAACCTCTGTGTTTCTGTAACTGAAACTTAGTAGCAACACAATGTGGAATAGACTCCCTGCAGCTTACACAATCTGACAGGAACAAAATACAATAAACACCCTTATTTATCACTGAAATCACCAGATTCTTCCCCAGATGGAAAATTTATGAATAAGGAGCTATGTTTCTGGTTTCCTTTTATCTGCAAAAGAGCTATTTGGTATACCTGGGTGTTAGTAAACTGTAAGCATTTTAGAATTGTAGAATCATAGAATAGTTTGGGTTGGAGGGGACCTTTAAAGGGACAGCTTCAACTAGATCAGGTTGCTGAGGGCCCCATCCAACCTGACCTTGCATGTTTCTAGGGATGGGGCATCTACCACTCCAGTGTCTCACCACCAGAGGTGACCTGCTCCAGTGTCTCACCACCCTCATTGTAAAAAATGTCTTCCTTATATCTAGTCTGAATCTACCCTATTTTAGGTTAAAACCATTACCCCTTGTCCTATTGCAACAGGCCCTGCTAAAAAGTTTGTCCCCATCTTTCTTATAGGCCTTCTTTAGGTACTGGAAGGTTGGAATAAGGTCTGCCCAGAGCCTTCTCTTCTCCAGGCTGAACAAGCCCAACTTTCTCAGCCTGTCTTCATAGGAGAGGTGCTCCAGCCCTCTGATCATTTTTGTGGCCCTCTTCTGGACTCACTCCAACAGGTCTATGTCTTTCCTGAACTGAGGATCCCAGAGCTGGGCGCAGCACTCCAGATGGGGTCTCATGAGAGCAGAATAGAGAGGGAGAATCACTTCACTCAACCTACTGGTTAGACTTCTTTTGATGCAGCCCAGGACACAGTTGGCTTTCTGGACTGGAAGCGCACATTGCTGGCTCATGTTGAGCTTCTCATTAACCAACAGCCCCAAGTTTCTCTCCTCAGGGCTGCTCTCAATCCCTTCATCCCCCAGCCTCTATTGATACTGGGGGTTGCCCCAGCCTACATGCAGGATCTTACACTTGGCCTTGTGGAACTTCATGAAGTTCAGATGGACGCATTTCTTGAGTTTGTCCAGCTCCCTCTGGGCCAGATAGCATTCTGTCCCTCAGGCATGTCAGCTGCACCACTCTGCTTAGTGTCATCTGCAAACTTGCTGAGGATGCACTCAATTCCACTGTGTCATTGACAAAGATATTAAACAGTATTGGTCCCAACAGAGACTCTTGAGAGACACCATTTGTCACTGATCTCCATCTTGACATTGAGCTGTAGGCCATTACCCTCTGGATGTGACCATCCAACCAATTCCTCATCTACCAAATAGTCCACCCATCAAATCCATATCTTTCTAATTCAAAAATAAGGGTGTTGTGGGGAATTGTGTCAAAGGCCTTACGGAAGTGCAAATAGACGACACCCATAGCTCTTTCCTTGTCCACTGATGCAGTCACTCCATCATAGAAGGCCACTAGTCTGGTCAGGCCCTTGGTGAAGCCATGCTGGCTGTTTTGAATCACCTCCCTATCCTCCATGTGCCTTAGCATAGCTTCTAGGAGAGTCTTTTCCATGATCTTCTCAAGCACAGAGGTGAGGCTGACAGGTCAGTAGTTTCCAGGGTTCTCCTTTCTACCCTTATAAAAACGGGTGCAATGTTTCCTTTTTTCCAGCCACCAGGGACTTCACCTAACTGCCATGACTTTTCAAATATCATGGAGAGCGGCTTGGCATCTACATCAGCCAATTCCCTCAGGACTCTGGGATGCATTTCGTCAGGTCCCATAGACTTAGGTATATTCAGATTCTTCAGGTGGTCACAAACCTGATCTCTTACAGTGAGAGGGACTTTGCTCCCCGCCATCCCTGCTTGCGGTCCGTACACTTGAGAGGTGTGGGAAGAGAGGTTGCCAGTGAAGACTGAGGCAAAAAAGTTGTTGAGTACCTCAGTCTTCTCCTCATCCATTGTCACCAGGTTGCCAGTCTTTTGCATGTCATAGATTTAAGCTTAATTTGCTGAGCCCTTGCAAAGAGCAAACAGAGCATCCCTCTCATTTGCTAAAAGCAAAACAAAACACTTTCTGGGAGCTTTACAAGCTGTCAAGTAAAATGCATGGTGTTGAGGAGGCTAGGAAATTTGGCAGAAAAATTAGTTTCCATGAAGGGAGAGAGGTGATGGAGATGAAAGACTCACACCTCCAGACTTCCTAGTTCTCATCAAAAAAGGGATTCAGAATATGTGTGAGTTCTTTTTTTGTTTTTCTGTGCTGTAGGAGATGATGGCACACTCCTGCTGCTGTTGTCTTTCCTGCCTTCCGTTGAGGATAGGTAGGAGGGATTCTTGCAGGGTTCCCAAAACCTCTTCCTGCTCATGAGGATGAGTCCAGCCTCCTTGACTGGCTGCTGGATTCTGTGGCTGTAATTTCCATTCCAGCTGCGTGCCCTCTTCATCCACTTTGCAAAAGATCCTTGTGCCTGTTCCCCTCCTGTAGTGCACCTTCTCTTCACTTTATCCTGCCTCTGACTTACTTTTTTGGACTCCAAGAAATGAACTGGAGGCCTTAAAAACCACAAGAAGATAGATACAGGGGCATATTAAAAAACAGTTCTTAGGAATAAAAGTTCCACACAGCTCAAGAGAAGTCAGAAATCCTCTACCAAGTCAGTGCGAGCAGTGTATGGGTGATTTCTTCCCAATTATTGGCCACTAGAGGGTAGCCTAGATCTGCTGAACACTCATAGATGCCACTGAGGCAAGGTACTGGGTGCTTTAAGTCAGGTCATTAACACGATTTTGAACCTAGTAATAAAAGAAGTGCATCGTTTGAGTGATTCAGAATTGGTGTACAGAAATATTAAACATGCCTAAGGAGCAAGACAATTATATTCCCCAGGGAAAGCTCTGCAAAAAGCCCACCAGGGTAAATATGTGTATGACCTCCTTCTGTTCCTATTAGTTCCTTTTCCACTGTGGACTTCTTTCACTAATGAATTGGTGCAAAAGAGGATATACTTGCGCCTGGGTCTGGCTATGTTGGAAAATATTTTTTTTAATAATTGAATAATTGGCCCAGCAGCTGTAAAGTCTGTCAAAGGTGAACAACCTTTCTCAGGTAGTAAGTGGAGTAAGTGGTAGTAAGGCAGGGAGTAAGTGGAGGGAACATTACGACATCCTACCAAAGTTTTATAGCAGGTATGAGTTTTGGAACTAGAGTGAATCTGACCTTCCTCAGATAAATATATTCACTTTAAAAAGAGATCTGTAACCTTCCTTCCATTTTGTAGGTGGGGAACCAGAGTACTGAGTTCAATGTTCTATATATATTCTGTTCAGACTGGAAGGCAACATATCTGAGGAGGAAGAGAGGATGAAGGTAGAGAAGGAAGTCCAGGGGTAATTCTGCATTTGTTCAGCTGTAGGGGAGAGATCAGAGAATTACAGGCACAGAATGACTTTGGTGCTAGCGACTGCCTTCATACCCGGAGAAGGGGAACCCTAAGTAGGTATGCCCTCAGCTGCTGGGCCTTTCACTCCTCAGGCAAAGACTGTGGTCAGAACCAAGGGACATGCACTCAGCAGGTTCTAGGACATTCTCAAAGTTATAACTGGAGGAATGGAAGAGGAATATATAAGGCCTTTCCCTTCTTTTTTATCCTTTTTCACTTTCCTCTTTCTGTTTTCACCGAAGTC
Source organism: Psophia crepitans (assembly GCA_013399095.1). Lineage (NCBI taxonomy): Eukaryota > Metazoa > Chordata > Aves > Gruiformes > Psophiidae > Psophia > Psophia crepitans. Next base: position 257,230 of record VWZZ01005584.1, read on the forward strand.
TGAAACCTGAACTGGAGGAAAATCCCTCGAGAAAAATAAGTAATGAAGCAAGCTTGACATAAAATGCTTGACAGCTGCTACCTCAGGCCACACAGCTTTCGAGAAAAATCAGAGCATTAGGATTAAAACCCCTGAAGTTTCCAGCTTTGTAGTTCACTGTGGCTGAAGCCAGGCTGGGGAGGGGGAAGGAGTTTGGAGTAGAGAACAAAGTGGAGCTTTATGAACTGTAGGGAAAGGGAAGGATGTGTTGAGAGGCATGGTCAGTCCCTGTTTTGCTGCAAGTGGTGCTCTGTCTGAATTCAGTGAAACAGCTAAAGGAGGACATATGTAATAACTGGAGTGCTACCTGCAATGGAGAGCTCAGTCCCAAAGATTGTGCGGTCTAAATACTGCCTGCTGCAGATGAACCCAGGGGACAGAATTAATTGGAGCTTAGCTGTAGCCTGGTTTCTTAAAGAAGCAAGGCTTATGCAGTCAACCTGCCTGTCTATCCCCTATCTCTTTCCCTCCAATAGCTTTTAATTTCATCAGCCGACTTCAGCCAGATTTATCAGAGGGGTAAAAGTCTCAAAAGCAATTACATTCCTATCTTGTCTCCTGAACTGTATAGCCAGGAGTGTACTGTTCATGCCTGGCCAGAGAAAAGGCTGCAGTAAAAGCCTGCCTCTTCTGAAACTCCAGAGAAGCCATGTAAGAGAAGTTTTGCAAAGGCCCTGTTGCAGAAAAGCTTCACCCAGTAATGACAGACAAATCATGCAGAGTCAGGCTTTGTCAGGTCTGGGGTTTGCTGAATTTTCTTGCTTGTAAACTTGAGTTTTGATTGTCTGTGGTAGAAGAAGTTAGTTTCTGTAAGATGTTTTTAGGTATTCCCAAGAAAGAAGCTCTAATGAATGATGGTTTTGAAGACAGGGGTGGTGAGGTTGTCTGTGTAGAGGAGGTAAGATGGAAGTGCTGAAAAAAGTGAAGTGGAAGTGGAGCCTGACCCTGTAAGTAGGGATCTGGAGTTAGCAGTGGTGGAAAAAGCAGTGAGGAAGAGAAATTTCTACTGGGTTTGCTCTTTTGGCACACTGGACATTGCTGTTGAGAACAGGAAATTTAGTTTGTTCACCAGTTTGACCACACTGTCCTAAGGGATTTAATTTTAGCAGTCATGCTGAGGTAAATTACAGAGAAACAACAAGAGTGGTTGAAAGACTAGAAAGGGAGAAGCTGGACAATGCATTTCTGAGTGCCCTCTTTGTGAAACAGAGAGAAAATGATGGAGTATGGTGTGGAAAATATGATCTGGACAGAACCTACATGAAGATGGCAAAAAAAAAAAGGTCTTGTAAATCAAAGCCAGAAGGGGAAAAGATCAATGATGAGCTGAAAGAGTTCTCAGAGAGAGAAAACTGTGTCATATGTCTTGCTGTATGAAACATTATTTCCCGCCTTTCTGCAAATGTACTCATAACGACAGGGCAAGTAGAAGTCTTGCATTTGGTTATGTGCTGTGTACTCAATCGTAGTGTCATTTGTTCCCAGTTGCTGGAACTGTACCCTGAATGTCAGGCAGTAATGCTTTTCTTCTGTTTTCCATATTTTTTTCAGGCCTTACAACTTCATATTGGAATATGCTGTGCTCTGTTTTACCTTTGTCATAGAGTGGAGATAGCTTTTCATTCTGTGAATTTCCTATATCTGATCACATCCAAAGACTACAGTGGTACATGGTCTGCAAACTGTGCTCTCTAGATAGCTGCTGTAAGCTTTCTTCTTTTACAGTACTGGAACGGCATCGGTTCATGAAGCAGGCTCAGGCACTTGCACCTTGGATATCACCCAATGTGTTCTACGGAGGTGGCGACAGGAACTCGCAACTTTCCTCTTACCAGCTGAACCCTCTACTACAACAAGGTGAGACCATGGGCATAATTTGAGAGGGAAATCGGGATGAGAAACAGGTAACTTCTCAAGGAGCTTCAGCAGTGAGGCTTTAGCCTCTCTACTACAAGACAAAGATGTTCCTAGCATGACTGCATGTCCAAGCATGACAGCTCTGCTACATCTGCAGCATCCTGTAGACTTGCCTGGGCGGATAAATACAGCCTATCCATCTTAAGTGTCTCGCTAGGCTCAGTGCTAGGTGTAGTAGTTTAATGCTAACTGAGGTATGTCTGTGCTACACCCCAGCGACTGCAGGGTAAATATACCCAGCTTATCTCACTTCATGTGGTAGAGGAGGGTACTGTCTCTTTGTTCTGCTGTGCTGGTCACGGTCAACTCCTTATAGCCAAAATTGACAGGACAAGTGAGGTGCAATTTGTTTGAGTTCTTATCAAATGTCTAGTCTTCAAACGATTAAGGGCACACTGCCTCCTGTGCAATAGATCTAGACTGCGTGCAGCAAAAAATGGAGGACTCTAACGAACCAGGAAGAATTTTCCAGTTGTTCTGCCCCAAAATTGCTTGTATTAGTGGTATTTATTTGTAACTTTAATGGAGGAGGGAAGATGGAGTCTCTGAAGTCCTAGACAAATAAGTAATAGGGTAACTTATTACAAGTAATATTATTTAATCACCCAAGGAAAATAGGGGAATTCGATATAATGACTTCTCAAATAAATGTAATGTATTTTTCATCTGAAATTAGCTTTTCATCACATCAACAATCTTAACTGTTGTTTGAAGAAATAGTTTGCAAACATCTCAAATTCTAGGTTCAAGATGTTTGGGTATATACTTTTTTAGCCTGATAGTTAATTCTACAGTTACCATTTTTACCTCTTGCTCAAAGCAGGACTGTCACCAACCTCAGTCACATCAGTTGTGGCTTTGTCCAGGTGAGTTTTGGAAACCTGCAAGGATGGAGATTCCATGACTTCTTTAGGTAACTGTTCCAGAGCTGGACCAGTCTCCTAGTGAAGAAACCTCTCCAATCGCTACTTATATCTATACATGCATGCATGTGTGTATGGGTGCATATATATAAAAAATTCTTTTTCTTTTGCAGTATTGGTTCATATTTCTTCCAGTTTGATGAGATATAAGGAGAAACACTGAACTTTCTCAGATTATTTTTTTTATAAAATTTGGTATCAAAATTGTAGGAAAAAAATGTTCCTCTCTCTAAATACGTAGACTGTATTTCCAGGTGTGATGGATGACTTTGATTTCTTACCTCTGTGCTGCCCAAAACACAGATCATGCTCCAACTTACTAGTTACTGTTCTTTGCACGTTTCCTTGTGTGGTTTGGTTGTGCTGGTTGTGGTGCTTGAGCTCTTGCAGTGAGGAGCAGCAGGAGACAACAGGCTCAAAAGGCACTCAGCCAGGATCATTAGTGCAGAAGGGCCCTCTATTGTTTCCCCTTGACTTGCTGTGTTCTCCTGTGCTTTTATCTTTAGATGTGTCTCTTCGAAACAGTCTTCCTCTGAGGCAGCCACAAGCTCAGCTTTCCCCTAACAAGGGCGTTTTGGACTATCTGGAGTCTGAAATCCAAAACCTTAACATGGCACAGCTCCGGCCACCCTCCCAGCAGCGGCAGGCTGTTCAGCCCAGCTTGCTGTCCTCCCTCGGCTCCGAGATCATGCCACCTCCTCTCACCGATCACATCTCCATCCATGGGAGCAGCAATTCCTCACGGCCACAGAGAGCTGCCCACACCCCCAGACCCTGGGATTCCGTAGCAGAGGACAGGAGGGAGAACCGAAGACAGCCCTTGCCTTCCAGTGGGGGTTCTCATTCCAGCTACAGTCGGGAACCCTGGGACAGGCAGCGAGAGGACCATCCTCAGAGGCAGAGGGCAGGCCGCTACAATGACAGGCCCCAGTACTCCAGACGGGGTGTGTCACCCCCACGCGGGACTGAGAGGGGCAGCAGCAGCAGCGGCAGTTTCTATCCGGAGGAGGCCAAGGAGCACTCCAATCACCATCGTGGCTGGAGACAGGAGCCCACAGAGAGGCAAGACTACCAGCACTACACCGGGAGGAGCAATAACTCAGGTCAGCGGCGGCACAGCTACTCTCCCCCTTCTCGCCGGGGGTCGTGGAGCTCTTCAGAAGAGCCAGCCCGTCTCCCAGCAGCAAACCGCAGGCGGCGGCACCGGTCTCGGGAATGGCCAGAAGATAAACCCCCTAGCTATCGCTCATTAGACGTCATCCCAGGTCAGGACAAGAAGCACAAAGACAGTGCAAGGCCACGCTCGGTGAGTCAGCTGTCTTTTTGCTTTCTCATCTAAGGGAAAAGGGTGGGTTTGGGGGAGTGAATGTTTGTTACTGTCTCAGCCTGTTGTCTTTCAAATGGATGGCAAAGGGTGCTGGGTGCTCTGCGCAGCTTTGTTATGAAGAGGCTGCTGAGTTCCCTGCCTTCAGACATGTATTGCATGGCTATAGTGTGTTCAGGGGCAAAGTGAGCAGTCAAATAAAGTAGGTCCCCTATCATGTCCCACACCTGGTGACATGTTATACCCTCTTCTGTCCCCACCTAGAGCCATTTGGGGCTCTATGTGTCAGGGTTGGAACAGCTGTTCTCCTGGTGCTGCCTGGGGAGAAAGCACTTCCAGAGGAGGCAGCAGTACTGAATATCCATCTGGAGCCCTCTCTGGTGTTGGTTTACTTCTAATTTAACATATGCATGATTCTCTCATTATTGATCTTCAACCTTTAATTTGTGTAGTACCTTGGTGGTATTTTTAACATGGTTCATATGGGAAAGTATCCAGGTAAGATGCCTAAAGCCACACGAAATAGGCTTTAAGATCACAAGTGGCTACAGTGGGGAGAAATGTGTGATCCTCCAGGCCAGGTGGAAGAGGATGGCTTGCTTGTTGGGACTCCTGAGAACTGAACATGCATTATATGGTCAGCGAACAGCTGTTGTTCACAGCTCATCTTGTCAGTTTACACTGGGACTAGATTTCAGATAGCAACCTAAGTATGAAAAGCTTCATATCCAACTGCTAGTCTCCAAGTTAGACAGTGTACTCCCCCTTAAAAAATGAAGTTTTTTTAAAATAAATTAAAAAAGTGTTAAGTGTCCCATATCACATACATGCAGAGTTTCACCAGGTTGGGGTCTTCTCAAAGGGCTGTATTTTGCACATTAGCGAGTTTTGGGAGGAAGTGCCGTTCTAGTCTCAGCTGGGATGTGTGTATGAAGGAGTGGTTTTGTTATGGTGCTCAGGGCAGGTGGGAAGACATATGATTTTCATTCATCCTTCCTTGTTCCTGAATCTTTTGTTTTCTCTTGCAGGACAGAGGAAGTTCCCACAGTGCAAGAAGCATAGTCATTTAATGCCAGTACTGAAAGAACTAAGACTCCCACCAGACTTCTCTTAGCTTTTCTACTGTGTAGGTTGGGATGGCTGCTTTTGATTGAATGACAACCAGCAAAAAAACAGATGAAGCAGCTTCATATTAAACTTACAACTCTGAAGAATCTATGTCTAGTACCTATGAAAGCAATACATAACCCCTTTTTATTCTTGCTGTGATTTGGAAACTTAGGTTTGCAATGGGATGTATTACGTTAAAAACATTCTATTGGAAACAGAAGATCTATTTTTTTTGAGTAAATGGTGTATTCCCAATCTTTAAAGAGAGATAGCAGTTGTCTTTGTTAGGTGCCCTGGCACTGCAAGAAGCCCAGTCTTTAGAATGGTGGTCTTTGCACTAGTTACTGGAGAATGGCTCCAATGATCACAGAGTTGTAAAGTCACAGGACAGTAGAATAATTTAGGTTGGAAGAGGCCGCTGGAGGTCATCTGATCCATCCCCCTGGGAGTTTGGTGTAGGGAGGCATTTCATCTCCTTTCTAAGGCCCTCTGTTGTGCTTCAGAATGTGTAATGTTTGCCGCTTCTGCCTGGTTGCTCAGTGTGATTGGGGCAGTTGCTTCCTTTTGTCCCCAGTAAGCCTTTCTCCTGAACAGAAGAATCACAGTGTTGGAAGGATGTTTGACTGCCTTAATAAGGGCTTACTAGCACATCTGCAAATTCCCAGCTTATGTGCCATATACTGACCGAAACAACCTGCCCTACTTTAAGCTTAGACCTTAGTGCCTTAAAAGATACTTGTTGTAGCCTTTAACCCAGACTCGAATTTATTTGGAAACTTAAAGGGCTAAATTTACCAAGGTTTTTCCATCCCTATTGGGACGGAGCAGGATACGACTACTGTCCCTCACACTGTTGCACCCGAATTTCTTTCAAACTCTAGGAAGCATGGCTTTGGTGAATATATCTTTCCTAAGCCATGTACTCTTTTTCCTGCATTTTATATTCTCCCTTTGCTCTCTGTGCCATGTATCATATACATGGGGTGGCATAGAGGGCTCTGAAGAAGTCTTACAATCACCATTTTTACTATTGCCCTTGATCTTTACTCTGACACTTTTATGAGCTCTGTGTATGTGGTGCATCTGATCTGCAGCTAGATTGCAGGATTTTCTGAACTATTATGTTGCAGCTAGATCACAGAATTTCTGTATGCTCTGAGACCAGTTGCAAAGGAGAACAACTTGCCATTTCTCCTTGATGCCATTCATTCACTGTTCTCATTTAAAATGTGCTGGCAAAAGAGATGTTGTTTTTTTGGATGCTGGCTGCTTCTACAGGAAACTGGCTTGCCAAAAGCACTTCTTGGATTCGAGAGACTCAGCTGTTGACAAGGAGCTTTTGGAGCATCTTCTGAATTATTTTGTAATCTAGAGGCACTAGAGATTGGCCAGTATCAATGACTGTATTGCCTAGCTTATTTCCCAACCAGTGCCACACGGGATGCTTGCTACTATTTGTTCTTTAATGTCCCAATTACTGATGTGCTTATGCTTTCCCTTGGAAGACTGACTTGGAGAGGCTTTCACTTTGCCCACCTCCTCTTTTTTTTCTTTTCTTTGAACAGTGATGGGGAAGCATCACACTTGGAGCAAATACTCCTAGCTGGATATTCAACGCAGTTGCTGGTCAACCAAAGGCTGCTACAGAGAGTGCTCATTTTCCTACAGTTTCTTGGCTGACAGTGCTTTTTTTGTAATTCCTGTGTATGGAGATAAAGCAGGAGGACCCACTAGGTTCTCTGTTTGAGTTCGTTTCAGAATTGAAGGCCTACTTTTTGAAGACGGAGGGGCTGTTCACCAGCAGTTGATGGTTAGCACAAAAAATAGCTAGAAGAGCTAAAAAACTAACTGCAAAGCTTGAATTCAAGAAAGGAAGGTGTTATTAAGTGTAGTCCTTGTCTGCATTAGACCCAGCCTGAATAATGTGAACTGACCCATGAGTTACATCTGAAATATTGGGAATTTAGTGTGTTTGCAGAACTTGCAAAGTCAGCATCACTCTTGAATGTGGTTCTCAGCCACTGGCTATGAATCATTTTTATTCTTACTTAATGACATGCTGAGCATTTTATGCAACCCCACTTCCATGATGGGCTAGTATTTTTATTAGTTAAGAGGCATTTATGGTGACTGCAATGGCAGAAAATAATATGGGGCTCCTTCCAAAACTAGCATCCTGTTTTGACTTTAGCGTTGCCCTTTGGCAACTTTTAGCAGACACCCAGAGCCGTGCAGATTCTGCTCTTGGAAGCTGAATTGGTGGCGTGGAATTTGACTCTCTCCTTATGCTTCCAACAGGTCCATACATCATGCAGGAGAACTTCTTCCTGTCATCTCAACCCAGCCCAAATGTCCGGGTTTCAGGGAAGGGCTGCCCTTTTTTCCATCAAGAGTAGAGGCTATTGAGACATCAGTTGTGATCCCAAGATGGGAGCATGGGAAGGAGTTCACTTTCCTTCACATTCAAGTGTGCATAAGCCAACACATGTCCAGCGAGTTTTCCCAAGAGCAAGAACCCCCTCACAGAGCAAGAAAACCGAGATGATTCTGTGTAACAGTAGCAGGTGTTGAAGCTTGCTGCTGTAGTATGAGCACACTAACTGCAGAGGTTGTGCTTTTTTTATCTACATCCTGTGAAGGAGCCCTCCATCTTTGTTTGTTCCTCCAGTCCCCATAATTGAGCTAGGGTGACTCATTGTGGATTGTGTGAACACAATTTGTGCTGTGTGAAGTCTGAAGAGTTTTATCTTTATCGTACTTGAGCTCCTCTTCAGTCGCTTTGTTCATATTTATAGGAACATCAAACAAAACTCTTCAGGGAAAATTGATTGTATCTCAGTCATAATTCTGTAACTTCTTAAATTGCAACAGAAGTAGATTAGGTTATCCAGCAGGGAAGCAGAAATGGTACCAGGTTTACTGGTCTACAGACCACCGTGGTTCATGAAACACCAGTTGGTGGGCTGTGAAATAACGACAAAGGAAATCTTTATATGCATGCAAGCAGACAGAAAAGTGTGAAGAAAATAGGCTCTGCTTTGAATGCTTATTTCTGTTTTTAATTGGCTATAAATGAAAGCTGTGTGACAGCACTGCACAATACTATGTGGACTCTTTTTTTTTTTTTTCCCCCGGTAAAATTACAGGATCTTTGACTTTTTAAAAGAGAGAGAGAATTGAGCAGCTCAGATACTGCACATTGAAAGAAATAACAGCGGGACGTAGCCTAGCCTCATTCTTTCTATGTTCGTGCAATTTATTCATGCTTAATTTTTCAGCCATTCCAAAGAGCTGATGTTCGTATGTCAGGCCATTTGTGATGAAAAAGGTTGAGTGTGTTTCATATATGGGAGCTATTGCCATCCTAGACTTTTGTTCTTCCTGTCATGCAGTTGAAGGAATACACATTACCCCCCCAAGAATGAATTTTCTGTCTGAGATAAAGTGCCTTGATAGCCACTGGAGTTACCCTAATTTAAAATAATAATGTAATGAGTAAGTGACCATGCCACATGGGGCAGATAAGGACGCCTGTGCTGCACCTGTCAGCTGCTTTCCACCTCAGACCAGAGATGCATAAGAAAGATAAAAAAATCGTGTAATTTTTCTTTGATTAAGAAAGTACTTGCAATATCTGGCTTTCCTTGCTTATTTGCAGAGTGCCCTGCCATCCTGGAATGCCGTTCCAGGAATGGAGGGCAAGGGCTGCTTCTTGTGCAATCATTGATCTGGTCTTGGCAAGTGCCCGTTTGGCAGTAGAAAGTGCTGAAATGCCCAGTTGCTATCTCTGGGATTGTATTCATGACAGCGCTAGCTAAAGTTAGGCTAACTTCAGGGAGGGGAAGTTACCTTGTGTGATAACCACCACAGCGCAAAGCTCTTCGGCGATATATATTACTACAGAGGGTAGCGAAGTCCCCTCTGTCTTACTACCTCCAGCAGCACATCAGCTTAAAACACCAACTTAATACGATCATAGCTTTCCATTTGTCGACCTGACATAGGAGAGAGATGACACTTGAGGTTATACTAAATTAACCCCCACAAGTAATGACTGCTTGTTGCTATTTCTTGTAAGTTTAATGCCTATAATGTGCCTTGTTGGCCGTCTTCTAAATATTATTCCAGGTGTAAAAGCAGATGGTGAATGTGTAGATTCTCTTCAATGACTGTCAAATGTGTAATTAAAGTATAAGAGAACTTTCAACCGGTTGCTCTTGTGTGTTCTTCTAAGATGGTAAATTGTTTTTTAGTGTTTGCACCAGAAGTGGAACTGAAAATTCTCTGCTTTTACTTTGGGTATTAACCTTCTTATATGTTAGTAAGAATTTTCTGTTGTTTTTTGGACAAAAATGCAAAATGGTTTGCTTGTATGGGGGAATCTTTTTGTTGTTGTTCTTATTTGGGAGACTTTTTGCTTTCTTTTTCTAAGAAAGAAGATAATTTGATTAAATACTCACCAAGAGAGTGGAAAAATGTCTGGGAAACCATTGGCAGCCCTCTTTAATGATGTGACCCACAGTAGCAATAGCTGGACTGGCTGCCATGTCTGTAAAACGAGCACATTTACTATTTGGTTCTAAAGTAATGTGAGCTCCATGAGAAGAAAAGTCATCTAGAAATTTCGTTTGGTTGCTAAATGAAGATACTAGTTGAGCTTTTCACACTTTCCACGTGTGACAGTCACCTAATAAATGACTGACATAAGAATGGAGGTCTGTTGGGTCTCACACAGCAGGCTTAATTTATGCCTCATGTCCTCCCCATTTCCCTTAGCTAACACCCTTTGTAGCTCAGCGTTGGCAGCTTTTCTGTCTCTTTCCCCCTACGGCTCAGTGGTTGCATGTGCCAAATACAGATGGTTGGCCTGACCGAAGACACAACAAGCACTTGGAACTTGAGCTGTGGGAAAACACGTTCTACAGCAGCCATGCTCCCACTTTGTGACTGGGACCAGGTCCACGGGCTCCCTGGGCAGAAGTTATCATAGAATGGTTTGGGTTGGAAGGGACCTTTAAAAATCATCTCATCCATCCTGCCCCTGCCTTGGGCAGGGACATCTTTCACTAGACCAGGTTGCTCAAAGCCCCATCCAACCTGACCTTGAACGCTTCCAATGATAGGGTGTCTGCAACTTCTCTGGGTAACCTGTTCCTGTGTCTCACCGCTCTCATCATAAAGAATTCTTCCTTACATCTAATCTAAATCTTCGCTCTTTCAGTTTAAAGCTGCTTCCTCTTGTCCCATCACTACAGACCTTGGTAAAAAGTCTTTGTCTTTCTTATAAGCCCCCTCTAGGTACTGGAAGGCTGCTATAAGGTCTCCATGGAGCCTTCTCCTCTCCAGGCTGAACACCCCCAATTCTTTCAGCCTTCCTTTTTTCATAGGAGGGATGTTCCTACACTCTGATCATGACTTATGGCCCTGTGGACCTGCTCTAGTAGGTCCATGTCTTTCTTGGGCTGGAGGCCCCAGAGCTGGATATTTCCCCTGGGTAAGTTTTGACCACTGGCTCAGATGTATGCCTATCTCATCAGTCTGTGCAAAAAGATTTGGGCATGGGGAAAGAAATGTGAGAGGGGTGCACACGTACCCCTGTGCGCCATTTGGTTAATGCATTTGTTGGAAATGGAGAGTAAAATGCTAGGAGGAGTAACAGCTGTAAGCAAGTTCCAGCTGTCAGAGCAGCGAGGTTATGGCACGGGCCTTCCCACAGGAACAGTGGGAGCAAAATTTAGTCCAGCTCTAGCTACTGTTGCTGTGGAATTTGGTCAACTTATGAAAGGGGCCTCTATGACATGGTTGCCTTTAAAAGTAAGGGACTCAGTGACCCAGGATTTGCCTTCCACGTCTCTTAAGCTCAGGTCAGATTGACCTTCCATTACCAAATCTCAATAACAGGTCCAGAGTCCTCCACAGCTTCTTGCCTGTCCCACTGAGCTGGATGCGCTTGCAAAAGAGCAAATGGAGAAACAAAGCAGGACCTTTGACCCCTTGCTATCACTATATTAGCTCTGCATATATGCCGGTCTCTCAGATGAGCATCTACCTCAGCTTCAGCCTGAGAAAGGGAGAAAGCAGGACAGGTAAGAGCTGAACTCTCTGCTCTGGGTGGTACGGACTTTGTGACTGGTGTATCTAGGACATAGAGAAGTGAGTGGAGGTGGTCTTCTATTTTGCCCCATTTCTTATTGCAAACCCAAGTGCGAGTCCTTCTCATATTCCATAGCCAGGAATATTACTGAAATGGAGGAGGGTGGGAGGGTTTTGAGGTGACCTGGTTTGAAGCTGAGTGAGGGATGCTCCACAAGGCACTCATAAGAGGGTCAGACCTGTGGTAGGGATCGCAGACATTCAGTGCTGGAACGTACGTAAGCACTTCCCAGCTGCTTTCACCACAGGGACCACAGGCTTTAAAGCAGGTAAGGTCCTCTCCCAATGCTTGTGGGAGGCAAATTTTATACCTCTTGTCTACAGAGGGAGAAACTGGCTCTAGGATCAAAAATCAAGGAAGGGTGGTAACGGAGCAACTGCTGCCGGTCAGAAAATGTCTAGTGAAGATGGAGTGGTAGTTCCTGGAGGTAATCTGTGCACAGAAGGAAACAAACGTGGATGGAAATTTCCTTACTGTGGAATAAGAAGGAGCATTGACCTGGAATGCTACCTGGAACAGGATTTAGAAAAGCAGTCACATGTAACAGACTTGCAGCCTTTTTCACCATTGCAATTCCGACCACTGCAATGTTTTCATGTTAATCAAAGTGATGCAGCCCTCTAATTCAGGGCACAAATCTAGTTTAACTTCTAAACATCTTCTTAAGTGCAGCATGTTTGACAAGCTTGTTTAGATGTAACGTCAGTTTTTCAACATACCAGTGTTTCAAGAATTCCTCTAATTCTGGCATTTTTAATAGACCAAATAAAGGAGGTTGGATGAGGTTCAATTTGCAGTTATTCCCTTTCGAGAACTTGTTCTGCCTGGGCTACTAACTGCTTCGTTAATCCTAGTGTGGCAAAGACAAGAGAACTTAGTTGGGTCTTTCCTCAACTAGAGCAAGACAAAATACTCAGATCATTGGGTCACTGAGATGATCATTGTATGTGATGCACTCATTAGCACATTCTTCTTTAGAGCAATTTACCCAAAAAAGAAAAAAAAACCAAAACCCCAGAATCCTATATTATGTATTTTTCAGTTGTACCTGCATGTGGAGGAAACCTATAATGACCTCTACCAGTTTTAGTGGTTCACTCTTATGCTGAAAAAAATGAATTTTAGCTCTTGTATAAAAGAAATAACTTGAACTGTCACATATTTCTTGGAGCTCTAAAAGCTATCATACATTGTGGATATCTGTGAATATGCACATAAAAGTACACTTTCATTTTTATACCATTTTTTCTTCACTTCTTCAGAGGAAATGCACCATGATCTTTCCTGTTCTCCATGTATTGGTTAGGCTTGTTGCAAAAATCGGGTGTTTAACTGATGTGTTTTATTTCTCTGAAAACAAAGAAAACATTGTATGCTGACTCCAGCAGGTCTCTTGGTGTAGAGAGCGGAACCAGTACTGCAAGCCATGCTGCAGTCCAGGGCGTTGGTGATAGCTCTGATTCTGCTCCTTGGCACCACTTTCCCCGGTAAGTCTGAAAAGCTTTTCTGTCTGCCTGAAGACAAGGCTCAGCTCTACAGGTTCTCACTTGCCTTAAAGTTCGACTCACCCACAAAGTAGGACTAAAGCCCAGTAACACAGTTCAACACTAGGAACATCTGGTGGTTGGCAGCGTGAAACAAGTCAGTAGAAGCCTGGCATGAAAATTGTCTGTACCTGGTGCAAATACTCTGCCATGTAAGGCCTATGACCTAGATGCCCAAAAATGAGTGATGAGGTGCTACTGGATGCTGCTAGAATGAATTCTGGGTGAAGCTTTGAATCTCAGAATTTCAAGTCTCTTCTCACTGTGTCTGGGGGAAGATATCAGAGATAGAAGTGACTGGAGGAGCCTCATGAGTTTTTGCCTCCTTTTTCTCAGAAGTGCACTCAAAGTCCATCTTTGAGAGAGATCGTCGTGACTGGTTGGTCATCCCCGATGCAATTGCAGCTTACATCTATGAAACGGTGAACAAGATGTCCCCTAAAGTTGGTCAGTTCTTGGCGGATGCTGCCCAGACTCCAGTAGTTGTTGTGACCAGGTATGGGAAAGATCTTCTGCACTAGTGCTGCAATAACCACGGGTGGAAATTGGGAGGGAGGAGTGGGAGAAAGAACAGATTAATCAAGTACCTATAAGGGGAGACCCAATGGGAAAGGAATCGGCAACCAAAGCCTGATCTGACTACAATGGGAGCAGGGTTCCACTTGAAAGTGCAACTTCTTCCCAGGGATGCCCACTGAAGATGGCAATACTCGTGGTAAAGAGCAGGTATAAAGAGCAGGTACGGATCTTTATACATGGGTAGTGAGGGAGGGGGCCACTGGCTGTCAGGGGATCAGCTGCCCTGGAAGGGGCTGGGCAAGCGCTGTGGTGCTGTGAGGGGCTGACTGCTGAAGGTGCCAGGAAACACTGCTCAATGCAAATCACAGAACTGGCTCTAGCTGTAAAACATACTCCTCAAAGAAGGGGAAAGGGTTTCTTCCCAAAAGGAAAAGCATGATGATGCAAGAGATAGTGTCATGCAACTCACGGCAAACACATACTGCCTACTCCTGTCTCCTGAGGAAAGTCCCTCTAGGGCCTGCCAAGGAGCTTTGCACTCTCAGTGACAGGTAGCGTGGCAACTACAGCAAACGGAGAGTACCCTCACGTATTTGTGTCTCTTACTACATACCCTGTCATCTCCTGCAGGAACTTCCTCATCAGAGAAACAACTAAACTCAGTATACTGGCTGAACAGCTGATGGAAAAAATAAAGAACCTGTGGTATACGAAAGTCCTAGGCTACTAGCCAGATGAAGACAAGTCAGTGTTTGCTGATGGGAGTTGGTAGCGCCCTGCAGTGTCCTCTTTCCCTCTGCCCCTACTACCGACCAAGATCAGTCAATAAGACAGAATCGATGCTCCTCTTTATGCCACTAGAGGGAACCCAGCTTCAAAGACCAAAGGATGGAAGGCATCTACTGAAGTCTCCCCTGAAAAACCCCTGCTGCCAGGCATAGGGAAGACAATGAGATTGTAGAGCTCTTCTGTAGTGAAATCGTGACATTTAATTCCTCCTGAATGGCTTGGCCATTGCCTCTCTAATAAAAAAAAGTTGGTTGTTACACTTCCTTAAGTTTCTTGTTTGTATTAACCTTTACAAAATCACATCCACCATGACATTCCATTCTGCTGAGAATGTAGCTGTGATTCACAAGAAGTTGTTGCAAGCAATGCTAATAAACCCTGACCATTCAGGCACTTTTAACTAAGCTCAGGTTCTTCTCAGGTGGGTGGGGGCACTACCTGAGCATCTTTTGGGGTAGCCACAATATGGCAACCGTAACCTCACATCGGGGAAGACCATGAAATGTTGACTCCCACTGTTAGGTAAGAAGCAAGTAGGTGGACCTGTATTGAGTGTCCAAAGATTTCTGATCATTTGGGAAAACAAGTTCTAGTAAACGGAACTGTCCATCAGTCTGAGCAGCACTTTGAAAGTATGTTTCATCAGCCAGCCAGTGAGGCTACTGAACAGCTGTCCAAAGGCTGTTCAGCAGGAGAAAAATTTCTCACTGTTGTGAAGATGGAGGGTGATCAGTTTATGAGAGGGACACCTGTGCCCAGGACTGGCTATGAAGACCTGGCAGGCCCTTGTCAGCCCTCTGTAACTGCCTCATCTCAGATGCCCACATTGGACAAAGAAATCCATCTGCTTCATTATAAAGCAAGCAGAAACAAGTAGGCAATTTGCCTGAAATCACACTGGGAGATTGTGGCAGAGGCTAAAACAAACTCCTGCTAGCCTGAGATCTAGGAGTCACATGCACATGGGCAGAGCTACTGCTTACGAGGGAAATCATTGCTACAACTGGCAACAGGAGAGTTGCCTAATAACTGCAAAGCAACATCACAGTCCTTTAAGGCACGTGTCTGTTTACTTTCCCCTCATTGGGGTCTTAAACCTAAGACTCTTCTGCATCAGCATTCCCCATTTTCCTTTCTGCCAGGGCCTGAAAGCACCAACAATGGCCTTCACCTGGAACCCTCACCCATGCACCCTGCCTTTGGACCCAGGAGCCACATCTAAGCTGCAGCTCCAGGCACTCAGACCTGTGGCTGATCCCTGCTGTTCTGGCTTACTGGTAGCTTTCCTTGCGTGGATGCTGGATCTGTGTTGTAGGTAGCCTTGTCCTATCCCTAGTTGTGCTTCCTGGACAGACCTTGGAGCTATGTCATAGCCTTGCCTCCAGCTCTGCCTCTGGAGGGGGCTCCCTGGTACAGCTCGTTACCTGGGGGCTGTGGCAGGACCCCATCACAGTTACCACCTCATTCTGCTCGGGTACAGTGCGACTGTGCCCTGGCTGGGAGTGTCACTCCCTGTGCTGTGGTCTCTGCTGGCCCCTGGCTTGCCCTCCCCCTTGGAACATCCCAGCTCTTGCTGCTACCTGACGCTATTTCTAGATTATCAGGTAATCAACAACTGAGTAGGGGAAGCAGGAAAAGCAGAGAAGCCCAAGGAAGAACTGGGAGCTGCCAGTGTTTGGCCCTTCCCATGGAAGTGTGCAAGAGAGCAAGAGGAGAGGTGAGAGGTTACAGGGAGGAGGGAGAAGCAGGAAGAAAAAAAGATCAGCAGTGATTGCTCTAAAAGCTGAATATACTTCCTCCAGGCTATTCCACCACCACCACCTCCCGCTGGGTTTGATTATGGAAATTAACTCCAATAGCTGACAAAAGGCTAATTAACAGATGAAAGCTATATTTCATTTGGTATCCCCGTGTCAACATCCCACCAGCACTGATGGGAGAACTGCCCTGACCCCACATACACAGTTCCAGGCGTTTATTTTAACCTGTTCTCCACATTTTATAAGGATTTGACCATTTCAGGAGACCAGGCTTTGCCATTGTCAAGCTTCAATACTTCCATTGCTCAGCCAGTACTGAGGGGAAGAATGTCCTAAGCTAACAGTAAGGCTTTTCCACCAACCTGAAGTGCTGGATACTCAAAGTGTGCATGCTCACTTTCGTTCTCAGTGATCAGAAAGACTGCCCAGTACCTGATTGTCCAAAGTTTCCACTGTTTCAGTCTGAATTTCCTCTCCCAAGACCTTTGCTACTGAGAAGAGTTTACTTCAGCACAAACTTGAACATGTTCTAGCTGTTGTTGGAGCAATTTGGTAAACTATCGATAACAGAATAAACGAGTCCCCTATGTTTTGGAGTTGGGTTTTTTTTGTTGTTTTCTTTTTGTTATTATCAGTCAGATCAGCTATCGATATAAACTTACACTTAACCATAAGTCTAGAATAAAAAAAAAAGTCTCATTTTGCATTTTCTGTGTCTCAGCAGCTGCTTGGTACTACGCGCAATCAGAATGAAATCAGTGTCCCCACGCAGAGCAGCAAGTTCTTCTCTCTCCAGTAACTTCACCGCTTCTGCAGAGTTCTTCTGCAGATTTATTTATTGCTGCCTGTTTTGCGTAGACTGTCTGCTCTTCCCTGGTCACGCATGAATGTACATAGCACATGTATTATGTAAATGCACCAGTATTTAGAAGAAGGTTTAGAAAAGAGCAGTTTGGGCAGATAAGAATGTTTACCACATGAAAAAGACAGAAACTTAAGCTCTTACTGCTACAGACATTATTTCCTACCTGCTTGTTTTGCATGTGTCTGCTCAGGCTTTCTTTTTTTCCCAAATATAACCCTTGTAGGAGAAGCCCTGCAGCTTAAATCCCCTCCTGCCCCAGGGAAGAATTCGGCATTCTGAGTTTTCTCAGAATGGAGCTCATTCTTTCGGCACTTCAAAGATATTTCTCTCTTAAAGAGTGCAAGTTATGAGTCATGTGAAAGAGCCTGAATGTGTCCTTAAGAGTTTGGTGTCCTGGAAATCACTGCTGCAGCCTTTTCAATCTATTTGCATGCACTGCAAAAACGGGTAGGAAAAAGTTTGGAAAGTATAGGGGGCTCATGTTGTGTTTTGAGCCTGTTGTGTGACTTCATCACTGCAACCTGGCGGCACTTCTGTATTACATCACTGCGCAGCTGGAGCAGAGCAGTACCTGGTATGAATTCCACACTAAAACTTAACAAAGTTTTGGTATTTTGTTAAATGCACTTAATTATAACCCTTTTGTCCTTCTGCGATGTAACCTCCAGAAAATCCAAGCCAGCCACATGCTGATTAGCTGTTTGGTATCTGACCGATTTTAGTATACAGGCAAAACTGAATCAGCCCATAGATCTCCATTTGCACTGAATCTCCTGATCATGTAGTTATCTCTGCATTTGTGCATTTAAACAGAGAACCCTCCAGATGGTTAATCTGCTGTGCAATCTACAATGGAGGGGAACCTACAAAGCAGACAACCTCCCACTGCCACTTCTGACCCTCACATTACCAGCATCACCTTTTGGTGAGTTCCTCAAAGTCAGAAACTAGCAGCTG
This sequence comes from Psophia crepitans, assembly GCA_013399095.1. Classification (NCBI taxonomy): domain Eukaryota; kingdom Metazoa; phylum Chordata; class Aves; order Gruiformes; family Psophiidae; genus Psophia; species Psophia crepitans. The sequence goes on from VWZZ01005584.1 coordinate 275,131, forward strand.
AGACAGCATTCAGTCTGGGATCAGGTAGAAAAAAACAAAAAGCATTTTATCCCAAAAGGGATCCTGGGGCAAATTCATGGGACACGTAATGAGAGGGTCATATGTTTTACCCTCAAAGTTAAAATATTTCACATTTACTCCCACTTTTCAGTAGGAATAAACAGCTTAATCTGTAACTCTCTTGTAAAATAGGGATGGAAACCGCTTCCAAGTGATGTCTTTGAAAGTTCACCGAGTGCTTCAAGACTCTTGGAGAAGTTTCAGAAGTGAAGCATTCATTTCAGTGAGATTCGTGTCACAGAAACTTTCTTTGTGAGTAATCATCATTCACTTAGCAGCTTTGGGAAAGCTTGTGGTGTAACCGGTACAACTGAGACCACTGAAATGAAATCTTAAGAAATGTCAGTTTTCTGTTGTTTCCAAAATTGATGAATAACAACACCTCATGCATTCCTGATTTCTGCCCAAACACCCTTTCTCGGAAAGTGGGTTTATTATGGTGAATACACCATTTTCAGTGGCTCAGCATGTTGATGGCACAGACATTTTCGTCCCCCTCACCTCTTAGTTTAACACCTGGAAAAATCCTGAATTAACGCTAATGAACAAACGCCTTGGGCTCTTCACTGCTGTGAGCAGTGCTGGCTGTCCTTGTCGACAGAGAGCCCAAGCTGTTCAGTAGCAGAAACCCCAACCTGAGGCATTTCCTCCTTCCAAGAAGAGACGATGAAGACTGGGAAAAGTCATGTGAAATATTTGAAATTTATGACTGGTAGTCACACCTGAAGAGCCATGCAGTGATTTCCCCTACACACATTGCCATCTGAAGATACTGTTATTTTTTGTCCTCTGGTGATGGCAGCGCACGGCCGTGCAGGCAGGGACGGAGAGGGGCGGCTGCCGCCATGAGGGAGCCAACAAAGATGGCGTCTGGCGAGGCGCAGAGCCGGCAGCGGCCTTCTTTCAGCTGGTTCTGCGCTTTCCCACAGACTTTTGGCAAAGAAGCCTTCTCAAATTTTAGAAGTAAACGCCAAAATCACAAACGGGGGCATGCGTGTATGTAATGTCAATAACGAAAACTGGTGCCCAGAAAAAGCAGGTGTCTCCACAGGAGGCCCCGCGGCAGCCGAAGGTGAAAGGCTGCTGTCGGCCGCGGCCAACTCCGCGGCGGGAAGGAGCTAGCGGTCACCGCCCGTCGCGGTGCCTGGCGGGGGGAGGAAAAGCGCCTCAGGCGGGGCCGCTGGAAGACCCCGGGGCGAGGAGAGCAAACGGGACCTGCCGGAGGGCAGCGCCGTGCCGGCGAGGCGCGGGCGGGTGACAGAAAGCCTTGCGTGCCAGGCGGCCCGCCGGCGGGCGGCAGAGATCAGTCAGCGCCTGTCTCCCTTTCGCTCACCGCCCGCAGCCTCCAGCCGCCGTGGCGAGCACTGACTCAGAGCGGCACTCTCGCCGCGACCAGCTTCGCACGCGATGCCGCCGGCCTACCCCCC
>VWZZ01005584.1:276681-339338 GCA_013399095.1 Psophia crepitans
GAGGCGTGTTGCTGCCACAGCGCCTCCTCCCCCGCCCGGACACACACACTCCCGTATTTACTTCAGTATTTGGCGGGTGGGGGGCTGTTAGTTTTTGGGAACCCGCGGTGCTCCAGTGTGTGTCCCCCTGCCAGGCCCGCACGGGCAGCCGCCGCGGGGCTGGGTCAGCCCCGGAGCCCTGCTGCAGGCTCCCGCGGGCAGCGGTGCGGGGGTTCTCCGGGCAGCCGGGCCTCACCTGGGAAGGCCAAGGGGATCACGCAGCCCCATACCGGGACTGCTCGGGGAAGCGGGAGTCGGGCAGAAGTGGCAGGGGAGAGGGAGGAGCAGCTTTATAGCAATAAACCCACTTTTTGGTGCGGCTGGGACAGGTCAATGGCTTCCTCCCAGGCGGGTGAGGGCCCACCCATGGCGCCCGTGGAAGGGGAAGGGTGTTTCGGAATGGGGCGAGTTGGGGTTGAGAGGCTGCAGCTGGGACAGCGTTGGGTGGGGAGGGTTTGAACGTTGTTTCCGTAATCTGTGGAAAGACGGTTTTTCGCGTACGTTTGCATGCTTACCTGCGTGCTTACCCGTGAGGTGGGAGTTCGGGCTGCTTGGGTGTGTAACGACTGTGCCATGTTGTGCAGACCCTAAGTTTTCTTGGGGGAGGAAGGATTAGCCAGGCCATATTATCCCGTATGACAGAATTTCTCTCTACGTTTAGATTTGGAGGTGATACGGGACTAAGTAATTTCTCAAAAAAAGGCTTTTAAGAAATGTTCCTGGTTTTGCTTTTCAAAAACTGAGAAAATTGCAGCATGAGTGCGAGCTAACCACCTTGCCAGTAGCTGTGGTAAAACTGGCTTTACTAAAGTTTTTCAGCGCCATAAACGTGGCGGTGTTCACATGTCTGCCAACAGCATCAGGTACCATCCATGTCTTGCAGGAGAATGCTCTAACTGGCTCACTGCCGTGCTGGGAGCGTCTCTGGAAATGGTTTATAAGAGAAGTTGCTGTCAACCCCAAGTTGCGCTCATTAGTAAAGATATTAACAGCAGAATAAATATTTACAAGTACAGCTGTGATATATGTCAGTGAAGAGTGTAAATCTCTTATTTTCACAGCTTCCTATCTCCAGGTTTACCATACTGTCCTTGTTAAACAGGTTCAGGTATCAGGTTAGAGGCTGCTTTATTCACAGAGTCCACTTAAGGGATGAAAGCTGCAGGTACAAGAGAAAATTTGTAACTTTGAAAATGAGTGGATTAAATTCACTGCTTAGAACAATCACGTCAAGATTTTTTTTATTTTTTTTTTCTTAATTGTAACATTTTCTCTTCTCTCCAAAGGCTCCTTTGTCTCTTGCCTTTCTCTGGAGTGATGCTGTTAAAAAGTCGTGCCAGTGTAGGATCGCTCCCTTTGCAGTGGGGTACGTACAGACCCTCCCAGGTAGCCTTCCCCGCAGAGACATCTTCAAAATGGCTTGCTCAGATCGGCTTTACTGCTTGGAGAGCGCAGAACTGTAAAACAGCCGGCACGGCTGCACGATCTGTGGCACTAACCTGTTTTCAGTTGTAGTCAGTAAAACGCAAAGTTGTTTTTGTGCTTTTTTAAGAAAAAAAAACAAAACCCACACAAATCAAACCTTGTTAATAGTCACAGGCTGTTGTATCCTTAGTTTAATGCTGCCTTTTTTTCAGTTAAACTGCCACTGTAGCTGTTACCTAATTCATCGTTTTAGGTTTCCCATGCTTCTGAGCTGCTTTGCTTGGCATGAAAGTGGGAAGTCTCGTGTTTCTCCTTTTTGGGTGTCAAAAATTGTTGGAGTCACATACCTATAAGTTACTTTACCAACTGAAGTAAATGAGTCTTTTTTTGCCAGGTAAAAGCTTGTGATTTTTAGATTTAAAAGGAGCTTTTAATATTCTAGTAATAAGGTTGACTCGATAGAAGTCACATTTTGTAAAAACAACTCTGGTAGATACTGCTGGAGGGAGAGAATGCTAATTTTATTTGGAGTTGCCCATTTTCCCAAATAGTACTTTGATACCTCAGAAAAAATACAGATCTACTACATAAAATCAATTCACACTTAGAATACTTTAATATTTATTGGGAAACAATGCTTCATCTAAAATATTCATCTGATCAACTTCTGTATTTGTAAAAACATCCTTTGTCCATATAAACTTTGTTATTCTTCTGAGGACTTCTTAATAGTGGTTAGGTTTAAAAGTTTCCCACTTCAATCGTAAGCACCTTCTGCTCTGTCATATATTGTTGTGGAGGGTGCACTGGGTGACTGAACAAGGGAGGAAAAGAAATATTTCTGTATTGAATTGACTCAGTGTAGGTCAGGAATTGTTGCCGGCTCATGTGCAGTGCTAGAAATACGCTGCAGGCAATTGTCATCTGTCAACCTGGAGAAAAATGCTTGTGGCAAAAGGCAAAGTACAAGAATACTGGGTGCTGTTACAAGTCTTTGGGCAACTCACTGGCAGCCAGCCACCATAGAAGGCTGGCAGATAATGCAGACATGTTATGTCATAACACATAAAATCAAAATAAGGAGCATGAATGCAGAAAGTTCTTCAGTACTCCACAAGCACTTGCTCCTACCAGGGTACCAGGGTTTATGATTGACTCCGTTGACTGAGTAAATCACAGATCTGACTTACAGAACTGAGTAAATAAAAAATCTGTTTTGGAAGCATCCTGACTAGTGTGTGGGAGCGTGTCCATTCCCTGGGTGAAGAACTGATAATTTGGTGATGCTAACAGCTGGTAATGTCCTTAAAATCTGTCAGCTTTTTTTTTTTTTTTTAAATGAAGATTTGTTTCCCCTCCTGTTTGCACAGAAAACATGGTTAAAGGGTAAACCTACAAGTTCAAAAGCAATTAAAAGGCTCTTCTGAATATATTTGCATGGTATCTCATGATTTTCAGTGAATTCTGAGGATAGATGATGGCCTACCCATATGTTTTTTGGCAGATATCCGTCAAGGATAATCTATGTGGATTTGCTCTTAGTGAGCTAGATGATTGCCCGAGGTCTCCTCCAGCTGTGCCACTTGTGTTAAAGCATGAGTCAGAACCCAAGTTTGCTTTCTTAAAATAAAAAGGAAGAAGGTTGCATGTCACTATTTGTCCTTTCTGTGTACATGAGACACTCTATGTCAAAACCAGTAGTGTTATACACCTGTTAGAAGACTCTGTGTTTTTACAGCACAGTGTGTGTTTCACAGACTAATTGAAACATGCCCATTGTGTGGCGGGAGCCCTCGGTTTGTTTTTCTGTCTGATAAAAATGTGGACACTTCCATTCAAAAGCTGAATTTAGCATAAGATGAACGGATAATTGTTTTTTGTTGTTACTGTTTTAGTTTAATTGTAAGACTGAAAATGTATACTTTGATCCTTGTTCACTATGATGTGCAGCATTTTGGAAATCCTGTTTTTATTGTATTCTTCCTTTTTCACTTCCTCTGGACCTTTTCACAAGACTTTATTTATGGCACATGCCTGCCTATCTGGTCTTAAGGCAAATACAGAATTATTTTTTTTTTGAGCCACTTAGTCTCGCTTTCCACCTCTGAAATTCAGGTATGGCTGAAGTCGGCATCGTCTGGGTACATGGCCTAGGGGGGCATCCAGGGGTAGAGGAGCACATCAGCTGTAGCCCTGCTCCTGTTTTGTCTGAGCCAGAGGTCTAGAGGGCCCAGCTGGTGGCTGGCTGCTATGGGAGTGCCGGGTGTGCAGGCATGGGGGTGCCACCGGGGAAGAATGACCTTACGGCCAGCTGAGTGGGAAGCTTGTCGTCCTGGGACTTGCTCCCTCCAGCGCTCCCCCAGCTAGGGCCCTTTCTTGGCAGAAACCTTGTCCCATCCTGAAGCCAAAGCTTGAGGGTGGCAGGCTGGCTTTTTCGTGGTCTTTTAGGGACATTCCCCAGTGATGCTTTCTGTCCAGCTGCTGGGCACTGGAGAAGGTGCTAGCTTTGCCTGTTACAGAACAGAGAGGGGACTTGGCTTTCAAACACACAAACCCATCATGTTTCGCTGGGCAATGTGCTGGCCTGCAGTGCAGATGGAGCTATGGTAGCCACGTGGGTTAGGATACCTGAGCTGCTTTCATGACTGATTCTCAGGTTTGATGTAGATGAAGAAATGTCAGCATGCACTTCAGTATTAGCTTGTAACCCAAACATACAGTCCCAATCCCCTGGGGCTTGTTCATCCCGTATTGATATTCCCATCACTGCATCTTTGCTGCCCTTGCCTGTGATCGCTGCATTTGGGTGAGCAGGTTCACAGCTTCCAGCATTGCAGTTGCCAGTACAAGCTGTGGTGCAAATTAAGTCTAAACCAGGCACAGACTGCAGAGGAACGAATGGTACTTGCCCGGGGGAGATCCTGGGCCCGGCATTGCTCCCTGACAGTGCTGGCTCACCTTCTTACAACCCCATGAAAAGAGCATGCATGCAGAGAACACAGGTGCCTAAGTTGTCATGATCTTGCCCTAAGTTGCTTAGAGGCAGTTTAAGGAAGGTGCAGCTAATAGTTTCAGGAAACCTAGTCCAGCAGCACAACTGGGTATACCTGTTCAGATGGCTCCTCTATGGATGAGTGAAGTTGTATAATTATAGGAGTTTCTGTGGGTCTTCAGATCTTTTGGAGATGAATCATTAGCATGAACTCTGACAGATGACACACTAATCCAGCTGGGTTCACTACTGGGTGGGCAGTGTGTGGGTTAGGCTTTCGGTGGTCTCATTCAGCTGAAGCCCAATGCTCTTGAAGTTAATCATAGAAAACTCCATTTGATTTCAATGAAAACAGCAGTTTCTCCACTTACTTTAGCTGGTATTTATTTGGGTGACAGCAGAGGTAAGGACGTATAGGCACAATTTGTCTAGTTGCACAAGTTCTTAAAAATTAGAATAGTAGGAAGGTTACATCTTCCATGAATCAGCAGGGATTCCAAACGTTTTAATAGCCTCAGGATGGTTGCAGGCACTAAAGTGTCTATGCGAATGTGAGCGTGCCACGGCACCATCAATTCATGCTGCCAAAACATCAGCCGTAGAAGCTGTTGGATTATGAGGATTGTTCAAGGTTTATTCTCTCCTTTTCTTTAGCTAGATCTAGTCCTTTTTCTGTGCAGCAGCTCTTCTCTGAAATGTTCTCTTTTCTCAAGTGCTAGCTTAGTTTCTCATGCTCACATAACCTTGTTTTAGCACATTTCATATCCGCCATATACTCTTTTTTCTAGTCTTGCTAAAAAAAAAAAAAGGGGTGCTCTTCAAGTTTCTCCTCACCTCTATTCTCTTGGCTTTGCCCTGAGCCTTTTTCTCTCTCCTAGTGAGATACCTACAAGGGTTTTACAATTACTTGAGTGTTCCTAAGTGGTCTGAACTACCCTGTTCTTAGAAATCAGAGTATCTGGTACCTTAATCTACAGATGAGATGCTTTAAGATCTTGGGCACACAATTGTGCTTTTCAGTGCATTTATCTGCCGTCTCTTTGCTTCTTAGCACCCCTCCATCCATAACGTCCTGGTTGGTTATGAGGAGAGCAGAAGTTTATATATGAGAAGAAGCTTATGTACATGTATGTGTTTCTTGAAAGCTATCAAGCTTCTGCTCTTACCTGCAACATTTCCTTAGGTGGCGTGATTATAGCCATGGCGGGTAACTCTCGCAGGTTCAAAGCTATGCGAAACCGAATATGCACCTCTTTTTTCTTTTATTTTTTTCAGTCTTTTTGTAATGGTTTGAATGTTTTGCTGTGTGTGAGGCGTGGGTAGATGTTTCTGTGGTTCCCAGAGGAGGGAGGGTGAGGACTCGCTGGCAGGGGAAATGGGTGGTGTGGTCATGCAGGTGTTTAGGCAGAGCATAGAGGGAAGTCAATGAGTGGTCAAGTCAGGTGCATGGTACTATATAGGGCAAATACTTGCTGTGTATTGATTTATACATGGTGTTCCTCAGTGGAAAACCTGCTCTTTGCATTCTGAGTCTGACTTTCTTGTCATTTCCAGTATCAATTTTAAAGCTAGTCTGAAAACTTGGATTGATTTAAAAACCACCGACCAAGTTTCATTCTCTGAGCAGAGTGCCACACGGTTTCGCAGTCTGGTTTTCTTTGCCTCACATTGAGGGTAAAAGAAAGGGCATCCTTCAGGGAACAGCTGTTCTTTTATATTCATGTTAACTAGTTTTATCAATTTAAAAAGAAAGATGGCATCAGATTTTGGGATCTCAGTTGCACAATGAAAGGCAGCGGGGTGTGTTTTTCCAGAATTGACTTAGCGACTTTTGGATGCATCCAGTTATTTCCTGATACTATCTAATTAATTTACTTTTTTAAGGACCTGTTTAGAAAGTGAGTATTCAGCCCTTTCTGGAAATCAGTGCTTTGCAAAGGATCTGAATCTAGGCATTTGCAGATGAAAGCTTCTGAATTTTGTAATCACTTTGTGTGGAGCATTTTCTTTGAAGACAGATTCTTACCTTACCCAACCCAGCCCCCCCACCCCGTGCACTGCTCTCATCCCCAAAGCAGCAAAATGCAGTCTGAATTTCGAGAGAAATAATGATCTCTTCTTTTCTGAGATCTGTTGTTGAGATGCCTCATAAAATCCCATGTGCTCTAGCAAATGTGAAAAGTAAACAGTAGAGGAAGTATGTTCACTAACTACACTTGGTGGGAGCTTCTGACTAAGAGTATGCTCTCTTACTAATAAGGAAACTGTTTTGAAGTTTGAAAATATGTATTTTGGTCACAATGCATTATTTAGATGATTGATACTGATAATGTTGCATGCTCTCAAACCATAACATGTGGCCTGTGTTTCCAAAGCTGCTGCAATCTGTTACAAAAACACAGGAGAGGTGAATTGGGAAAATAAAACATACAATTCAATTAATACTTAAAAATAAGTATCAATCCAAGCAGTCTGGCCTTTGGCAGGGCTTTTTTACCAAGTCATATGTGGAAGGCTGTCTTTCTTCTTGAACGCTGTTGGTTTCCAATCCACTTGCTTTCTCATCTCCCATATTTTGCATTCTTTGACTTTATTATGAACTCTGGTCTTAGCTGCTTAGATGTTTGAGGCCAAACTCCCTCTTTTACTGAAAGTGGATTACTCGAAAACCTCCTGTCACTTGCAGCGAGACTCCAGCAGGATACTGAACACCCACATCTGCAAACTGAGCAAGTGCTCAGGTTGTTACTGAAACGTAGAGTGCACTAATTGCAGGCTTTGTGGTATAGTACTAAAATGGTATATGAGATTGTATGGGCTTTTTCTGGTTTTCTAGGGCTACCCAGCCACCTCTGTGTGTGACATTTGGTGGCATTGTAATTACTTCTGTGTCCATTTAATGCATCATCAATGCATGTTTCCATCGGTTATGAATTTCGGTAGCTCGTTCTTCGTTCTTATTCATGAGCTGATCTCTCTTTCTTTGATGACATGCAGAACACTGACATATTTGATAAATAGCCTGAGTGGATGGATTTCCCATTGCAGGACTGTCTTTAGGCCATTTGTGGTCACTGTTTCCTGTTCTTCTCTTGCCATGAAATGTGCTCCTTAACTGGGTGAATCCTTTTAAACAAGAGAACTGGAACTCTTTTTCAGTTAGAAATTTTGGGACGTGTAATGATTTGTGCTCACAACTTGCAAATCTACTCACAAACCCCTGCTGACCTCGTGAATGTAAGTAATCATACAGGGATAACAAATTAGTATTCTCGTAACGTGTGACTGCTAAAAGTGCAACATAAGTGTCCCCACCCACGAGCTGACATCTCTTTGTGCTTTATGCCTTACAAGCACCTGAAAAAAAACCCCTTCTTTTGTTCATGACCTTACTGTTCCTGTGCAACAGTCAACAAATGTATCATTGCAACATCTTTTCGAAGTCAGGAAATATTTTTATTGTAATTCAGCCTATTTGAACACTGAGGCACAGACAGCTGTGACGGACTTTTAATCTTTTCATCCCACCAGTCTGACAGAGCCAGGACAAGAAGCTGCAGATGCAATCTTGATACACCTTAGACAGTGGAAGTTTTCCTCTTAGCTTCCAAGAGCCAGCCTTTACCATAGTACTTGTGGAGGGTGAGTCCAGCATGGTGACTACACCACTTGTCTTACTTGTCTGAGGGCAGTAAGTTGGCCCTGCTCATTTTGGATCTGAAGCGATTCCCTGTGTGACTTTCTCATCAGTCCTCTGCAACTTGAGGTACCGTTTAGCGACGGTGCGGTTGTCAGTGTTAGCATATCTGATGCTGAAATGAAGGTTGCAAAAATTCTTTGCCCATTTAAGTAAGCATCAGATCTGGGTGCTGTTTTTGTGTTGAGATGAAATACTTTGTTTCTGAAAAATGCTAATTCATTGAAGCCAAAATGGAGACCAAGAAATGCATCTAACCAGGTCCTGGTTTATATCAAGAAGCAGAGGCACTGCAGCCTTGATGGTGCACATCTCAGGAAAGTGCACCAACCCCTAGGTTGTTGGGGATGGTGCTGGTGATGTAGTTGTTTTCATAAAAAACCTCAAAAAGATCTAGATTTTGTTCCAAGGCAGTATAAAAGCATCTCTGAAATCATTAAAAGGTTTGTGGGATGGGCAGATGAATGTTTCCAACCAGATCTGCTGACAGATATTCTAGTAATGCTTTGCTGCCTTTTCATGACAATGAAAGGAGAAGTTAGATTACAAAAAAATAAACCATATTTCTTAGCTGCAATCATATTGGATTTATTTTAAAATAAAGTGGGGAAAAAAAACAGTCCAAATTACTTTCCAAAATTTTTGGCAGGTGCCATATCAGTATCGCACCATTTCTGTTTCACATGGCAAAACAATTTATGGTCATTAGTTTCTTTTAACATAGATAAAATAGGCATTCTGTTACATTACTCAGGTCTGCCAGGTTACATACTTAAAATCACAATAATTTTGGTACATCCTAAGTTGCATTACTGCTAACAAGTAATGAATATTAACTTGGAATATTAACTTGGAATAGTCAAAGTTCCAGAATTAAGTTTGTTCAAGCATAAGTTGACTTTTCTTTGAAAGAAATAATTGAAAATAATGTTTTCACTGTCAGAAAATGTCAAATAGATCTGCAGTTTATGAGAGTAAATAAACATCTTCATACGGTATGGTCTTTAGAAAGAAAACCTGAAAGAATCCACAGAGTTTTGCTTTGTTGAATTAGTGCCTCTTTTGCCTTTTTTTTTTTTTTGCTCATGTGGAGCATTTGCTGTGGCACTTACATGTTTCTCTTCAAGCCTGGCAATATTTAGCAAGTATATTTGGGTTTTTTGCAGATGACAAAACTGAAGCTTTAGACAATGGAAGGAGATCTTGGTAGATGTACTTAGTCATTGTTCCAATTTGACCTGGTATTCTGAAGTATTAAAAAAAAGAAACTGAAGAAAAAACAAAGAAAACCAAACAAAACCCCGCAAAACTGGCAGCCCTAACTTAAAATTATTTAAAGTCTTGTAGATTAATTATATTCCAAAGATACTGTTCAGCTTTGAGTGGGAATTGAGGAAATAATGAGTCTGACTTACTCAGATGTGAATTTTTTTCTGTAATAAAAATCATAGGTTAGTTGAAATGCAGGTCTTAGGTTTCTTTTTGTAATTAAAAAGTAAGTCTCTTGTTATGTACTCGTAGAGGTAGAGGGAGGATAAGAAATTGAGAAGAGACTGTTGAGACAGTAGTTTTCAGGGTCATGGCAAATAAGACTTAAAATGTGAACTGGCACTGTTCTGATTTTCAGACACTGGAAGGTCTGAAAACACAGTTGATGCTCTTCATGCATTTGCAAGCCCGAAAAAGGAGTATGGGCGTTAGGTGTGGGGAGAAAAGTCTGTCATGTGGAGGAAGAAAATAAAAAACTTTTAGAAGAGTTAGTGAATGAGGAAAAAACCTGCATACAGCGATGGCAGAGGAGAGCAAAAAGCTAGTGTGTGCCTCTGTGATGCCCCTCTTGTAGCCCAGGCACATATCCGAGTATCTTACTGTGTGCCAGTGAGCACACAGCGTCACCGGCAGTTGCAGAAAGACACATTTGCCTCCACCTGTTCCAGTGAGGGCTTGCTCTGTGAGCCTGTGGGTATGGTAAGGAATTGGCTGGGGAGTTGGGCAAGATGTCTGTGTCCTGGTTTCTAAGTTTGCAGTGCCCTTGGGTGAGGTATGTTTCAGTTTCTCTGCCTACATTAAATAGCACAACCGCAAGGTTCAATAAAAAATGCAAATACCAGGATTTATTTGTAACACCCAAAATACTCATCCATGCTTACAGATGTTTAGAAAATACAGAGGTGTGAAAAGAAAAGCTATAGTGAATGTACTCTTGCTGCATTCTTCCCTCATTCAGTTTACAGTTTTTTTCCCCCCGCTGTCCAGACAGCAGTAGTCAGGTCTTCAGGCTTTGCTCATTTCTCTCTGTTTTGCACAAATTATGTTAGCTGGTATAGCTGTCTTCCCTTTGAAGCCTTTTAGCAGGTCTGCATGGGTGTAACTGTTCACCCTAGAACCCACTGTGTCCTCTTCTTCAGTAGACAGTGACTCTGTAGTTAGACCACTTCCTAATTAGAATAAAACTCCATAGATTTATAAAATGCCTCATTGTTATTCTAGGAATAATCTCCTGCATCTGATTGCCTAGAAGACAGTTGTCTTCAGTGAAATGTGAAAGTGTATGGTGATCAGAGTGATCCAGGGACTACTGCTGCAAGTATTTTTGTTTATGAGTCCCTCCAGTCAGTTAGAGTATGGATTTGTGTGCCAGCTTATTCCTTCCCTGGCAAAGCTGGGAGAAGGGAACACAGAACCAAACTCTTAGAACTTAACTTGAAACACTGCTGCCCAGTAAAATGATACTGGCTTTGCTGTATAATAGCGTGCATGCAGCTTATTTTACTTCTTAAAAAGTAGACTCAAAGATACATATTTGCTGACTCTTTCTTTTCGTTGGCAGAGTTGAAATTGCTTTATCTTACAGGGCTGTAAGTGCCATTAAAAATCTCTTACTTATTGCAATTCAAGATTTGTTTCCATGTATTTTGTTTTACCGCTTAATGATAAGATGACTTCTGCCTCTAGTCAACACCTTTGTGGGTTTCGTGCAAGCTAGTTCAAAAGCTTCAAAGGCTAAGTGCAAAAGAAATGAGATAAAAATATCTTTAAAAATCAAGAAATCTAAAAGGAAAATTTGTAACAGTCTTTTTGACTCAGTCACACATCCTGGGTGCTTTATGATTCTGATTTATTATATTTATGACAAGCAGTAGTATATTAAGCTAAACATTTAACAAGAGATAACAGAACATGAGATACTGCAACACAGCCAAGGTATCCCAGTGCTGTTGGCAGTTTAGTACTTTTTTAACTGAGCACTTTAAAACATTTCTGTCAGTCATTGATGTTTCGAAGGATATTAAATATTTAATAAAGTAGATACAGTCAGCTTTATAAAAGTCCAGGACCAGTTTTCTGATGAGCTGCTTAACTCTTGCTCCACATTTGTTCAGCTTGTAAATCTAGGAGTTACTACAGGTGTTAAAAATATGGAGCTTTCTCTCTTTCCCCACGTTGTTTGCTGTCGGACTTGACACCAGTTGGGCAACTGATTTTTTTCCCCACAGCATATTAAATGCAAGGCCTCTACAGGTCCCAAAGATTGCTGGATAGGAATGAGCTGACTCTATTGAGCTGTTTTATTTACAGAGTTCAACTCTATAAATGAACTAAAACATTGGTCCTTTTGAATTCCTTTTCTGTGAGCATCCCTAACCCGTGTTTTTTCAGCATTCTCCATGACTAGCTGTGCTTCTCATGGAGCATCACTCAAATGTTTGTGAAACACAGGCACATTGGCATTTGAGTTTGACTCCAGTGGGAGAAAGTAGCTCTGCTGCATGTGCCTTTACAAAACTGGTTGCAGCCAAACAAAGCAGACCTGGACTTTGAATGGCACACAATGTTGTACAACAACCCAAGCAGTCAGAAATTGTGTCAGAACCTCAAAAATGTCTTAAGGAGTACGAGTATTTTTTGTTGTTTTTTTTTTTCCCTTTAAGAAAAAAGATTAAATGCAGGATTTATTTTGCTTGTCTTCTGGTTTCTCTGCCTTCAAGTTATCTTCTTTTTTGTGAAATCACAGGAGCTAAAAGCTTACTTTAATTACTGTGATTAAAATTAAGATTTAATGCTATAATAAGAAGCTAAGACTTAAAGAAAAACGCACAAAAAAATTACAAGAACCATGAATTCATTAAAACATTTGATCTCTAAACTCAGAAAACCTCCAAGAAAACAGAATCGATCAGGTTGGTTTGAGGACGCTGTGACATGTTTGTGGGTAAACTAGGAACCAAAGACAAGAAACACTTCTGTTGTGTTATTTGGCTTGCACTGCATGAAATAAAAACCTATGTACATTTAAGTTCAAAGCTTGCCTCGGAGCGGCTTTGACTGAATCACATGAGTCTTTTTTCTTGGTTGCAGCACTTGTACTGGGGTTCCAGTGTAAGCGTTTGATATCTGTCAGTACGATGGTTTCAGATTTACACCATGCAATGACACGGCGATCACTGTGAACCGTAATTCAGTGGTTAAGGTTTCCTATTCTATCTGTCTTCATTTAAAGGAAAGCAGCGTTCCTCCCACCTGAAGTGCCGGCTGCATGACACTTGCACCTCTGTCTCTGTTGCTTGTTTCTTTCTTTTTGCAGTTTCTCTCACTTTATTCTTTTCCTGCCATCTTTGGAGAGAGAAGTTCCTTCCTCCACAGTCCCAGCTCCCAGTCAGAGGGACACAGAGCGCTTCCTCTTCCTAGTGGCGTACTCCCCCGCAACGAAATTGGATAAGGAGTAGCTCAGGCGAGTGTCCAGAGTATCAGAGTTGCTGCCGCCACTGCTGATTTTCACCCATGGGCACAGGCACCGGAGCATGGCCCTGCGGATGTAGTTGTCAAAGCAAAAGTAAATGAAAGGGTTGGCACAGCTATTGGCAAAAGCGAAAGGGCTGCTCACCTTCATGCCCAGCTGGCTAACCATGTTGGGAATGCAGTCGGACTGCTTCAGGAGTCCCAAAAGGATGGCCATAAGCTTGAAAAGATTGAAGGGAACCCAGGAGATAACAAAAGCTGCCACTACAATGAAGACAATCTTGATGGATTTTCTCAGTTTCTTATCATGTTTGCCAGCTTTCTGATAATGCGCACAGAGTCTCCTGGTGATGGAGCAGTAAAAGGTTAAGATGCTCAACAGTGGAAAGAAGAAGGCCAGGATTAAAAGCATCAGTGACATGATCTGTTTGCCTTCTGTCATGACTTCGTCTGTGCAGTAAGTCTTTCCATATTGCTTCTTTAGTTCTCTAGAGAAAAGGGTTGGCATCCCTAAGCAGCAGGATAATAACCAGATGCAGATGCAGAGTCCACAGGAATAGAATCTTCTTCTGATGCGTCGAGCGAGAGAGGGATGCATGATAGCAAGGTACCGGTCAGCACTCATACAAGTGAGGAGGAGGATGCTGCAGTACATGTTGACTGAGATGACATAGGAACTAGCTTTACAGAGGAAAGATCCTACCCTCCAGCTCTCGTCTGACACCTCCTTGTCCACCCAGAATGGCAGCGTGATGAGGAAGATGAAGTCAGATGCAGCGAGGTTGACGATAAAGATGTCGATCAGCCTCTGGACACGTCGCTTGAAGACCAAGGCTACTATCAGGATGGAGTTGCTGACAATGCCCACCAGGAACACAGCAGTGTACAGGATAGGGAGGAGGGTAGACATATGTTGCAGGTGCTGATACTGGCAGTTATCGTCATCATAGTAGTAGTCATAGTTGAAAGTGCCTGTAGTCACAGGCGAAAGCTGGGTGAGTTCCATTTTTGGCCAAGCTGTCCTCATCCCCACTCTGAGGAAGGCTTTGAGCTCTCCCTACCCTTCCCCTCAAGGTTGTCTTTAAAAACATGTTAGTGAGTAACAGGGGAGGAGCAGGGTGAGGGAGGAGAAAAGTGGGTTTGGGGAGTGTATTTTTTTCCTTTAACCAGTCGCATAGGCAACAGACAAGCGACGAGAGTCTCTGATTAGTCAAAACCCTGTCTTCAGAACAAACGCTTCTTTTTTTTGAAATTGTGTTTAGTTTTACTGGTTTTTATCTTCATTTTGCATCTGCCTGTATAAGCGAACTAGGTTTGGTGTTTGTTTTTATTTTGGGGGGAGGGAAGGTAGTTTTCAAGATTCTGAACTTTTTATTTTTTAGGACAGGATATTGCTAATTTGCAGAGGTTCGAAATTGTACCAGCTCAGAAGTCAGAGAACTATGAATTCAGGTCCCACGTTCTTTATCTTTACTCAAATAATTTTGTATAAATTGCTTTTTGGGGCAAGTTCAACTTTTCTGAGGCTTGGAAGATTTTACTTACTTTGTCCATTTATGATTATTGTTTACTATTGAGAGTACTTCTCGTATGAAAGTATTTGGGGAAAAACGTTTAAAACTACCATCTCCATTCTGCCCTGTGCTTAGTTGTTCTCTATCAGTACCAGGCTCTCCACTGCTCTGCCAGTGCCCCCCTTCCCTGCAGTCCCTCCGGTTCCCCTAGCCCTGGACTCCCCACATCCAGCTTTATGAACATATTAGAAACATGGAGGACAGTTTTCCATGGTGTTACATATTCTTCCACAATTTGAAACTTGATGTTCCCATCCCTGAAGACGCTTCCTTATCGGCCACAGTCCTGGTCTCCAGAGCAGTGTTTTGTTCCTTCTTCTGACTGCACAGCCCGTGTGGCTCTTGAGCCATTGTTACGTACAGCGCTCGCGTCTCTTGAAGAGCTCCAATTTCCTTCTGCTTTCATTCGCAATATCAATATTGCTCCAACTGTGGCTTACCTTACAGACAGCCCTCTCAGTGTTACATAAAGCAAATGAAAAATTCTCACTTTTTAAACTGCTGAATTCATTACAGCTTTGTCAGTGTATACTAATTTGAAACTTATACTACTGGTCTTCATCATCCTTCCGCTCTTCTGTAGATGAATTAATTTTCTCCTTTCCCTCCCTGCCACCTGTGTGTTCACAGACCAGATGCATCTTCAGGATTCTCAAAGCTTTGAGCAAATTGCTTACCGGAGCGTGCTGGAGCCCCGGGCAGATAGATCGCATCTATGTTCGCCTCTGCAGGCAAAGAGCAACTCCAAATTGCATGGACAGCAAGTTAGTTCCTCGGGTGCACTCTGGATGCACTCAGATCGCTCTGCCAGTGCTCAGGTTCTGTGCTTCTGTGGAGAAGGTACCTGGTAGACTTCCAGGCTCCTGGAAAAGCAGCCAGCTGTTATTAAACAACTGGCTGCTGGATCAAGGGACATTTAGGTAGGCACTCTCTCTTGTGTAGATATGCTGATGTCTAATAAGGAGCTAGTTATATACAGCTGCCTTCCTATCAGTAGGAATATTACTGGACTGTAGCTGACTAATTTTGATGGAATGTGTAAGGATTTAATTATGTCCATGAGTGTAATTCAGCTATCATGAACTTCTGAAAAAAAATAAAGGTCTATAGAAACACTCTGACCTAGATTACTGATTTGTATGCCACGGAGGTGTGAACCTCTAAGGAAGCACAGGCTAAAAGTCATCTTCTCATCATCTGAAGATTACAAAAGGTATACCTACTTTTCAGCTAAAAGTTGTGTAAAAATGCTGAAGTATTTTACAGTATACAGAAATGATTTTTGGTGGATTCAGTGCAGAGGTGAGTTTTGTGTCATCTTTGCTTATTTCTGCTTCAAGGAATGTGCTTCAGGTTTTTTTCCGTCCAAGAAGCACTGGGAAATAGAAGCATTCTCTTTCCATCAGTACTAGAGTAGAAGATCAGCTGAACCCTACGGTCTGTGGCATAATAGTTCTGCCTTTCTTGCAAAGGTGGACCTATGTGTTATTTTACACTGCACTTGGATCCTAACAGCTTACATGCAGTTGCAAGCTTTAGAAATTGGGTATAAACTTCTTCAATCTCATGCTACTGCATACTCCTTGAAATTCACTCCCTTTCTCTCCCCATCTCAGAGCAGACAAAAAAGTGAGTAACTTTTTAAAAAGCTTGAATGAAACCATAAAGATAAGCATATGTCTTCTTGTGTTTGCGGTTCCTCACTTCGTTGCCTCCCTGTAGTTTAATACCCTTAACTTAGTAAAGTAAAAAATTAGATAGTAAACCTTTCCCAACAAGGATCAACTCTGTTCTCTTGAATTTGCTCTGTATTTCTTGAATGCTTTAAATAGACTTGTGGATGTCGCTGTGTGTTGCCATATTACAGATGTGACACCTCGTTCTGTCTAGATAGACAGAATATTTTCAAAGATAACTACAAAGATAAGCAGTGTCATGAATAATGGAGCAATCTATAATTATCTGAGTGAAGCAGGAGCAGGCATGTTTGTTGGTAGTCTGTAAGCCTTGTGGGTTTTTTGTGTGGTGTTGATTCACTTAGAGTGTCTTGAAGGGTCTTCCTCTTCCCAGAGCTCACTTCCCTGAGGTAGAGCCAAGCTCTCAAAGATACTCAGCACATGAAAATTCCACTCATAACACTTATCCATAGATACTCCAGAAAGCTCAGCATGTGATGTGCGAAGATCCAAGAGATGTTGTGAGATGTTTTGTCACAAGGAAGACAGCCCTTCGCTCTCTTCTCTACTTTCCCCTAGACTTCCGTAGCACTTTCCACCTCCCAGACCTCACCAGATACATGTAAACCCTTTTCCCGAACAGAATTTTCTGCTGAAGCAACAGCTGCTGGCTTGGGTGTATCTTCTTCCATTCAGGGTACCCAAGTTGTCCAGCCCCTGAAAAGACGCAGCCACTGGGTGCTGAGTAGTTTCAAACCTGAGAGTGGCCCTAAAGCTTTTGTAACCCCACGCTCGTGGCAGACGCTGTAATCATGGCCATCCATTTGGCCAGTTCTGCTTTACAGCACGTGGTTCTGATGGCCCTGCCTTTCTCAAATGCGCTCGTGAGGTTTGTCATGTCGGTGTTTGCACCATTCCTTTACATCTTCCTCCTAGGAAATGCTGAGGTATTTCCAACAGTAGCAAGGGAAAAAATTTCACATCTTTGTTGACGGTTCTGTAATGCTTGTGATACATGGATTACGGTAGCTGCCTTATTCGATGGCAAAATCAGTAAAAGAGATGCACAGCACAACTATCTGCACAGGAAGTATGCAGGTTGTTGATTTAGTTTGTTACACACACAAACACTTCCCTTACAAATATCTACAGTTGAAGCATTTGTGGTAGCCAGGTGCAGGTTTGGGGATTTTTAAAAATTTTTTTACATTCTCTATTTTACGGATAGTTTAAATGTGGTTTTATTCCGGCTTGTACATGTGCTTTTATATAAGCACATAAGCTGTGTGTCTGTGATTTATTAATTATTAGAAATTCTGAGAAGGAACAGAGGTTCATTTGGCTGTAAAAGAAAGTGTGGTAGTTTCTAAATGATTGTACTTCAAAAACCTTCTGTAAGGAATAGAGATTTGCAGACCTAATTTACAAAAAAAAGTCAACCCCCCACCACCAAATTGGCTGAAACAGCCCTACAATGCTATAACCTAGGTGAAGGCAGGCTCGGAGGTAACCAGAAGAATGCTAACCAATAGAAGTTTCACCCCACAAAGAGGAGAGGATAGAACTGATTCAGGTAAAATTGTGGGTACTGACATAATGGATCCGGGATAGGCTGAAATAGTTTCATACCGAGAGCGTACAAAGTGCGATGTGGGAAGAAAATATTTTTTTGTATACTTAATAAAATATATTTCTTTTAAATAGTGTTTCTTTCCTCTTTATCTCATCCTTTCTTAATTTATATTTTTGCATATGTTTTATAATGTACATTAGTACAGTAGTACATGTATATTTTTTTAAAAAAACATATAATAGGGGTGCATGCCTAAAATCTTTTTACTGATGGGGTGCATGATGAAAAGGGTTTTCTTAGCCTACCATGTTCTGCACCACAAAAAAATACAGGAGGCAGAAATACAACCAGTGAAACTGTATAAAGAGATCTGAAGGGAATCCGTGGGATTTTCTGTTGAACTCTGGCTATGTGAAATGCTCATAGATGGTGTCTGAAACACAAAACCTAAAACTGCCCTTTTTGTTAGTAAAGATGATATTTGTTGGGAGAGGCAATTTCTTGTAGTAAATTAGCAAGAAGTGTTGGAAGAAACGTGCAGACTTTTGAGCACCATTTTCAGATCTGAATAACTTGTGAAGCCAATGTGATATATGGAGAAGGTTTGGGTTTTTTATTTCTTATCCTCTATCAACTTCATTTAATACAGATAGTGCCCTCTCTTACAAATGTTTACGTATTTCCTACACGTTTACATACTTCCTTAGACTGCGAGAATGAAAATGACACAAAATTTCCATGAAGATTTTCTTTTGCAACATAGGAGGGTTCTGTTTGCTTGGGTTTTTTTGTGGGCAGCACTGCTGTTGAACTCTGTCACTGCCCAAAAACTGCAGCCAGAGGTGCTTGCACATCTTCCAGCTCTGCTGTCTAACAAACTTCACTTCTCTAAAAAGCAGGAACAGCTTTTAATCTATAGCCATCAGTGTTATTCCTATCATGCTTTCACATACAGACTCCCCCATTCACACTTTCTAAAGGAAACTTTTACCTTGAAAACGTTGCCAAATGATCCTGGTCTGTAGCTCTACTCATCAACCAGCGGTTCTGTTGAGGCGCACAGAGGAGGTGTGAAAAGAAGAGAAAATGAAAAAGGATAGGTGTTAGCAGTGAATGGCTCTCTGCATTAGTTTGTAACATTTTTATTGCATTACTCTTATTATATGGAGGGTTATTTTTCCAGGGGGGGAAAAAAAACAAGGTGAAATCTGTAGATTATTTGAAATTAAATAAATAAAATGAAAACACATCATCTCCCTCTGGCTGTTTTTGAGCAGCTGCACACATCATATTGATCAGGGCAGATTATGAAGAGGCCACTGTAGTCTAATTCAATAATGGAAGTAGCAATGGCTGCAAAATTTTCCAGAATCGATTCTTATTTTTATGAGATTGGATCTTTTAGGAGAAAACCCTATAGACTTGCCAGTGTTAGATAATTCACCATGTTTTACAGTAAATGGTTCCAATTTTCCTTATCCCATGGCTTAGAATACAGAGAGGATTTGTTGTGGGGTTTTTTCTGTTAACATTTTCTAGCTTCAACTTCTGATTGTTTTGGCAGGTATACAGAAAAAAAACCTGATACTGTTGTTGTTGTTTGTTTTTTCGTTCCCTCTTGTCATTACATGTATTTTGTGGTCTTGCAACTCCTTAGCTCTCTGTTCACTAAATTAAATTAACTGACCTTCTGTGATGCATTTCACTGAGCGGTTTTCTAATTGCTCAGTGTTTTTCATGTCTCTTTTCAGGTTTCTCTCTACTTCATCACCATGTTGAAACTAGACACACTCTTTCAGCAGCCAGCAGCAACTCTAGATGTGATACAACTTATTTCCTCCTTGTGATTTCTCTGTTCATATGTCTGAGGTTGCAGCAAAGTTTGGGGTTATTTTGGCCACAGCGGCATCGTGGCAGTTGGTAATCCACTGTGACCCGTTTGTCCTTTTCATTTTGTGCTGCCCAGGGTAAAGTCGTGTGTCAGGTAAGTATAGCCTCCACTCTTTGCTCTTAAATGAATCAGCTCATCAGTGACCTTATTGAAATATATGTTTGCTTGCCCCCGGCTGCCAAATTATCAGGTCACCCTGTACCAGTGTCCTCTCCATGTCATTATTTACCCTTCCCTCAGGCCTCGTGTCATCTGCGAAGGTTATCGGTGATACTCTGCTTTCTTCCAGGCCATTGATAAAGATGTTGTTTTAGAGTCTAGCATCAATCCCAGTCAGACCCCAGTACACATCCTTGCAGAGAGTTACAGTGACGGGTCCATGGTCCAGAGAGGTGGAATAGAATCATAGAATCATGGAATCATTAAGGTTGGAAGAGACCTCAAGGATCATCCAGTCCAACCGTCCCCCCACCACCTATTAGCATATAGGCAGAGGTTTCTTAATTAAAAATGGTTTCTAATTATTTTTTAAAATAATAAAAAAAAAAAGTCGCACCAAGGCAGAGAAGTTTCTTATGTGACTGCCTTCTCCTTTGCCACCGTAGCTCGTTAACCTCGCTGCAAAAAGGCTTCCTGGCTGCTGTGGGAGAGGCATTGGATGGCATCGTTCCCCAGAAGACCCCAGGGACATGAAAACCTCAGGCGTGATTCTGTTTTTCCCCGAGTGTTTGTTTGGTGGTTTGGAGGTTGGTGAGATCAAAACTGGGTGTGGTGGTCTCTCAGCAGGGGGGTTGCTAACCGCTTTCAAGAGTCCTCTAGTAATGCGCGTGGGTATGTGCACCAGGGGTGGCGGGAACCTCCGATTTGGGGCGTAGAGCCCGTGTTGGTGACTTTTGCAGTTTTTACTAAATCCCTTTCCTTATTTGGTGTTTTCCCAAGTCATTCGGCCAGGATATCGTCGAGCAAAAAAAGGAAGAAACGTGAGCCTTACGGCTGCAGAGGGGGACACCACGTAATAGAAATCGCAGAAAGCAAGGTTCGTATAGGCGAGGGGGTTTTTTGTGTGCTTGTAAAAACTCACGGCTGTTGCAGCAGGCAGAGGACGTTGCGACCGTGCCTGCAGATTCCCAAGCCGTGCAATTTCGGCATTAATCACCCCCGCGCCTCAAGCCCGACGAGGCCAGTGCGCGGTGCGGGGCCGAGGTTTGCGCTGAGCCGGGCCCGTGTCAGCGGCGGGGCCCTGCCAGCGTCGGCGGGGCGACAGGCACCGGGTGCCCTGCGGACGGACCGGTGGCTGAGGGCAGGAGGCGAGGGAGTTTGCCCGGGGGCGCTGGGGAAGCCGGTGGGCGTCGAAAGGTGACGGTTCGCCGCCCCGGAGGCGGAGACGGACTGCACCTCCCATCCGGCATGGCGGCGGCGGGGCGGGGCGACGCGGAGAACTACAGCTCCCGTGGAGCCGCTGCGCCGGGCCGTCGTGGCTGTGGCGGAAGGGGGTGTGAGAACTACATCCCCCAGGGCGCCCCGCGACCGGGCGGGGNTGAGGGGGCAGAGGGGTGTGGGCGTTAAGGCTCTCTCGTGGGGTTTGGTGCCTGCCAGCGGCCCCGTCGGGCGGCTGCTCCCCTTGGCAGGGCTGTCTCCTCGGAGGCCGGAGGGCCTGGCCCGTGCCTCATCCTGGCGGCGGGGGGTGAAGCGTGTCGGCGCCTTTTGGGCCGCTGCGGCCGGTGCCGGAGCGCGGCCCGGGGTAACCGGCCGGCTGCGGGGCTCCGCGTTTGCCCGGGGCGAGGGCCCTTCGTGCGGTCGCTTACCCCGGCGCTGCCTGGCTGGCTGCGGGACTGACCCCGCTGCGGCACGGTGCTGTTGGCCTGACGGCTTTTGGAGTTGTTCCCCGCGCCCCTTACTTCCTAATAATCTTTTCTTAATGAGTGACACGGTGAGCTTTCTGCGAAATAATTTAAAGCGAAACGGTGATCTCAAGGATTTCGTTTGCTTTCTGCTTGCAGGTCAGTTTCTGTGAGCTGGTGGCGTTGAAGGAACCGAATGAATGGAACAGTTAGGGCACATGGGAAGTTTGCGTTTCATGCCCGCTGCTTGCCACAAGACACAAGTAAAGCCGTGTCAGCCCCTGTCAGTCTGAAGTGACCTGGAATCATCGGAGCTGTGTGTCCCGAGGGGCTCTGAGGACTTCTGAAGGTAAGAAAAGTGTTTGGTATCGTTCTTTCCTGATCTTCCCTTGTCCTGAGCAGTAAGAGGAGGATCCTGTACTGTAGTGTTGCCAGCTCTCTCCCTTCTTTTAGGCCTTCTGCCTATTCTGCTTTCCCCAAGAGCCTTTCTGAGAAAATACCAGCAAACACAGTCATACTTTTTTGTGATGTCAGGTGAAAGGAGTTTCTTAAATGTGTTGGCCTGCTGTTGGCTGAAGGGAGTGATTGCTGTAACAGGATAAATATATGCATATTTTTGTATTCCCCTCTGTTGTGGTACCATAACTTCTTAAAATGTTTAATCTGTTCTCCAGTCTTAAAATTGATTTTTATTTTTTTTGCCAGAATGCTTGCTTTTGTGCTGTTCTTTGGTTTTGCCTTTTCAACTCTGTTGACTTGCCCTTTTTCTTCCCACTTCTATGAAGCATGTGCATCTAGTCATTCCTTTGAATGTTGCTGCTAGTTTGGCCTTGGCCTTCTCTTTTATGAGCTGGTGCTTTGAAATTTTTCCATGTCTCACTTACTTCAAATGAGTATTATAATATCTTGTGGAGAACTTCTGCCTGAGTGCCTGTTTACTACTGCCTTGTGTTGTCTTACGTACAAACCTTGTGTAAAAACAATGAAGAATCTTACTGACAGCCTATAACAGCAAAATGTTTCCATTTATTATCAGTTATTATGTCTTTAATTAACATAATCTTTGGTAGTAGTAATGTTATTTTTTGACAAGCTTATTCAAGGCACACGCTACATATTGTTCTGCATAGAACCTTATGCAAAGTGTGGCATAATCTCGTAAACGTGCAGTGTCCTCCTTCACAGTTTTCTCTGGTAACTATTTCTTACTGTCTATGCTTACTACTCCCATTGAGCTTTGCCTGGGACTGGGAGGGTGGTTCTCTCTTTAACAGAGCAAAGGACACCTCATTTGAGTGGGGGTATGTCCACTGTAAATGAAGATGCATTCCATATACACAGTGAATGGGCAGAGTAATCAGCTACACTTTGGCAGGAAGAAATTCTAGTTCAAAATTTGCCTAAAGTGTTGTAGAGGCCTTCATCCCTTCTGTAAACAGTTGAAGTGTTAGGCAGAAGTATTGAGGGTACCTTTTATTATAAGGAATTGGGGGTGTGCTCTTGCCATGGCACTGTCTTGTCCATACTGAAAATCCATGTGTGTTCTTTCTGGGACAAGTGCCACGCAAAGCCACCCACTAGATTTGGGGGGCTGTAGCCATCTCAGCGGCTTTCTACCTGTCCCCGGAGCTGTGCATTACAAGGGTTGAATGTTAGTAGATAGCCATGGCTCTTTTACCAAGGGAGTAACAAACGCTGGACAGTGCTTTAATTTACTGTTTGGTTTTTAACGCTTCATTTTGCTTGTGAAATGCTCTTGGTTGCCAGCTGACATCAGCTCTGCCAAGTCCACTGTATACCATTGCACAGAAAGCTGGGCAGAAGGGTGTGTTTTAAAATTTCCAGTGCCAGTGTTCTGCACCTGACAGCAGGGATGTTGTATCTGAAAGTTAAGATTTTTTTGTATTTGTTTTATTTTTTGAGCCAGTTGTTTTCTTTCTGTTAGGTGCAAAGTTGATAGGACTTTGTTACGGTAAGCATTCATATTAAAAGGCAGTGGCAGCAAATCGATGGCCCAGTGATGTCCTGCTTATGTTTTTTTTTGCCGGACACTACTCTGAGGATGGAGCTTGTATGTTCCTGCAATTTCACCTTCCAGAGAAAGCACTTCGTAAAGAGAGGATTCTGTTGCAGAGGGTTCTTCTTGCAGTGAATGTCACTGCAGCATAGTGGAAAATCCAGACGAGCCTGCTCAGCAGCCTGTTCTGCTGCTTGCCCGAAGAGTGAGTTCCCAGAGGATCTCCTCAGCACCAAGCTCAGCTGGGCAGGAGCCGGGCAGCAGAGCTTTGGCGCTGGAGACGCCGCTTGCCCTGTTTGTTTTGTGAGAAGTTTGTGAAGGGCAGGGGATTCCTTCAGCAAACTCGGTGAGGATGAATAGTGAGGTCAGCCCTATAAAGCAACTTGCTCTCGTCCTATTCTGCTCATCCAATGTCCTATGTACCTTGAACTAGATGCTGGGATATGAAAGAAGAATATAATGAGTACATAACCATTAGTTAAACACTGCACAGAGTATTTGCTTTCAAGTCTGGACCTGATTCTATGTCTTCTAGATAGGTAAAGCCAGATACAATGTTTTCTGCCTCTCAATATTAGTCCTAGTTTATAAGAGTTCACAGCTTGTGGATTATTATTTAAGTACAGGTGTGGTATGGAAACTTTGCAGTATTTTAAATGGATGCTGCTTGTCAGTTCACCAAAAGTCAGTTCTATTCTTACTCGTTGCTAAGGATGCAGTTAAATGAGGCACGGTCTCTGTGTATCCTTCCTTGAATAAGGAAATTAAGCGTAGGGGACGATATAGGTACACATCATCTCTCTTCCTCAACCCTGTTTTAGCCAGTTTTTCAACCAAACAGAGGAGTAGATGGGAGGGGAAAGAAATAAGAACGGCATTGTTATCAGCAAATACTGGTGCCACTGAAACTCTCTGCTTTAATTTGCGCTTTGTTTCATAGTTCAGAATTTCTTATTGGCAGGTCTAACTTGAGTGCTCATGTTTTGCTTTGTGAATGTTGTGGTTTAAGGCATTTGGTGTTTCCAGTTGCGGTTTGTTCAGCTGCGAAGAAGCTCGACCAAAATATTTTGATTAAAGTGTGTGGGAGAAGGGAGGCAGAACAAGCAGTAGACAAGAGCTGATTAGATAGTAGCTCATGTAACCAGACTAGCTTTAGCTGCTGAATTAACTGTAACTGATTTTTTTTTTTTAATTTTTTGGCAAGCGCATCGAGCCTGATTCATCATCGTCCAGAAACTGAATCAAGTGCAGAAAATGCATAAGCACAACAGAGTGCCCTGACGTATTGCACTATTTGCAAAACGTTCCATGAATTAGTAATCGATTACTCATTAAAGTCAGTGTTGTTGTGAGTGTAAGCATGTGTGGTATCTGTATTTTCCCATGCCTCCTTTGACCCTGAATTTACACGGTTTGTGAGCACAACGCTGGAAAGGAGGGCGTAAGTGATCCCTAATACAGGGAGCCAGAACAAAGTCCTCATGCCAGCACATGGGGGCCTTGCAGTTTTGAGAGCTCTAGCCATGTTCCATGGGAAGAAGATGACACCACGGCCCCCCCCCCCCCCCCCCGGCCTTGTTGTTGTACACTCCNGCTCTAGCCATGTTCCATGGGAAGAAGATGACACCACGGCCCGCCCCCCCCCCCTAGTTTTAGTTCTTCAGAAGCACCTCTCTATGTATTATGGCATTACTGCAGCATTTATTGTCATTTCCAAATTTGTCTTTCACCACTTCCTTCGTGTTCTGACTCTAGTGCTTTCCTAAAGACATTCCTGCATCTTGGCATGGCTGCCCTTTGTGAACAGTCTGGAAGAGGTTTTTTGGCATGCTTGTGGTTCTTATCTTTGCTGTAAACACAAGCTGTGAAAGCCGTATGGGATGGCAGGCTAAAAATAACTTCTACCCTTGGTAATCTCTTAAGGAAAGATAAGTCTTCTGCCTGGGTGCTGTGGATGGATTCCCTGCGGCTCCCTACAATCAGGATCACAAATGGCAGCGAGCTGTGCCATCTGCTCTGTTGACAGAATTGTTGTTTGCTGTTGCTGTGTCGGTTGCTGTCTCAGAGCTGCTAGCACAGCGTGGCTGGGACAGGGCGATATCCGTGCCTTGAACTTGGAGATCCAGAGGATGCTGACTAGTACTGTAGACTCGCTCAGTTGTCCCTTTGCTTCCAGCATGTTGGAGAAGGAAGACAGGCATATCCTGAGGGGACATTGCATAAAAGTTTGACACTGCTAGGATAACTTTGTGTTTATGGTCAGAGGAGTTACTCACTTGGCCCTCTCTTTCCTTACAGCAGCAAGGGCGCAATGATGGATAACCGTTTTGCTACAGCGCTAGTAATTGCTTGTGTTCTCAGCCTCATCTCCACCATCTATATGGCAGCTTCCATTGGGACCGACTTTTGGTACGAATACCACACCCTGTCCCCAGCTGAGAATGTTAGTGAAGCTGGTAGGAGCATCTGGGAGGAATTTGTCAGCGAAGAGGCAGATGAGAAGACCTACACAGATGCGCTCTTCCGGTGCAACGGCACGGTTGGATTGTGGCGGAGGTGTATCACTGTACCCAAAAACTCTCACTGGTACAGCCCACCAGGTATCTCTGGAGCAATTAACACTTCCCTAGCTTGCCTGGGTGGTATGTGCTATAAGTTCCTCACGATACAGTCATGCCACTTTGCTTCTCCAGAAAGCTTAATTTCTCGCTTATGTGTTTGGGGTTTTTAAGAAAAACAGTCTAAATTTTGAAAGAAGCAAAAGGCAAAATGGTCTCTGGCTGTCAGTGCTAATGACTCTGCATTTGACACACATTACTTGATCTAAATTTATGCTGGTATAACTTGATTTTCTTTTGCATCTGCTGTCTAACTGTGGATATACAGTTATAGTTGCTCTGCCAGTTACTGTCCTTTTAGGGAAGTCCTGGGGTCTGCAATGGAATAAATATTCTACTTTATCAAGGGGGCACTCCTTTTAGCTTGTCATTTGTTTTACTCACATGTCACAAATGGCCCACTGTTGTATCAGCACGTTTTGGACTCCTTGTACTGTAGTGCTGGATATAGAATGAAATATTTATATTCTTTTTCACAATGGTTGGGGACTAAAAACATGTGGTGAGCAATTATTTTAATTGCTTCAAAGTAGATTTTGGATACATACTGTGTGTGTAAAGCTCTTCATTTTGAACTCTCTAAAAAACTTGTGGAGAGAAAAGATTATGTTAAATACTTTTTTTTTTTTTTTTTTTGCCTCTGATGAAAACACTTATTTTGAAAGATGCTTAAACCAGCTCTGCTCCATGGTATTCTCAGAGCAAAATCTGAGGTGTAAAAGGGGAGAAAGTTAGTGTAGAAAAACAAATATTTTCTGTTCTTAAAACAGCCCTTTCTATCCCATTTTAGAATGAAGTATTTAGTATGATAGTACATTCAACACATGGAGATAAGCACAGCTTACTTAGTTAAGGGACTCTGAGTACAAGAATATGTAACAACATAGTTGAACATCATATGCCACATTTGTTTCCCAACCTGTCAAGCATGGCGCAGTTCTCTGTGGATAGCCTGGGTAAGCTTGAAGATTCTGCGTGTTAGAGTGCCGCCCCTCATTGTAGTCACTACGTAATGCTAACTACGTTATGAGAAGGCATCTCAAAAATCTTGTTTGAGAGGTAACTTTTTCTCTAAAATGGAACTCCAAGGAGCTGCCCAGCTTAAATGGTTGGGAAAGGAGGATTTGAAGGGGAGGGGGTGTGAGAGGGAGACACCTAACAGTAACTTTTTCTTTTTTTTCCCCAGAAACTGATATGACTACGAACTGCATCAGTTTTTCCCTCTCTGATCAGTTTATGGAAAAGTACATAGAGCCTGGAAATCACAATAGTGGCACGGATTTGAATCGGACTTGTAAGTGTCTTTCAGTTCTGGTAGGTAAACAAGTAGGATTAAAAAAAAATGTTTCTCAAATACAGTCACTAGTCAGGAAAACATCTGTATCTTGCTTGCATTTTTTTTTT
The DNA here is from genome assembly GCA_013399095.1 of Psophia crepitans. Classification (NCBI taxonomy): domain Eukaryota; kingdom Metazoa; phylum Chordata; class Aves; order Gruiformes; family Psophiidae; genus Psophia; species Psophia crepitans. The sequence continues at coordinate 304,169 of VWZZ01005584.1, forward strand.
CTATTAGTAGCACAGGCAGTAGGTCAAAATTTAAAAGGAAGACTTAAGATGTGTTAGCAAAGGTTTTGCCCATGAATGCAGGGGAGGAATTTGGGAGTTAACAAATTAAAGTCTTCCTACTTGAGTGGAGCCTTTGGTCCATTTTTGCTATGAATGTGGAACGTCTGATGAAGCAGAAGCAGCCTGGGTAGAAGGGAGTATAAGACGGTGGGAGAAGATCCGTTTCTAGCACATCTTCCACAAACTTGTCTTGTGTGTTTCTTTCGTGTGCAGATCTCTGGCGATTGCAGTTTCTCCTGCCCTTTGTCAGCCTGGGCCTCATGTGCTTTGGGGCTCTGATCGGGCTCTGTGCTTGCGCCTGTCGCAGCCTTTACCCAGCCATTGCCACTGGAGTCCTCCATTTCCTAGCAGGTAGGTCTCCTACCATCCACCGCTTCCCCTCCCTCCTCCAGAAGCAGGTAGCAACAGCCAGAGCACGTCAACAGCGAGCTCATTGTGCTTTACCGCTCCCTTCCCCAGGGCTTTGTACGCTGGGCCTGGTTGGCTGCTACGTAGCTGGGATTGAGCTGCTCCATAAGAAGCTGCCCCTGCCCGATGATGTGAGGGGTGAATTCGGCTGGTCCTTCTGCCTAGCCTGTGTCTCAGCACCTTTGCAGTTTATGGCGGCCGCTCTTTTCATCTGGGCAGCTCGCACCAACAGGAAGGAATTCACTCTCTTGAAAGCATACCGTGTAGCATAAGGGCTGCTACCGAAGTATTGGGTTTCCATGTTATAGCCTCTTCTTCCCCCAGCCCTTACTACTTTTTTCTTTTAGTTGGAATTTTACCTTGCACTGCATGCTTCTTGCCAGGTGAGACAATTTAGCCTGCAGGCCCTGAAGACAAAGACTGCTGGGCTAAATGGCCAGACTCTGCCAGAAGGTTGCAGAACTTGAACAGGTTTTTTAATTGGGGTTGGTTTTTTTTTTAAGAATTTTAATATTATTGTTTTTTAAGCTTCAGTTGGTTGTTGACTATCCCCTTGTTTAGGCGTACATGCCCCTTCCTAATTTTATTACCCTGTCAGCCTGGAGGACATAGGAGTGGTGGGGTGGAGTGGAAGTGAGATAGGAAAAGAAAAGATGTGGGTAGGCAAGAATGGGAACGTCAGTGCACAAATAAGAAATAATCAGGAGCTGTGTGCTGCATGACCCAAGCTGGCAGTACCTACAGAGAGCACGCGGGAGACGTGGGCAAACTCAGAAACCTCCGTTACGGAAATACTGTAGCTACATCAGTCCCGTAGCTTCGCTTTGGGTCTCTTATTCTCACTAGTTTGTTCGTTTTTGTGGCTTCTGCCAGCATTGATGCAGGCAGAGCAGCCGGCTGTGGGAGCACCTGCAGAGCACGCCAGCCTGAACGCAGACTCTGCGCTCGCCTCCGCTGAGGAGCGGGATAAGTTGGCCCACGTGGAGCTTTGAGCTGCTCTAGCTACACTGCTTCCAGAACCCAGGCTAGGTTTGGTATCTGCACTACGTCTGATTGTGCACTCTAACCTTAACTTGTGGTGCTTTTGCTGGCTGTGAAATTAGGCTTTCCTCTCTCTTGTGTTGAAAACGACCCTTTGTGAGGTTGGTTTGTTTTAATTTGGTTTAGTGTATGTGTGTATATGTACATATATGTACTTAACTTTTTTTAAAGTTCACCTATTTATCCTATATATATAGCACACAACAGGGTTTTTTTAAAAGGTGCTGCTCTTTTCCCATCTTGCCCCAAACCTATTGTTTAAATGAAATAATAATAAAAAAACCTCAGAAATTTTCAGCGTTGCATGAATCTGATGGGAGGGTGAGAGAATGATCTGAAGTGAATTTTACTTGGGGAAAGAAACCAATGTCTAGATCATTCTCTGTTTTCAGGGAAATGTCAGCAGGAGCAAAGATGTTTGATTGGTTTTTTGGTTTTGTTTTTTTTAATTAAACTCGTAGGCTCCTGCTAACTTTACATTATCTCCTGCCCATCATTGGGGGGTGCAACACCCCATAATTTCTAATGAGCAACTTCTGCACATATTTCTTCTAAATTACTGCAACTCTACCCAGACTGGGTGGCACGTCTTACCTAAAAAACAATGTTCCAAGACTAAAGAGTTTAATTCTGAGGCCTTAACACTCCTCATTTCCTTACTCCGTGCTTAGTTGTATTGGGTTTGCATGGCAAGGTTTTGGTAGTGGGGGGGCTACAGGGGTGGCTTCTGTGAGAAGCTACTAGAAGCTTCCCCCATGTCCAACAGTGACAACGCCAGTTAGCTCCGAGACGGACCCACCGCTGGCCAAGGCCGAGCCCATCAGCCACGGTGGTAGTGCTTCTGGGATAGTGTGTTTAACAAGTGGGGGGAGGGCAGGCAACACCACCAGGAGGAATTGCAGCCAGAGGAGGAGGTGAGAATATGTGAGAGAAACAGCTCTGCAGACACCAAGGTCAGTGAAGAAGGAGGGGGAGGATATGCTCCAGGTGCCGGAGCAAAGGTTCCACTACAACCTATGGTGAAGACCACAGTGAGGCAGGCTGTCCCCCTGCAGCCCATGGAAGAGGGGTGATGGGGAGCAGATATCCACCTGCAGCCCATTGAGGACCCCACCCTGGAGACACCTGAAGGAGGGTGTGACCCCATGGGCAGCCCACAGTGGAGCAGGCTCCTGGCAGGACCTGTGGAGAGAGGAGCCCACACTGGAGCAGGTTTGCTGGCGGGACTTGTGTCACCATGGGGGACCCATGCTGGGGCAGTTAATGAAGAACTGCAGCCTGTGGGAAGGACTCACACTGGAGAAGTTGGTGGAGGACTGTCTGCTGTGGGAGGGACCCCATGCTGGAGCAGGGGCAGAGTGTGAGGAGTCCTCCCCCTGAGGGGAAAGAAGTCAACTGATCGTAACTCCCATCCCTGTCCCCTAGTGCTGCTGGGGGGGAGGAGGGAGAGAAAGGAGGGAAGTTGAGCCTGGGAAGAAGGAAGGGGGGGGGGGAAAGTGTTTTAAGATTTGGTTTTGTTTCTTGTTACCCTACTCATTTGGTAATAAATTAATTTTCCTGAGTTGAGTCTGTTTTGCGCATGACAGTAATGGCTGAGTGATCTCTCCCTCTCCTTATCTCGACCCATGAGCATTTCATTACATTTTCTTTCCCTGTGCAGCTGAGGACGGGAGTGACAGAGGGGCTTTGGTGGGAACCTGGCCTCCAGCCAGGGTCAACCCACCACTTTAATATAAGAAGTATGTCTTAGAAGAAATAAATCCTGACAAAATAAATAGGTCTGTGATGGCAAGGATTCTCTGTGATACTGTTGATGAGAACAACAGAGAAATAGGCATTTTTTGCTCACGTCTGTGTTTATTGTGCCTTTTTTTTTTTCCAGTAGGTGTTTCTACCCAGGCTGTATTTGCTGGTTCAGCAAACAGGAGGTCATGAAGTTCCCTGAAAATCAGGGATATCTGCTAGTAGTGTTTATTTTTTTTATCATGTGTGTGATAGGAATCAACCTACTTCTCCTTTTATCATCACTGGAATCTTTACAAAATGAAACAAGGATGCTGATGAAAAGCAGCGGTGGGCGATTCAAAATAATCTTCTACTTCCTGCTGTTGAGTAATTTTTCACCTTTCCTCCTAAAACAGCTTCTTTCCCTCTCTGCAGTGTCTGGGCCAATTCTAACCCCGTGAGAGGGGATGTGGTATTTCTGTGCAGTATCTGGGAGTAAACAAAAATCCGTGCTGCTGATACCTGCTGATACGGTGCTTTTTCCCAGTCATGAGTTACCTTTGACTTAGGTAGGTAAGGCCTAACTGCTCAGCTTGTCTGGTGCCTCACTTGTCAGAAACATCAGGGCATGGAGGCCTCGGCTCAGGTCAAAAGGACTGGAAGGTGCTATTCTGCCCTTTGAGAGGGAACGCTGCTGGTTGTTTTATCTAGTACCGTTTGGGTTGGTTGTTTTTCTTGTTTCAGGAGCTGGTAAATAATCGTATCTTGTGATTTTAATCTGTGCAAGGGGAGGCCTGTGCGCTTGCTCTCTCCTCTTTGTTCGGCGCCTGTTTTTCTGAAGCGTAAATCTCAGTTTTTAAACGTTAACATTCTCGCTTTCCAAAGGATTGTTACGGAGGGAAACTGGAATTTTGGAGATGCTGTCAGTACTTTCTTCATTTTAAGTATTAGCAAAACCAAGGTTACCTGGTTTTGTCTGTCTTTCGATCAAGTTCTGGGATCCCCAGTTGAAGAAAAACAGGGAACTACTGGAGAGAGTCCAGCGGAGGGCTACCTGGATGATTAGGGGCTGGAGCATCTCTTGTGTGAGGAAAGGCTGAGAGAGCTGGATTTGTTTAGCCTGGAGAAGAGAAGACTGAGAGGGGATCTGATCAATGCTTGTAAATATCTAAAGAGTGGGTGTCAAGAGGATGGGGCCAGACTCTTCTCAGTGGCGCCCAGTGACAGGACAAGGGGCAACTGGCAAAAATTGGAACACAGAAAGCTCCATCTCCATATGAGGAAAAAAATTTATGCTGAGGGTGACAGAGCACTGGGACAGGCTGCCCAGAGATGCTGTGGAGTCTCCTTCTCTGGAGATATTCAAGACCCATCTGGGTGGGATCCTGTGCAACCTGCTCTAGGTAATCCTGCTCTAGCAAGGGGTTAGACTAGATGATGTCCAGAGGTCCCATGCCAATCCATGAATCTAAATGCTGCTGGTTTTCTCTGCCCTGAAATGAAGAAAACAGGCTTTAATTGGTCTTTGATTTGCACCATTTAATTAAAATGAGGGTCACCTTTCCGGGTTGTTTTGTTTTGTTTTTTTTTCCTTTGCTCTTGTGTAAAGATTTCTGCATCAGAATAGATTTCAGTGAAAGGCAGATTTCCTGTGGAGAAAGGGCTAGCTCTCTCCCTTGTCTGGGGTGATGGATTATCTTGCTCTGCAACTGTGTGCTTTAATCAAGGTGTAAAGGGAGCAAGAAGAGTTCTTGGACTGCTGCCTTCACTAAATGGCATTGGAGGACAGAAAAACAGAATAGACACTGAGAATGGAATAATGCTGTAAAAGAGAGGCGATTAAGCATGCTAACAGTTAATGAGACAGATCTTGGCCCAGAGCATGTGGTACAGGCCCTTCACCCTGACAGTTCCTCATACCACATTCAGAGGTTGGCTGCATTCAAGAGAAGCTTGAGGCCTGCGTGTGTGCTGGGAGTCACATGTATATGTACATGCAGACACCCTTGCTTAGAAGGGTGAAGTGTTCCAACTCTGGAAGAAAGTGATGAGATCAGAGGCTGATTTGTGTTCCTCAGTACTTTTTGGTCTGACCGTGGGAGATGTTTCCTGATACTAGTTCAGTGTTGGAGATAGGGATGAGACAGACACACGTAGTGAGATCAAGAGAGATGGAAAAAGAGGGATGTCCGTGTGTGTCTATGTGCGTGGGGGAAATGGCACCCATCTCCAACGCTGTTGGATGTGCCAGTGAAAGTGAAGAGAAGGCATATCAAAAGAAAAGGAGAAACAAAAGAGGAGGAGGAATCCCATCAGACTGAGCTTGACACAGCATGAGAGCAAGCTCCATGGACTCCAGCGTGAACTCCCCATGTGCACAGCGAAGGCCAGCCGCTGCTCCTCCACCACCACCACCTTCCTGCCCACTCATGGCACCGTAAGCAAGTGGGTGAACTCTCCTGTCCTTACGAGAAGCCCATGAAGGTTCTGTCCCTCCAATCCCAGGTGGGAAAACTGCAATTGTCCTTCAAACATGCCCCTATGACAATGTTTCTTCTTCACAGGCTTGGACTTGTTTTCCTGCCGACACTGAAACCCCTAGGAAAGCAGGACCAGCAGAAAGCTCCACAGAGCAGTAAAGTGTTTAGTCTAGTAGCAGCTGCTGCTTATTTTTTCCTTGAAGTGACATTTTCCCTGTTCTCTTTCCCCCGACCTGAAACTACTCTGAAGGGCCTCCTCAACGAAGCTACGAAGATGGGTTTTATTGTTGTGCCTGTAGAGACAGCTCCTGCTGGTATTAGAGATCGCTGAGAACAGTCAATCCCATTTCCTTAATTTAATAAAAAAGCAGTATATAGCAGAGACGCAAAATTGCCTTGTTGTGTAAGGGGCATAGTTCACCACTTAGGAAAGGAATAATACGTTGTACAAGTGATGGCAGTCTTGGATGACCCAAGAGGCCCTTCTAATCTCTTGTCATGTCAGAAACTGAGTGGTAGTCTAGTTTTCCTTCTGGACTGTGTGCTGAGCGGGTGGTCCTTTCCTCATGGAAGGTCTGTTGATTCTTTTTGCTATGGTGATAATGAATGCCTCCTCTCCCCTCATCTAAAACGCTATGAAGTGTGTTTTCAGAAAGGTGTTTGGGGTTTTTACAATTATTTTTTTTCTGCTCTGTGTCACTTACAGTTGGCACCAAGTTGTGCACCAGCTCGCGGTCTGCCTTTTGCAGTGCTGAGTTCTGTGGTTGAAGGCAATGACTTCTGGAGAGCTCCTTCCTGCTCAGTAGCGCCGTGCGTGCTCAGCCAGCACCTGCTATTCAAAGAGAAAATCTCAAATGTCAGCAGCCTGTCATCATTATATCTCGGGCTGATTGTCCACCTCTATCTGTGTGTATTTCCTGCTTGAGTAGATTGTGTATCTCAACAGAGAGAGCACAACAGTTTGAAGCTGCTTTTTTTCTTCTCCCTTCCCCCCCCCCCCACCCAGCAATAGCTAGTTTTGGGCTGTAGAGCTTCCTTATAACCCCGTTTCTAATAGGAAAGGATCCAAAGTTTGCGTGTTTACTGCTAACTTTTCTATTACAGTAGAATATTACTCCTGCCCTATATTTTTAAACTACAGCTTTCAAAACTACAGGGTGAAAAGTGAAGCCTTTGTTCAAGTTATGGTTCAGATCTAGGACAGTTGAAGAAGGGATGCTCTGCAACTGGAAGACCGTGTAGGTATCTGGATACAGCAGTAACAGCCCCATGCAAAATTATACTTATAAAGCACCTCTCTGCCAATGGATGCATGCCAAACCTTTATACAAACCATGGAAAAAAATCTGATGGCAATAATGTAGTCTTCCACGCCTTTCTCTCCTCTTCCCTTCTAAAATTACTACTTTTGCGGATAACCGTAGGGACAGTTTTATTTATTGATCGGGTTACAGCAATGAGTGTCAGACGTCTCTGTGCTCTCTGTTTTCTGTGTACAGACACAGGGTGAAGGAGATAATTGATTTTTGCAGAGGATCCAAGCATCTATACAGCCTTGGGTTTTCTGAGCTGAAAATTGAACATTTTAAAGAAAATTAGAACCTTTTGTTTAATGAAAATTAATTATTACTTAATCTGAACCCTCCTTTAAAAAAGAGCAATTTTTTTTTGTGGCCTTCCTTCTTTTTCCAGCTTTCTCAAGTCTTTCGTCTGCCTCTTCTAAAGTGTCTCTTCCCCTTATGTGGTTTTAGAATATTACCTTTTTTAGGCTGATATTTGCAGAGAAGATAATCTGTGGATGTACTTTGTATCGCTGTCTGAGGAGAGGAAACCTCTTACACACATAACTTTTTAATGGACCTACCCATTACATCTGTAATTTGGGCTAGTTCTCAATATCAGACATACATATTTTTTAAAAATTTGGAGTACCTATTACAAATAAGACTGATTGAAACATCCTTAATAGCCTTTCAGAAGAGTACACAACGAGGAAGCGTTTCCAGAGCACTTGGTTAGCATGGAGTCCTTCTGTCCTATGCTATGACCTGCCATGTGTCTGGACCTTTACAATCAGTTTGTTTCCCACTCAGCTTCCACAGCAGAACACATGTGAGCGATCCTGGTTCCCTTTTAATTCAAGTGGATGCAGGCTGAGGGAGCTGGGCTGGTTCAGCCTGGAGAAGAGAAGGCTCCAGGGAGACCTAATTGTGACCTTCCAGTACCTAAAGGGGCCTATGGGAGATCCGGAGAGGGGCTGTTTATCAGGGAGTGTAGTGACAAGACAAGGGGTGATGGGTATAAACTAAACAAGGGGATATTTAGATTGGATATTAGGAAGAAATTCTTCCCTGTGAGGGTGGTGAGGCACTGGCACAGGTTGCCCAGAGAAGCTGTGGCTGCCCCCTCCCTGGCAGTGTTCAAGGCCAGGCTGGATGGGGCTTTGGGCAACCTGGTCTAGTGGAGGGTGTCCCTGCCCATGGCAGGGGGGTTGGAACTAGATGGGCTTTGAGGTTCCTTCCAAACCAAACCATTCTGTGATTCTATGATCTTTTGCTGCACATTAACTTGCTTCAGCCATGGGTTGAGGACTGTACCGCATTGTAACTTCACCTTTTATCATCCTCGTGATAAAAGGGTTACGCTCCAATCCCCCTGTTGTTAGAAGATGGAAAAGCCCTGTGAAGAAGCAGCACGTGGTCTCTTTGTGGAAGGTTTGGCTCTCTGCCTGGAGGAACCAAGACAGACCCTTCCCACTGGAGAGAGTGTAGCTCTTCGCCAGTGCCCCATCATGTTTCCATACCTGTAAGCTCGGTGGTGGAGACTCACATTATCTGTCAGTGCCATGACTGGGTGTCCTTTGCACTGTTAGGTGAGTGTGATTAAAACTTTCTTGGCGGTATCCAACAGTGATGTGCTATGAGTATTAGCCGTGGGCTACGCTACCGAATCAGTACTGCACTGACTGATGGGGTTTTTCCTTCCGCTGAGACCAAGTACAGCTTGTACCTTTAGTGAATTCAGTGCTTTGGGAGATGCTTTCTGGTGGCTAAGTGGCTGTGGCAATGTCTTTTCACGTTAAACATTTTCTATCTAAGTTCACCAAGAAACCATCCTCATTATCAGAGGATTTGCCTGTGACAAACACATGTAAAAAGCGTCAAAGTTGACCATCCGATATGTTTACACTAATGTTGATTTAATTATTGATTGAATCCACCGTTTTAATCACCAAACTCAATTTGGCATGCTGGCTGGATGAGACCAGCAGTGTGCTGGAGTGGCGGTGCAGAGCGGGTGCTCATTTTCTGTGATGCCTCAGCTCCGCCAGAGCCTTCCTGCCTCCTGGAGATACTGGTAGTAGACGCTGGAGAACTGGTTCCACAGCCTCTCCAAATCCTTCCTGGGTCTCAGCCCTGCGCTGTACCACGCTCCCTTACAACTGCTGATTCCCTAATTTGAACAAACTGCTTGTGTGGGTGATTTTACCATCCCTTCAACCCTCATTAAATTGCTTCAGTTGAGAAAGGGGTGGGGTTCGTCTTCACCAGAAATAAGCTCTGCTTTCTGAGCGCTTTCTGGGGCTGTTGCAGTAGTTGCTTTTGCAAACAAAATCCCTTTTGTCTTGCACTCAAGTGACCCATTTAACCAGCTAGCTTTGATTTGCATTTTGATGTTTACTTCCACACAAAACAGCAGCAGCAGCAGTATAAAACCACAGCATCTGCCCAGTGCTCGAGCTGCTTGGGTTTTCTAAAGGGCTTTGAGTTCTCCAAAGTGATTAACCACCAATGATGAGGGCATCACGAATGGTGTCAGTAGTGGGATGCTGCTAGGAGAGTTGCCCCTGCCTCCCAGTTCTGAACTGGGAGGTGAGGCAGGAGGAGCTGGTGAGTGAGGCACGGGCTGCGGTGGGAAATGAGCAGTCCCTGAGAGTGGGTCACAGCTTCTGGAGCAGCTTCACTGTTGTGCTTGAGCCACTGCAGACCTGTCCAGGAACAGCACTCAGACAACTGCATCAGCTGTGTGGGGGACAGCATGGGCTGTAGCGGCCAGGGCTGTCCTCTATGGGAAGCACAAGGAAGCGTGTAGTGTTATGGGGAGAGGAAGTCAAACCTGCTCTGGAGCAGACGGGTATGTTTCACCTCCAGCCACCTTTGTGAGCTGAGAGGAGTGTCATCACCCAGGCAACAGACTTGTTATCCTCATCCTGTGTCTCCTCGCTTCCTTCTCCCAGCTTCTGCACTGATTCTCCCTTCTTCGTTCTCTCTCCTTCAAAGTTTATTTATTGTAGTAAAAGAAGCTAGCTGCTCACTTCAGCGTCATGTCGGGCTGTACTCAGAGGGCCTGATGTCTGTCCACATCCCTGTTACACACCCGGTTGGGTGCGCCTGGAAGCCTTAAGCCAGCTAATTGGAAATGCTAGGCACAGGAACATTGGTTGGGGCATGCAGCTACGGCCCTCAACGCCTTTAAAAGCCCTGGCACCCTTTCTAACATGGCCTGGGTGCTGTTGGTTCTGCTCTGCCAGATGCTCAACTTATGTTGAAGTTCTCTGCGTCCAGTGTTTACAGAATAAGAAATCAGACCTTAACTTGGAGTAGAAGATTGATGTAGTACAGTCTGGGCTAAAGGAGCTCTTGTTCCTGCCAGCTGTCTGCTTCTGTTACACTCCCTACCCTGGGTCATCTTCACCCTGAGAGATGCCAGCAGGGAGCTTACAGCTTCTTGGTATTTGGGCATTGTTTGTGTTCAACAAGCTAGCAAGGAAACGGGGCTCGACTGATTGAGCAGTAAAGAAAACCCCTGCGGTGCCAGAATGCACAATGCAAAGATTCCGATCTATAGGTAAAGACAATTTGTGGGGAATTCTTTTCCCCCATTTTCAGAGGCTGTACTGTATATTCAGCTCAGGTTTTTCCTTTATTGCCAGTAATTTTTAGTTTAACTGCTAGGGTTTCTAAAAATTATGGGAGTCACCTTTGTCTTCTCACTGGAAAGGCAGATTTTCACCAAATGTGTCATTGATTTCAAGCTCCCTGAACCAATGGAAAATCCTGAGGGTTATTTGAAGCAGTGAGAAATAAATGAAACAAAGTCTGTCACTGACAACGAAGATTCAAGATTAATTTCAGACAAAGGTAATGTTTTCTGTTTGTTTCCTATTCTGGGATGTAGCAGCCTGTAAGATACATAAAAGATGCAGGAAATAATTGTTCTTCTTCACTTGACCATGTTCAGCCTTAGCTGACACTGTGTGTCCTTGTTGAAGTCATAGATAGTCGGGGGTATCCTGAGAGGACTGAACAGCACCTGTAGCAGGTTTAGAGACCATAACCCACAAGAGAGGGAGCAATGGAGCTATTCTGTAGAAGGATGGGCTCTTTGGGTGGGACAAGTAATGTCTCTTTATAAAAGGAATTGATATATACCATCACTAGTAGTTCTCCACATCCACAGGTGACCTGACAAGAGGTAACCAGCTTAGTTTGTAGTAAAGGAGAACTAAGCTGATGGACAGAAATATAATTCTTGGTCTAGGCATGCTTGACCCTGAGCTACGTGATTATTTGTCCCTTCAGACCTACACTTATATTCCTCATCCAAACCGTCTTCAGGAAAAAAATTCCGCTATCCAAGGGCTCATCTACTGAGTGGTACCAAAAGACACCATTTCTGAGGGAGTTTTTTGGCATATTCTGTCACAGAATTATTTATGAAATACAAATACTGAAAAAAGTAATCCAGCGTGGACAGTCTATGCATGTGGTTAAATTTGGTGAAGATCTGGTTACTTATTTTACCTGAGACTCTGGCTCAGGATATGTTCCAAAAAGTCACTTACACAGACTGTCCTAAAATTTTTGTTTATTGTATTTTTAAGGTGTATTTAGTTTGGGTTTTATTTAGTCTAGTTTCTCAGTGAGGCAAGCCTGAAGGAACTATGCTGTCTATACATTTCACACAGAATCACACACGGATTGGTAGGGGTTGGAAGGGCCCTCTAGAGCTCATTGAGTCCAACCCCCCTGCCAAAGCAGATGCCCTACACTAGGCTGCACAGGTAGCCATACAGACGGGTCTTGAATATCTCCAGAGAAGGAGACTCCACAACCTCTCTGGGCAGCCTGTTCCAGTGCTCCGCCACCCTCACCGTGAAGTTCTTTCTCACATTTGAGCTGAACTTCCTGTGTTCCAGTTTTTGGCCATTGCCCCTTGTTCTCTCACTACCCACCACCGAAAAGAGTTTGGCCTCATCCAATTGTCCCCCACAGTCTGGATATTTATTTCAGATCCCCTCTCACCCTTCTCTTCTCCAGGCTGAAGAGACCCAAGTCTCCCAGCCTCTCCTCACAGGGAAGATGCTCCAGGCCTTCTATCCTGGACTCTCTCCAGGAGATCCCTGTCTTTCTTGAGCTGGGGAGCCCAGAACAGGACACGGTACTCCAGATGCAGTTATTGTCCTTCCTTCCCCTTTATAACTTTAGAATCTATTGGTCAGTTTAAACAAGAGTTGCTGAAATACTGATTCTTACAAGTCTCCAGGCCTCAGAGAGGACAGGGACTGTTAGTGCTTCCACTGAAGGAAGCATTGCCATCTGAGTGCTTACTAAACACAATAGTCCTTTGTCTAGATTGCAGTTCATTATCACTTGACTCTTTTTTTTTTAATGATTGGTATCACTGTTACGCAATGAATGAGGGGTAATTATGTATCGGGACTTGTTTAGGTGATTTTGCAAGGGATGAATGAAGTGCACTGGGACGTGTTCATCCTGGTTTCAGAGCAGACAGAAGACCGGCCTTGAAATCCTGCAGAAGCTTGAGTGATGCCACACAAATCTGGTCTGTAAAATTCAGTCCCTTACCTACAACCTCAGTGCAAGTCACTCACTGATTCACTCTTCGCAGTGCATCTCACATTAGACTCCTGTCCCGTTTATGGCGTTTCCCCTAGGGGCGGAATGAGACCACGCGTACCTGTTATTTGTTGCCCAGAATTGCTCTCTTTTGGGCATTGATAAATTAATTCATACAGAGTGACATTAAAAAAGTGTTATAGATAGGAGAATAAGAGCAGATGTTTGGTATGCATTGAGATTTGGTTTTGGTGTTTATTATGCTGAGTCAGGCTGAGATGAAAGTGATCAAGGGAAAGCATCAGAAATAAGACATGACAGAGAACTTGACAAAAGCAAGATTTGGAAAATGAATCTGAACTGCAAATAATAAAGCTGACATTCCTACTGAGCTTGCAGGAAATACTTTAGTTTTGTGTTAGTAATACAGTAATATCTGTTCTGAAATAGTAGTATTCTTGAGCTTGTTCACACAGAAGTACTTGTCAGCTGGTTCCACAAAAATATCTTTGACATTTTCCTCTGAAAATTAGGTTACTTAAGCCTGATTTCTTCCTTGTTACTGACTTCTAAGACAGAATTAATTATTTTTCAAAGAGGAAATACTTATTTCTCATCATAGTGGTGTTCTAACGATGGATCCTGCCCTATCTGAATGCATTTTGTCTTATCAGAGATGCTCCGCTCTTGAGCTTCCCTTTGTTTTCTGTCTCTTTATGTTTTTAAGTAAGGTTCTTCCTAAGCGATGGCTGGCTTCTCTCAGGTGCGTTCTTTGGGCTCTTCCCAGCTCACGTTATTGAACACTGCACACATCTTCTTGTAGTGACAAAACTAACAAACAAGAAGAAAAAGAGCAATGAAGAGGTAAGTACATCCAAATCATGAGCAGTTAAGCCCAGGGAGAGAAGAGCCAACCAGAAATAATAAAATTTGAAGAGAATTTCTAGTGCTCAGTGCAACGGCGGCGGGTGTTTTTATGTGCTTTGTGGGTGTATGAAGCTGGTGTGGTAGCTCTCGTATTCAGAAGTTACAAGGAAGCGCGGTGAGTTCAACGCAGGTATGACTGAATCATATATTTAAGGGTTTTAAATATAAATGTTAAATTTTAGTGTTAGACGTTAGTTTTGTTTCAAAATCTTTCCCTCAGTCTTCTAGAAAAGTAAGGAGAAACTTCGGAACTTTGCTTACCTAGAGTCAGTGGCGTAAGGAATTTGTTTTGAAACTGTGTTGTGGTTTTTCATCTTATGGGGCTTGATTTGTTTTGAGTTTTCGTTTGGTTTTGAGGCAAAGAAAATCTTAGTGCATGGTTCTAAGTGGGAGAAGTGTCTCCCCAGAGATCACTGTACAAACACGTTTAATCTCTTAGGATTACGTTGCTTTGTGCACGGTCGTAGGGCATTGAGGTTGACAAACCGCCTTGCTTGAGGCTTTCTCCTATGACGTATGAAACTATTGGTGAAGGGGAGGTGTCAGCCAGTTGAAGACTTCCAGTCCTTGCTTTTTCCACAGTGCACCCCAGCATAAGCCTGTTAATATCAGGCTTCCAATCAACGCTCTGTATGGTGGTACAGAGATGCTTCAGCAAATCGCACGAGGGAGCCCTGAATGTAGAAGGAAAAACAAACACAGAAGGGCAGAACTACGGCGGTGAGCAAAAACTCAGACTTGATGCTCTCTCCCCAATGCCACGTGTAGGAATTAAGAAATGCAAATTCAGAAATGTTCTTTTACTAGGCAAGTGCAGGAACTGTAGCCAGAAAAGGTACGCAGAGAAGAAAACAAAAAAACTTTTTTTTTAAAATAGAGCGGTGACTCAGAAAACAAGATTTTGATAGTACCTGGCATTAACATAGTGCAGGTAAGCAAAAATTAATTCAGTAGTAGTCTCAGAAAAAAATGCTCCCCGTACAAACAGGAAGCACGCGATTTGGTGGTGGTTGAATGTGTGAAAACGTGCTCGGCGCTGTGCAAGGGAAGGTAGCAACCTCACCAAGCCAGATTTAAACTAGGCAGTGGCATAACTATCACTCCACCAGGGAAAGCCAAACTGCAATACCAAGGAAAAGTATAAAGGGTTAAAATGTCAGGAAATACAGAGATTGCAGAGAACTATGTTTGAAGTGATAGATGTATTTATTTACAGTTGAACTTTCCGAACCATATTCTATTCTATTCTAAATGATCTCAGTAGATCCACAAACAAAACTAGTGCTAGTGGAAGAGCATGCTTTTGGGGGTTTTGGGTTTTCTGTAGCAGAACTGTGAAAAACATGTTCATGTTTTGGAAAGAAAAAAAGTAACACTGTCTGGATAAGTTACTCCAAGAAGTAGACTGCTTGTGTCACACACTCCAGCAGAGCTTTACAGAGTACTTACTGAAGAAAAAAATAATAATAATAATAAAAAAATAATCTGTATTTCTAAAGTAATGGAAGGAATTACGCAAATAGACAGAATCCTTGTCCTGAAGTACATAAAGCCAAGTGACCAGCTCTGATAGCCCAAGGAAACTCAGCCAAGATGCACGTTTGCCTAGGCCCAAACAATTTAAAGAAAACTCACTAAAGGGTTGATTGTCGGACGCGTGCAATCAAAGAAACGTGATCTGATTCAGAGACAACCCACAATATTCTTACAATTTGGTGCCAAAAATTGGTATCAGAAATTTGGATAGAGTGCTCCCTTACTGTGTTAAGGAAACTAGTAACAGGTCAGAGGGGTTGAGAGTGCCCCTGGGAACCTGATTTAGGGAATATAGGAACCCTCACAGCACAGTAGCTGTCATATTAGAATGTCACCTATGATGAAAAATTGTATGACTATGAGGACAGCTGGTTGAGTGATCCTTGTGTCTCCTAGAAGGAGCCAACAAAGCAAAACTGAAATGTTTGAGGAGTAAGTGCAACATCATACATGACAGAGTTGCTCATCACCGGCGTCTATGACACAAGACTGCAAAAGTCACGACAAAAAGCCCACGTGTCTGTAGCTCTTGTCACATTCTAATATGCTGCCTGCCCAACAGGAGAATTTGAGAACCGAACAAGTCTATGTCCTCAGTCCAATGGATGTAGGAGTAAATATCAGTCGAGCCACCTATGAGCCAATTTCCAGGCAGAAGCCAGGAAGAAACTGTGTGTAGCCAAAGGAGTAGCATGAGCTTTACCAGTGTTCACATTTGTTCTTCTGTCTGGAGAAATGAGAAGCTTCGTCTTCTTCTCATGTGTCCCAAAATATCACTATGGAGTGAGTATCCAGTGTAGCATCACTTCTGAAGGTGCTGAAACCTTGAATAAATCTCATGTCAGAGAGTTCAGGAGCTGATTGCGACATGTATCAGAGCTGCTCAGAACAAGGAGAATGTCTCCAGGCAGAGATGGATGCTGCTTTCTGTGCAAGTATGACTGTCATAAAGATCAGGGACTTGATGTCCTGTGACATGTATGGGGACAAGATGCAAAAAGAAACAATGAAAATACACAGCTTCCAAAAGTACGGTGGAGCAAAGTGGGAAGGGTGAGAGGCTTAATTGTGGGGAAAATGCACTGAAATTGAACGTAGCCATTTTAACTAGGGCTGTACAGAGTTGACCTACTCTTTGCTGCCCAGCCTAGAAGGCCAAACACCCTACATGAATTTACCCACTTCTTTATCACTGCAGATCTTTTTCCTGCTCACTATACAAACACTCTTACCGCAGGCAGCTTCTCGATGTGCTGGGAACCGGGTGAACTCCCAAATTCCCAAGCGATGACTGCCATCCGTGAAGTGATAAGGCATTTCGGCAGGTGCAGTCTGCCATCTCTTCCCACCACGTCACAACCAACAGCATTCTGATGATAAATTAGAACTTATGATTATAATTACACTATCTATGTCCTTTAGTGTGGTCTTAACTTTACTGTAAGTACTAGGACTGATAGGAGAAACAGTCAGGAGAGCCAGGTAAAGGTTGAAATTTCCCTACGCTTGTAAGAAAAAGACTACATGAAATTATAGCCAAACCACCTCATCAGGATTATTTGCTCAACATACAAGAGGCAGTTTCACTGGGAGTTGAGGAGATCTCTATGGGGCTGGGAGCTTTCCACGTTGGCAGTTCCTCGCTGTGGCTTGTGGGCTGTTGGTCGCCCGAGGCACTGAGCTGTTCAGTCTTCAGAGTGCAGCAGCACCCAGCCCTCGCCTCACCTAACCTGTCCTTCGGCACAAAGGTGCAGGCTTTGAGCAGATAAATCCTGGTCATGTAAGGGAGAAAAGGACTGGCGCTGGGACCGCAGATGTGGTCGGTTACCCACTGCAAGCACGGAGCTTGAGGATGAGATGTAATACACGGAGCATGCCCTCAGCTGGTGGCTGGTGAGGCAGGAAGGAAACACAAGCCAATGAGATGACCATAATGACCTGCTCAGAGCATCACCTTCACAGCAGAACAAATTGCAGAGCTGTACCATCTAATCTTCCTGAAAGGTGGAGCCCTTTTCGCTGTCCTGATGTTATTTCCTTTTCTTTTTTTCCTAAACCTTTTTATATACCATGTACAAAGCCCAGAAAATGACAATTTCCATGGCAGTGGTGATATGTCATGAAACAAAACCAAGATAGTCGTGGCAGATGTGAGTGTTGGTGCAGGGGCGTATGCATGTATAGAAAGAGAGAGCTTTTGAAGGGCCTGTGAAATTATATTAGCTGTGTAAATGACAGTATTTGAACTTGGGCTTGATAATTCAGACTGTGATTGGGGAAACAAAGAAGAGTTTCCCAATAGACTACTTTAAGAAATATAAGCTTAACTGTATCTCTGGGGAGGGGTTAACAAAACCCTGTCCTGACTAACAGCAGAGGGGTTCCAGGAATGCTTAAAAACTTGCCATATGGAATGCTGGTTGGTGTCAAGAAAAGAAAGCCGCTAAACCCTTGCTCTGCAGTGTCTCTCCTAATAAATCTACAGCAGTAACCTTCAGCTCATGACCAGCCTTCAGAAGGTCTACAGGAAAGCAGATCGTGAATCATCATAGTCGCACCTTCAGGGAATGCTTGACTTTCACATTCCCTGTAGGAGTAGCAACACTACCTAAAATTTAGCCTGTTATTGGCTTTCTTTTTATATATTCAGATATCAAACATAAAAGACACTAATCTGTACACTGGGTACATCCTAATAAAACAATCTGGATAATGGAGCAGAGGTAGTGTAACATACATCCTCTTTTCTTCAGGGAGTCTCTAATTGCCCATTCTCTTAAAAGTGGAAGAATCAGAGCTCCCAAATGCTCCATGAACTAAACACGACCAACTGCTGTTATGAATGGAGGCCTTCAATAAAAAAAAAAGCACTTTTCTCTCTCTGTTAGTACCTGAGGCTTTAGATGGTACCAGCGTGAATCTTCAAGCTCTTTATGATGTTGTAGGTGAAAATGGTATGTTGGGACAAAAGGTGGAAGGAGAGAGGTGTGAGATGGAAAGTTCAGAGGCAGGAAAACTTTTAGCAATTGAGAAAAGAAAGGAAAATGGAACTGAACAACAGGGAAATGAGAAGCTAAAGCAGAGAGCATTTGGAGGAGATGACAGTGCACAGCAGACTACATAGATAGGCAGCTTTGGAATATACTGGCAGAGCTGAGTGAGGATGGTGGTCTAGAGTTGTCAGGGTTGAAATACACTTGCAAGAGCGGAATCAGAATTTTATGTGCTCCTGATCTGTATGATGCCCTCCCCATCCGGGCCATCCCTTTCTCTATCTCCCAGGAGGAGCTATGAACACACCTCTGTTTACATTATCTTTACAATCAGAAAAGAAAAATTTAATTTTGCTCTGTTGAGGACTGCCCATGAATTTAAGAGACAGACTTCAAAACACTGACACGTCAAAACAAGTATTTTAATGGGCTTCAGAATTTGGATGAGTATCATGAATTTTAGTGTCATTGATATGAACTGGTATCTTGGGTCTTCCAGCTTTGTCTCTGACAGGGATTCCTGTTAAAAGGACACAGACATTTATGTCAGCCGTTCCTTTTCAGGGAACTCAGAGCCATTTCAGGAACTTGTCTTGGATATCAGAGTGTACGTTCACCTCCATGTGTGTGTGTTCCCTGGGACTCCTAAAAGATGAAGCAGCCCACCCTCTTGGTGGATCCCACAAACTCAGCAGCCTGAGGTGGTGTCAGTATTTAAATGACACCTTTATTCAGCCTGTTCCTGTTGTAGGTGTACTTCAATTCTGGCAACATATCCTCTATTTTAAGTGGGAAATGTCACCAGGGCTCTAAAATGAGACCCAACTGTCCCAGGGTGCTCAGCTGATAAGGCACATCTGTTTTCACCCATCCTTCGAGTGGCTACAGGCAGTGCTCAGCGTGGCATCTCAGGGAGATGCCCTTCTCCCTGGTTTGTACCAACGGCAATGCCCCTGGATGGTGACAGCAGCACACTCCGCATTGGCAGGGCATGCTGCCTTTCTCATGTCCTGGCTGCCTGTGGCCAAGGGACATTGCAGTCTTGAAAACCTTTTTGTCGTCATGGCCCCATTACCCTGACAGATGCAATGGTTATGAGATGTCCACTGAAGCCTAATGGTTTCTGGAGGACACCTGCACCCCATCTCCCTTCTACAGGTTGTGTCTCCTCTCCCCATGCCTTTGGGAAAGGGTATGTGAAGGGATGCAGCTCTGGGTTTCGTGTGTTATGAACAGAGCTTGAGAGGTGATAGATCCTCACGAGGGCCAGAGGCAGCTGTGAGGAGGGAAAGGAGGCTGCCAGAGAGGTGTACCTCTTACCTAGCACATGGACAACAATGTTTGCCCCACATCCAGCAATTCTAATAAATATGATGCTGCTGCTCCCTTAGCATCTCACATCACCCCACTGCTTCAACTATCCGTTATTTCCTTTATCCCAAGCACAGGACTCACATCAGCTCTGGAGGCCTTCCTTCCAGCAGCATTATACTTGTAGACCATGAGGTCCACTTCTTTATGAGAGGAGTGCAAGCAAGTGTGCAGAAGGGACACATTTCGTGTAGAAATGACTTCTGAGGGGAAGGTCCCCCACAGTCAGCTCAGGAGACACCACCTTCCGAGACCGTGCTGGGAGAAAACTGCCACAGCAAAAGCCTGAGAGAGGTGGCCTTACTTCCTCATCACCTGAGGTGGGTGTGTTGGGGATTTGGGAGGGGGTGTGTGTGTGGGAGTGTGTGTGTATGTACATACACCCATGTGCATGCTGCAGGCTGGAGCTGTCTGGTTTCACTATTCAGAAGTGCCATCTTCAAGAAGAAACCCAGGGCATGGCAGCAGTGAAGGTCAAGGAGATACATACTGGACACCCTCAGAGCAGGAGCCATGTAAAAAACCCTTTTCTTTTGGGGCTGAGTTATAAAATGGAAATAATAATAATGTTGTCTTTCCTCATCAAAGTTTGAGTAGGTTGCACCATCACTCAAGCATGGACAGACCTTCCATGTGAGATTATATTCAATAAGACTCTTTACTTAATATGTTGTTGTATTAACTCTATTGCTTACATAACTGGTTGTGTCACCACAAGTCATGTGGCAGTCAGTATGGATTTTTTTTTCCTCTGAACAGGTGATGTGGAGTTAGAAGCTTTAGAAACTCTAGAAGTGAGTTTCTCATCTAACTCCCACTACCCAAACTGTCATTCTGTTTGCTTGAGTCTCTCTAGTTATACTCCTATAAATGAGTCTTTGGGGGGCCAGTTCCTTTAGGGGACCTCTAGCATTGCAGGAAAGCTTCCTCTGCCACTTGTGGGAAAAGCCCTTGGCCTGGGCAGCAAATGCGTCATTGAACCTGCTGGTACTGACCAGAGACCTCTTTTTGTGGTTGCTGGTGACATCCACAGAGATGTCATTTGAGGAAGAACAGCCTCTATGAGATGAAGGACAGCCTGGTTCTACATTTCACATCTTGAACCTTATTGAGTAAATGTCATAGAAACATATAGTCATAGAATGTTTTGAGTTGGAAGGGTCCTCAAAGATCACAGGGTCAAAGATGATCTAGTTCCAACCCTCCTGCCATCGGCAGGGACACCAGACATTAGACCAGGGTGCCCAAAGCCCCATCCAACCTGGCCTTAAAGACTTCCAGGAAGAAGGCAGCCACAACTTCTCTGGGCTACCTGTTCCAGTGCTCACCCCATGCTCCTAGTGAAGAACTTTTTCATAATATCTAGTCTAAATCTACCCTTCTTCAGCTTAAAGCCATGACCCTTTGTCCTATCACCACACTCCCTGATAAACAGCCCCTCGCCAGCTTTTCTGTAGGTCCCCTTTAGGTACTGGAAGGCTTCAATTCTCTGCTCCAGGCTGAACAACCCCAACTCTCTCAGCCTGTCCTCATAGAAAAGATGCTCCAGCCCTCTGATCATCTTGGTGGCCCTTCTCTGGACTTAGTCCAATAGCTCCATGTCTTTACTGTACTGGGGACCTCAGAGCTGGACGCAGCACTCCAGGTGGGGTCTCACCAGAGCAGAGCAGAGGGGCAGAATCACCTCCCTTGACCTGCTGGCCACACTGGTTTTGATGCAGCCCAGGACACGGGTGGCTTTCTGGGCTGCCAGCGCACACTGCCGGCTCATGTTGAGCTTTTCATCAACCAGCACCCCCAAGTCCTTCTCCTCAGGGCTGCTCTTGATTCATTCTCCGCCCAGCCTGTAGTTGTGCTTGGGATTGCACTGACCCACGTGCAGGATCTTGCACTTGGCCTTGTTGAACTTCAAGTGGTTCACACAGGCCCCCCTCTTAGGCCTGTCAGGGTCCATCTGAATGGCATCCCTTCCCTCCAGTGTGTCAACCACAGCACGTTGGTGTTGTTGGAAAGCTTGCTGAGGGTGCACTGAATTTCAGTTATTAAAAACTGTGTAGATCATGTAAATTATTCTCCCCAGCAGCTGAAGACTTTTCCCTAATAGTGTCTTTCAATAACGAGGAGCCCAAGAGCACAAGGCAGTGTCATCCCTGAGGGCCAACTGCTTTGGTGATGCAAACCAAGGGAACTCAGCAACAGAGCTTGTTCATCTGAAGAAACAGCCCTCCAACAGTACAGCCTGATTGCCCTGTGCAAGCGACCTGAGGCTTAAAGTACATTTATTCCCTCTGGAGTTTGGAGAACCCGTAGTCTCTATCGCTTGGCTTGCTGAGAGGATACCCAACACCTTTGGCTACTGCCTCGCGCTACTACTGAGAAGTGGAGCTCAAGCAGGTAACATGCAAAACCCACGTGAAGGAGTGAGATCAGGGAATTAATTTTGTTTCCCTAGACAGTAATAACAATGCCTTCACGATCCCTGTGCGCTTGCCGTAACACAGTAAGACCACGATTAGCACTTAATACTATTTAATAAATATGCCGATTAACTTAGGCAATAGTAACCAGTAATTGCACCGATAAATAACAAACTTGACCAGTCAGCAGCGTGAACCCATCACAAGGAAACAATACGTCGGTTCTGCTTTCCATTTTAAATTTGAATTTAGGAATCCCTTCCTAATACCCCGCAGAAGTCTTCTTCCAGCACTGCAGATATATTTGGCTGCCAAACCCTGTATTTCTATATTTTGTATTTATCGCTGAGCTGAGGACAAAAACCTCATATATTATTTGGGGGGCAGAGTGCTGTGAGAACGGGAAGAATAAAATCAAACTGCGGTCTGACAATTTATAATGCCTTTTTTTTTTATCAGGTTTGTAATTCAGGAAGGTTTTGAAAGGACAAGATTAAATACAGGTTTTCAAACCCAAATGACTGATAAATCCTAGTCACAGAGTAGACACTCTGGGCACTTGAAGGCTCCCCGGGCACCCTAGAATCTCAGGGACTCCATAAAGCATCTGCAGAGGTTCCTCACAACTCTCCCTTGGTCTCCACCAGGTATCTCTGAGGGATGGAGCTTGCTCTGACAGGGTATTCTCTTCAGCCAGACCCCACATGGTGTTTGAAAGCTGCCTTCTTCTCTGCACTTCCCATTTTGAAGACCTGCATTCACAGAGCCTTCAAATACACCCATCCTCCAGCATCCTCCTTCAGCAAACTTATGTAATTTATACTCTTAAGGTTAAATATTAGCCAGCAATAGCTCACATACATAAGATTTGGCATTATTACTCCAGTAAATGTATAATTACTGAAGGGAATTTCTGAGGGAGGAGGTGTGAGCTGCACAGCTCCTCCTGGGCCCCTCCGACACTGCAGAGGAGCCGGGGCACGGGGCTGCCGGCGTGAACACGTGTGAGGGGTGTGCTCGCCTCGCCCTCCTCCATCGCCTGCTGCCGGCACACGACCCATCACGGGGGCGTGACAGGCAGGGGATTGCAGGATCGCAGTTTTCATGAGGTTTACCCAATTCTGCCATCTCCTTTGCCCCGTGTCAAAGGCCCCCAGTACCTACTCTGTCTCGAAAACTTGCTCAGCGAAGAGTGCCAGCTCCTGCGGTGGGGCTGGTCTCAGCAGAAGGCAGCCCTATAAATGACTTGCTGCTGACCTTTGATTCGAGTACCAATGTTTAGCAAGCAAATATTTAAAACCACGCCATTAAGAAGGGAGGCACAGCTTTACCATGGGGAACTCAGGCAAGGGGTGCTGCTGAGAAGGGCCCGAACTGTGCAGGAGAAGCGACAAGCAGCCTTCATCCCCTCCTCTCCCTCTCGCAGCAGAGCAGCCAGCCCTGCCCATCATGCCCATGTTGGGGAAGAGGCAGATGCTTAGACCCTGACAAGGCGGACGGCTGCTGGACCAAGCAAGGCAGGAGTTTTAAAGCCCTGGAAGGCTGGGTGAAGCTGTTTCAACCCCAAAGGCAAAACAGCCGTGGCAATCCCTCCCGCTCACGTTGCCTGCTGCCCCGCGCAGCTGGAGGCTGTGTGATGGGGAGGCCACCTTGCCCGTCCGGCTGCCCGGTGTGACCAGAGCACGGCTGGCCCCGGGGCACTGTCCCCAGCTGCTGGTCTGGTGCCGTGGCTGGGACCCACATACGGACGAGTCTCCGAGAAATCAGTTGGTCTCAGTCAGGTGCAGCAGCGGGACCAGAGGGGTTTTTCCCTTGGGAGTGGTGCAGAATTAGCTCTCGGGTTAGTTTTATAATTAGATACTTGCACCTAACAGTGTTCTTCATGTTGAATGTTTATAGTTTTGTCTCTTCTTTTTTAAACGTGAAAAATAATCAGTCTTAAAATAAAATAATTTTAAAAAGAAATTACCCTGGAAAGAGTGATCTATAAAAAGAGAAAATCCTTGCCAGGGGGATGCCACAGCAGCGAGCCCAAGCCGCAGAAAGCCCGGTTGCAGGCTTCCCTTTTCCGCAGCTACTCAGAGGTTAACCAGGGTCTGTAAGCAAACAGCTTAAAGAAGGAGCCCGGCTTAGTGCCTGGGTGTCTGGGGCTGTCCCGGGGACCGCCGGCCTAATAATGCCCTTCCAGCAGCCCCTCCCTCCCAAAGGTGATGCTAGGCAAACAGAGCCAGCCCTTGCCCTCTCCCCGGGCAGCAAGGAGCCTGCTGCGGGGACGGACTGGACCCAGGCTGGGGCTCAGGGACGTTGCAAAGAGGGTGTTTCGCTTCGGACGGGCACAGAGCCATGTATATATAAAACCTGGAGGAGCAGCCAGGGAGGGTTGTTAAGCGCACCCACACCTCTACTCACTTGGCAGCGTGGCGAGGTGCTGCGGGGAGTCCCAGCGGCTGAACCCCGGCGTACAGGAGTGCGGGAGCGATCTGCCCATGGGCTCCCGCCTGTTGCTGATGCTGATGCTGCTTCTGGCAGGTGAGTACCACCGCTCGGTCCCTCTCCCTCCCAAAGCCTCCCCTCCATCCCCGGACAGCCGTCAGCTTTGCCTGTTCCACAGCAGGGACCTCGGCATCGTTTGGCCAAGTGAGGGGAAAAAAAAGCGCTGCTTGCCTTTTTCTCAACTTTATAGCGAGGGGCTGTGTAAGTGAGCTGCCTGCCCGCTTCGCTTCCCTGCTTGTTTACGTAGCTGGGGCTGTATAAATATGGGTCATTTTCTTTTTGGGTAGTTTTCTGCTATAAAGTTGTTGGCATCCGTGTTTCTTCACAGAAATAACCTCTTTTTCTACCAGTGACCCTGGAGCAAGTAAGTTTTCAATTCAGTTGAATTTAAAATAATTTCTAAAAAGCCTATTTAAAAAAGCTGTAAATGTCTGCTAACATAAAGCCTCCACACACAGAGGCAACGCAACACTAAACCGGCAGGTCTGAGGTTATTTCTGCAGTAGTTTTAAAATAAATAAAAAAACCCAACCCAAACCTTGTCTTAATCTACAGCTGCCTGTTTGAGCAGGAAATAGAAAGTGTAAGTTGTCAGATCCACCTCCTCTCACCTCCCTGCAGGTATGTTCTCTGCTAAGGTGCCCGTTATCAGTATAACTAATGACTGGACATGCTCCTAATGGGACATGTGGCTAAATTCAGGCTGCTGTGGAGACTCAGGCTTTTTCGAGGCTTTCTCAGCTGCATTGGCTTGGCTGCTCAGTAATTTCAGTTCTTGGTCAAGTTATTAGCCGTGCACCTGAATATTGAAACCTACTTTGGGCTGACCTCTCAGCTGCAGCGACCTGCCGTCCTCTCAAAACCGCCAGCTTTCAAAGAACAAAACAGGAACACCAGAGGCTGCCTGGATGCCCGCGTTATTTCAAGCTCTCGCAGAGCATGCAGCCCTAAGCACCTTCTTTTGGACTCAGTTCCCTTTGGGGCTTTCTCTCCGCTTTCATGACCGGCTCTGCACTGTAATTACAGTTCCTTGATCCGCAGAGATATCCCCAAAAGAAGAATGGCCTTTCTTCTTCTGAGTGAGGTCCAGTTACCTTACACCAGCTTTGGCTGTTCTCAGCAGGCAGCCAATAGACCAAGTCCAGTGGACCTGGCTTAAGAGGTCAACAAGAGACAGCTAAAGAAAAGGCAAGCTGCTCGTCAGGAGGCCTGAATGCCTACAAAGACGTTTCTGTCTCCACTCGAACTTTTTCAGGGTCTGCAAACTGCAACAGGTTGAAAGAGCATGATTTTTAACCCAAAATCCAGGGCAGCTCACTGCTTGTGATTTCCCCTGGGGTTCCTGAGAGCTGAGCTGGCTTCTAACTTCGGAGCCCCCACTGTTTAGACAAGGGAAATAGGTCACCTCTTTAGTCTCGAATAACACCGGTCTAATGTGTTTTTAGCACGAAACCTGAACACTCAAGCAGTGTTTAGGTGAGTGTGTCAGTTACT
Source organism: Psophia crepitans (assembly GCA_013399095.1). NCBI lineage: Eukaryota > Metazoa > Chordata > Aves > Gruiformes > Psophiidae > Psophia > Psophia crepitans. The sequence continues at coordinate 329,974 of VWZZ01005584.1, forward strand.
TTTTCAGGAATGTGCATTTAATCCTCAAGGAATGCCCCGGGAAGCACAAGGAGGCTGTGCAAAACCCCAAGGCGCCGATCGCCCGGGCGAAAAAGGTGGAGGGAAGCGCTTGTTCTCGCTGGGGGCTGGGGCTGCAGAGAGGGAGCAAAGCCCTGTCTTGTCCTTCATGGGGAGAGACCCTCCTTGTCCTCACCAGGGTTTGGATTGGGCTGGGAGGGTGAGCCAGCCCAGGACTTGTGGGGAGAGGCCCAAGCAGTGGGATTAGACGCAAGGTTTTAAAAGGAAAGCGACTGTTTTAATAATAGTATTGAGTCCTCGGGTGGTTTAGGGGATTAATTAGTCCGTGTTCGCACAGCAGTTTGAAGAGGTCAAGTGTGCTGCAGTAGCCAGGGGCAAAGCAACTTCAGGGGTGGGCTCCCAGCTGCCAGGCACCACCTTCCTCTCCATCCGAGCCTGCTGCAAACCCCCAGTTTAGGCAGGCTTTCCTCTCCCGAGCGGCTGTGCACGGGTCGGACAACCAAAAGGGTTAGGCAGTCGGTCTGAGGGGTTTGATGCTACTGGTGGGGAGCTTCACCACACACCACAGAGGAACGCAAAGCACAGTTGGCTCTTCACAGTAAACCCAGGCAATAAATATTCCCACCTGTTGGTATCATTAACATGATAAGCATCAAAGGTTGCAGCTGAGCATCGCAGTGGTTTGAGTATTAGGGGCAGGGTACTCTTGGCTTCTGCAGCAGTTACTGCAAGGTAGAGTCTGTGGTTTCTAAAGAAGTTGCAAATTAACATGTGAAATCACAACACTGTTTGAAAAACTTGTAACTCAGAAAACTCCAGACCAGTTTGGGTGGCCATCCGCACACTTCGGCTGGTGCAGAGCTCCTTTTTCTACTTTTCCAAATTAATGCAGCCAACCTGATGTTATGACTTAAATGGAACGTAATAACGGAAGCGGATGAAGTGCGGCCAGCACTTCCAAGTGCTCCAAAGAGAGCCCATGTATGTACATTTTGGCTAACATAGGCACTCTCTCCTTGACAAAATACACCTTAAGGGCTCAGGGACTTGTAGCCATCCCTGTACGCAAATTAATAGTACTGTCAGCTTTTTGCCATCTGGAGAATGGGTTAAAATATCCTGCATAGTAGAAGGAACTTGGATAATATAAGATATTTTGGGCAACACAGAAGCCTTGTTTATCTTTTTCCATAGAGCCCAGGCTAGGTCTGATTGCTTGCTTGCCCTCTGCTGCTTCCCACCCTACCTGGGACCACAGTGTAGCTAGTCAGCTTTCCCAGCTTTGGGAGCTCTGGGGTGCAGCGAAGCCCGGTTGGCTCTGCATGGTGCTGGCACAGGCCCCCCAAAGCTTAACAGCTTGGGCTCTGTGATACGCAAAACTGGGCACACTGCTCCCAGGTATAATATAGCTGCAGTCACTTACTAGCACACCAGGGCTGGTAAGTGTTGCTTGAACTGAGCTCCCTCTGCAGAAATACACTGCTTGGGTATTTCTGCATCCACCTCCCGGACAGCTCAGCCCTCAGGTAAGGCCCCTGCGAAGGGAACTTTGGGGGGCGAACGCCATGGTTAATTACATTGTCAAGGCTGCACCCAGCAAACCAGTCAAAACAAAAAAATAAATCTACCTTTAAGGACTTTAAGAAAGTCAATGTCAGGTGTGTTCAGTCCCTGTGTGAAGCCATGTCCTGTCTTTGCAGTTTGGGAAGGTGCTCTGGGAAAATCCCATTCGCTGCACACCCGAGGAATCATCGAATTGGCAGGAGCCATATCGTGTGGCACGGGACGGTCTCCCTTGGCGTATATTGGCTATGGATGCTACTGTGGACTGGGAGGACAAGGCTGGCCTAGGGATAAGACAGACTGGTAAGAGGAACCTCAATTACATGTGCAGAAGCAGTGCAGATCTCCCCCTTCCTCCCTGTTCATATTCCCGTGACTCCTTGGGCTTGTTACTGCCTCGGCGAGGGGGAACTTAGTGTACATGAACAGCACTGGGGAATTGTGAGTGAGGACCCACATATCACTTGGGGTTTGAATGAGACTTTAACGACCTTCTGGGTTGCAGAGCTCTTGGGACCTGGTACTCTGTGGGGTGGAGGGTAAATAGCTGCATATTTATTCATAGGGAGCAAGACCTGCCTGAAAAAAGGGGAGTGACCAAGGTGTTTGGAGAGTTCTTTCACCCAGGTCCTGAAAACGGCAGCGATGGGAGTATCACTGTTTATCCACTGGAAGAAATCCAGATCATTGCAAGGAGCAATCACACGTGTTGCCTTCATTGCCTGTTTGTTCACACTGAATCAAGGAAGAACAACAACAGGGGAGAGCATGGTGTTATTTCCACTTCTCTTTGTTAGCGGGGAAGATGCTGTGCTTGTTATTCCTGAGGCTAAAAGCAATTAGTCCAGGAGGGCAATCAAAGCCTGCTTTCTTGCGCATTGCGATTAGCATGCATGTAACTCTTGAGCGTGATGGATTCTTGCGTGCTCTGAGCCTTTTATTTGCAGACTTGTCTGGTTTTAAGCCTCAAAGACCGAGCACAGAGCTCCATCTGTTTATCTACAGTCAACAGGCCAGGTCGTGCCGATAAGCAGGCTCTTAGCAGGAGTGAAGGCAGCGTGCAGCTCGCTGGGAAGGAAACTCAGCTTTCCAGAATATCCAGCCATCGGAGATATTTTGCATTGCTACAAAACCAAACTTTTGCTGAATTGACAGGGCAGAAAAAGGAAACAAAGGAAAAAAAGATGCCAAGGTTAAAGGCCAACTTCTCTGTGGGCATAAAAGAGCAAGTGTCCCCTAAAACTAGTGGAGATGCCTTCATGAATGCAGCGAGATATTTCACTCACAGAATCTTATCTTCACTCCCCTGGTTTGTACCTATGAAACATTCCATCTATGAAACAGTCGATACGGGATTTACAAATAATGAGTCAGTGCCTACAAAGTGCCATAGCTTTCAGGTGTAGGGATTTCTTTTAATTTTCAGTAATGTCTCTTGACCTGCTCATCACCATGTACAGCAGGGTCCATAAATGCATTTATTATTTTTGTTAGCCCTTTACCAACTGTCATAATCAGGTCTTTAAAGTAAAACAAGACTTGACTAATTTGGAGTACCTCTTTTACCGAAGGGCTGAGCAGAGTCACCTAAAAGCTGTTTTCCTAGGTGGCCCCTATGTTTAGGTGACTCTGGGAGCTGCAAGTGGTGAGCACTCCGACAGAGAGAAAGTAAAATACGGCCACGTGTTTGTCAGCCAGTGTTTCTGCTGCTGTTTGGTTTCCACAGGGTGTGGATTTTATACTAACAGCAGAAAATGAGATTCTGCACCTGGAAATGCCTCAAAATACCAGAGAGTTCGTAAAAAGTAAGCTTGATCCTTTAAGTGCATTCATTATTATTCCTTAGCTGCAATGCTTGGCTGCAAAAACACCAAAAAAAAACCCCTCAACCAACAAACCAAAAAAAAAACAACCCACACCCCACCCCAAAAAAACAAACCCAAACCAAAAAAATCACACAAAACCAGAACATTTTGTTAGGTTCTTAGCTAGGAAGAACTGGCGATGCCCCTACTAGATTTAGCCCTAATATTTTCCATTTTATGTTTCCTGAAGGAATCTTCTGATATCTGTTACTGAGAACTGCTGCAAAAATCAGATGGGCTGAGTACCCCATGCCCAGCAAAGTGATCACGTTATTTTCTATATTTGCCATTCCGAAAAAGAAAGAAGCGGAGTGGCAAAACTACCGGCCTTGAGTGACAAACGCTGTTTGAAATGACTCATCCCCTTGACACTTCTAGGTTTGTTACCGAGACCCCTACAAAAGAAGTAATTTTCTTGTGGGTAATTCAGCCAATCTGTCTAGACAGGGCTAGAGTGCTTCTAAGCACCTCTCTTTTATGGGAAAAGAAAAAAAGCTGTGGAGTGGGTAATCCTGTTATAAGGTTTATTTCACACACTGACTTTGATGTGGCATTGTCAGTAATTACCTTTTCCCTTTTGTTCCACTCTCACAGTCCCATCACTTCAAGACATCATGGCATCTCTTCCACATAAAGTTAGCAGATTTGTTTCTCCTTCCCCTTTCTGTTCGCCTGGATTTGTAAAGCAGGACCTGAAGGTGCTCAGCATCTCCCCGAAAACACCGAATGCCGTGAAAGGCAGCGTGGCATATATGGCTCCTCTAAGTCCTGGCAAACTCATCGCGGGGAGTAAGATTTCCCCTCACTGGCTGAGTTAAAGCAAAACAAAAGGACACACAGTGGTGGCTGCACTGTTAAGGTGACAAATACGTGACAAATTCTTACCTTAATGGCATTTGCTCAATGGCAGGGGTCTGGCCAGATGATCCCTGTGGGCCAGCCAGAGCTGTCTGTAGCCATTAGCGCTGTCTGGTAGCCCAGACGTGATGAGTAGGTTGCTTACTAACTAGATGACATGGTTGTGTTTGTTTTCCATACCCATTGACCAGTGCTCTGCCATAGCGTTGGCTGACTCTGCCTTGGTCTGACCGAGCGTTAGCAGGTTATTAAAAGCTTAACACCATGCTCTGACCCAGGTGCAGGAAAAGGCATTTCCAGACAGGACATTCCAACCCAAACCATTCTATGATTCTATGACAGGACCATCAAAGGTGGCAAAGGACAGTGATAGGTTTCCTCACTTTTCATTCCCTGGCAGTTCTTTCAGAGCATCTGAAAGAGATGTTTGTAAGATAAGAGCCAAAATCTTCTCGCTTTGTGTTGGTGTAAGCTACATGTCACCCTGCTGCAATTATGGATACCATCAGGAGGAGATGTAAGTGCAAGCAGAATTGTGCCTCAAATCTTGTGGTCCTGCAGAATTTATGCAATCTTGATTTCACCAAGCCAGTTAAGGTTCAGCGAGCTCTCACAGCTAGCTGACATAGTAGTGTTGTGCTTTTGGTTGTCCTTGTCTAATTCACAGACCATCTTTCACCCCTTCCAAGATATTTTCTCACTTTTCTCCTATCTCTTTTTCTGTTCGTTCCCTCTGGCTCTCCATGAAGATCAATTTCATTGCCTTGGCCCACAGGTTCCTAACTCCTCCCTTTGCCCGTCTACCTTTGTGTTGTCCCCCCTCCCCATGGTCCTCCATCACTGACACCAACTTTCCTCATTTGAGTACTGATTCGTGCTTCAGACCTCACAAACCCTATGATTTCTACAGCTGGCACTCTGCCTCAGCTCAGCCTGATTCCTGGCTCTCCACCATGGCCTCTTGTGCTCTGTGTCCCATAGAGGAGACACCCATGATGTGCCTGCTCTGCCATCTACCTCCTTGAGGATGGATGAGGCTGTGCTGCAGCTTCAGGTATGTTAGCTATGGTGCCCTGGGCTACAGCATCTCCTTCAGATGACACGTGCCCCAGCTGGTGCTCAGTGCTGTTAGTCCATCCCAGTCATATCATATTGGACACTGCACAGGGACTCATAGGTTGGAGAAAGCTGAGACTTTCACACTTTCCACAGGGCTGTGAATTCTTCTCTCCTTTGGCCTTTCACTTCTAAACGCTTCAGGACAAGCCCAGGACTGAGGTGCTTGTTACTGGACCAACAAAGATCTGACCCCACAGTCTGTTACTGCCATCATGTCCAACAGAAATAGTACCGTGAGCTGAATAAACTCTTCTCAATTACAGCAATTGCAGTAACTCCTCATGGGACAACTTCTAGATACATATATTCCTTAGGCTTAGTCCCATTCTGAAGCCCTCTGAGGAGCTGGTGTGGTGGGAGTTACTAGTCTGCTACTGCTAACTTACATTTCTAGGTTTCACAATGCAGTGAGAAGTCTGTTCGTAATCATCACACACATTTCATCCTTGCAAGCTGAGAAAAAAAACGAAATGAAACCAAACCAAACCAACCCAAACATTTAGTTTGTAGACTCATCTGTGGGATGAAATTGCTACTTCAACTACTAAATCGGGAGCTCAGTCAGTAGGGAAAGCAGGCTGGACTAAATTCAGCCTGTGCGTAAGCACAGGGGTTACTTGGAGACTGAATTTGGTCTGACTGGTCTGATCCTGTTGTCTCTTTCACATGATTCACCTGATCTAGTCACTTTATTAGAATTTGCATCAGGGTGGATCTTCTTTGCACTTCAAAAAGTGTTGGGTTTTTTCCCTGGGCTTTATCATTTCACACAGCCCACCAACCTTCATATCCATAAAACAACTTCTAAAATCAGAAAATGCTCCTGCAGCAGAGGGTGATGAGGTGTGTGATGTTCCTGAGCTCTCGGGTAAGGTACTGGCAGCTCCCAGTGGGTCTCTGGAGAAGCCCCACTTCCTGCACAAGGGACCTTTATCCTTTTTGCAGGGTTTTTCCACTTTTCCAGAGGGATATAATGGTGGTTACCAGAATGTGTAGCAGACTGGTATTGGCTTTTCAGGTACACTGCCCTCAGGCCTTGAAGACAATGATCAGCTGCATTTGGGCAGCCAGTACAGCCATGCTCCCTTTTGGCTGGCTCATCCAAATCTTGAAGACATTCACATCTAGGACTCAAGAGCTTCTCTATAAGGTGTCTGCTCTTCATTTACCCCTAAGATCAGCCTGCTTCAGTGCTTCCCATCTAGTAGAGTGGTTCCTCTGCAGAGTCCCAGTGATCTTGCAAGGACAGCTTCTGGAAATGCAGGAGCTCACTCCTCTCTGGCTCCAACCATGCATCCTTGCTTAAACAACCTTTGTTATCTGGCAGAGAACATCTGCCAGTGCTGAATTTCTTCTTGGTGTATTTTCAGCCACGAAACTAGCAGAATAAAATTAAAGTGTGGTAAAATTTTCTGTAAATTCTGAAGTAATTGACAGTGAGGATTATCTCACCAACGAGTCTGTAGGACAGCTATCATCAGCTGAGCTAGCCACCCTCAGCCCCCTCTACGGTCAATGAAAAGCAATTGCACTTTCAAATGTGATGTTTTTCACTTAGGCTAGATCTCTGCAACTTGTTAAAATGAACTGTGTCCCAGGCGTGCGTAAAGGCAGTATAGGCCAATGCCTTAGATGGAGAAGTTTACATTTAGGGATCTGAAGTCAGCTGATGTGAATTCCACCACTGAGGCTGATGAGCTTGTAGCCAGCTCTCAGAAACTGGATGGGCCGAAGACCACGTGGCAGGTCCAGGTGAACTGAAGAGGTGAAGCTGCGTGGTGATGCTGAGGAAGGCAAAAACCATCCCGACTCCAAATTCTGAGATGAGTCTAAGCCTCAGCCAGTGAGCCATGGTCACTCACCTCATAGTAATGATTCAGCTCTGTTTCAGTGAGTGGGATTATCATGTGTTGACCACACCTGTCTTTCTGAGGGCAAAAGCTCGGAAGAAGAACCACAGTGGTCATGGGAGAAAATATGGCATTAATGAGCTCCTGGGCCATGTGAGCTTTCAAAGAGATGCCAGGACGCTTGGTTCATCAACAGACAATTTGCTGACTGGCTGGTGCAAACATTGTTGTCGTAAGCAGTGTGTGAGTGGAGCACTCCTGGAGTACAGGCAAACATCCCTGAGCAAAACATGCAGTACGCCTGAGTCCAAACTCTACCTTTTGTTCTTTCCCAGGTGCTGCCACAGGCACGACTGCTGCTATGACAAGGCAGAGAAGGAAGGCTGCAGCCCCAAGACACAGCGGTACCAGTGGGCATGCGAGCAGAACACCGTGCGGTGCGGTAAGGAAACGCTCACTAGTGTTGGGTTTGTTTTGCTCCCTCCTCCACAGGTGCACAGGCTGACCGAAGAGTTTTGTAGGCCTCAGAGGTAGATCTGTGTATGCTGAGATGGTTTTAAAGCCACTTTGGGCAATGTCTGTTCTCCTCTGAGTTCTCTTCCCATCCCTTGCCTGGATCAGTAGGCTCGCCAAGAGTCCCCAGCTGGAGCTGGGAGAAAGGCTGAAGCCCCACCACCACCCATTCCAGGTAATCTGAGTCCTCCCCAGGCTGAAGAGTGGGAGGGGGTCCATGGAGCCCACAAGCCATCTCAGTTTGGCCAGGGATGCAGAGGCCTCTCTGGAGGCTCTTTGTCTAGCTGCATTGCCTGCTCCTCATCATCACCTTCCCACAGCTGTGCAATGGTCTGCAGGGGTGGTCTTCCCATGGCCATTGTGGCCATCCCTCCCGTGGGATTGCTGACTGTTTTACTTACCATTAGGTACTGCTAGAGAAGAGCCATGCCATGCTATGCATGGCTGTAAGACAGGTTAAATATGGCACCAGCCTGCACCTCCACCTTGTGTGGGGCTCCAGCCGAAAGCCCTACGGCTCCAGCGGGGATTTTGAAGCATTCAGAGTCAAATGCTCTTGAGTGCCGCAGGCGTACAGCGAGTGTAGGCTGCGCTCAGCTCTACAGCTGGTACCCAGTCAAGGTCTTGAATTGCACAGTCACAGCCCATCAGTGCCTCGCACCAGTTTGTTTTGACATACGCCAGATGACTTGAGTCTTAGAATCTGTCACTTCTATTTCTAAGTCTCCAAAAAGTCCCTGATGGTAAAATCCATTGTAGAACACTTCCAAAGTTTGAAAAGAAACGTGTGAGAATAAAACTTGTCTCCATACCATCAAACCTTCTTGCTTGAACATTAAAAGACTATTTCTATCTTGTCAGAAGATCACAGTCAACTGGTGCAAGCCTCAGCTTCTCCAGCAGCTGAAAATCTGCCGGCAGGCACAGGATGTGGCACAGCACATCTGCAGTTGCTCTTTTCCAAGTGCCAAAAAACCTATTAAATATAGAGTGCTGGCTTCTGCTTACCCGTGTTTCCATAGCTGACGGGTATTTGCTGCTAGTTATTTCTTAGGAGGAAAAAAAACCCCACTTTTTTCTTTTTGCTGTCAAGGAACAACCCTAGCTGTGCAAGGCATGTCCCATAAGGGTGCACTGGGCTGCAGTTGCTCCAACCTAGCTAACAAACATGAGTTAAACAAAGGGGATTAATTCCTTAACTGATGTCCAGGCAAGGCCTGAGAGGCACCCACCAGCTGTTCTCCACAAGGCCTCAGCAGGCTTCGCTTCCCTTGACATCCCCCATGGGGAGGAAGAGTAGAAATGCCTTCTGAAAGCAAATTTCCTACTCCGTGCTACAGCACAGCAGGTTTTACTGAGGTGTGAAGGTATAATGTCTGATCCTGTTCAAACAAAAATGGTGAAGAATTAAATTTGCAGGCATGCTTGCTGAACCTAGGGTAGTGATGTCCCCAAATATTAGAAGCAGAAGTGCTTGCACTGTCCTTTCTATGTGTCCTGGTTTCAGCTGAGAGAGTTAATTTTCTTCCCAGCAGCCAGCATGGGGCTGTGTTTGGGTTTGTGCTGGAAGCAGCGCTGA